>WOVY01009599.1:0-405000 GCA_013436015.1 Rhipicephalus annulatus
TTACGGAAAGCTTATTATGGAGTATACGGAAGGTAAGGAAATTGTATGGCGTATACGGAAAGCTTTTTATGGAGTATACGGAAAGATAGGAAACTTATGGAGCATACGGAGAGTTCATTATGGAAGATATGGAAGGATAAGGAAAGTGTATGGAGTGTACAGAAGCTTTCATAAGGAAAATGCAGAATGTAAGGTCTTACGGAAAATATACAGATTTTGTAAGGTGCTTACGAAAATGTGCAATAGTGTATGAAAGGCATGTGGATTGTTGCAAAAATGTGGAAAACTCTACAGTTGTTGTCACATTTTCAGCAGGAAATCCGAGCTCTATAAAGTTTTAAATGAATTCACAGTGACATATATAGTACAAAAGAATAACGCAGGCTAGTCTGTGTTGTCAGTCACCGCTGTTCGCCCTTTTCCAGAATGAATACAACTTCTGCAGATGACCAGGTGCTAAAGTCTGTCAAACGGAAATGTGTCATTCACAAGGAATGACAATAACTGTCAATTTACTTGCATGCTGTCACACGAAAACAAATCAAGCAAAAAAGCATAACTTCAAGGGCTTGTTTTTGGTAGAAACAATAATAATGAGAACTAAATTCAATGTGAAAGAACTTGTCAATATTAATGAAACTGTTCTCATTAACATTGGCAAAGAGAAATGTCATTTTAAAATATCGACCATGAGCTTAGCTCTCCTGAGCACCGACAAAAGAAATGAAAATCTATGAAAACTAATTGCATGTAGCCTAAAAATAATTTTTATTGATAGTATGTGCTCCTACACTATAAATACAGCTATACACAACTTGCCACAGCTTCACGACAGAAACGAGGTAGGGGCAGAGGGAGTGGTCAGAAAAATAATTAAGTATGAGAGCACAACTGATATGTACGGACATATAATGGTGCTTATCATTGATGCTCGGATGGTCGTGTATAGAGCTGGGTTGTTTGAGATTTTCAAAAGCATTGTTTCAGACCACCATGCAGATTACGCTTTAATTGTAGTGCTACATAAGACACAACTTATGGGCCAGCTTTAATGAATAAGAAGATTATAGGTTAAACAAATGCTTTAAAAATATATCATATCATGGCTGCATGGACGCATACAAGCTATGTAAAGCGCAATAAAGTGAGGACGCATGAGTTCTCTTGATTGCTTCAGTTCTACATAGATGCTTCAACTGTGCTGCAAAGAAATTTAACCAATATCGTGTGTGCAACATTGTCCATTTTAAAACTATCTATTATGTATATATATAATTCCTACTGCGAGTTAAGCTACGTAGCACTCCATAACTCTTCCTTTATTAAAGGCAATTTTTCAAACAATCAACGTTATTCATTTTCTGTCTCATGACTTCGTGCCCGCAATTCTTGGTTTGGCTCGATCACAATTGTGCAGCCCTTATTTTGGAGGAATCAAAAAACATCAACCAAATATATTTTGGAACTGCTTCTCGGTGATATTGCCTTCCCTCAACTGCCACAGCTTGAGATGAGTCATATAGCAAGTCTCGCGCATACCTAGGGCCTACCCTTGAAGAAACTGGTCCGGCTGTGAAATGCTCAGTTTTATCTCAAATTTTTTTTGGTTTGAGTTATCTCACTTCTCGAGTCCTTCACAAGCAAGCAGACCCAATGTTCCCCTTAGTCCTTACTTTTGTATATTATAAAATAAATTAAAAAATTAATAATGAAAATAAAAATACTAATAACTGTTGCGCAAAAACAGAGTCCCACATACGTACTTGAATGCATATTGCTTTTATTTTGTTTTAGAACCTAAGGCATTAGAAAAGATAGCAGTACAATAAAAACGTTGAAAAAAAAAAAAAAAAAATTTACTTGGCGGGACTCGAACCTGCGCCACTCAGTTGAGCTCGTGTACGTGAACTGAGGGCGTTAGCTTGCTAAGCTAATCGCGGTGGAGGGTGGTGTGTGTTTAAGTTATGTATATAAATTTGCTTTTTACACGCTATGTGTTGGCATATTTATGTACGATATGCGATCGTATCTATTGTTGTGTGCATATGTTTTGTGTGTATATACGTCACATGCTTTTCGCATGTCTTTCAACTATAGATTGCTGCCCCGCCGCGGATGAAAAGAAGTAATTTTTACACCCACACACAAGCTTGAGCAGTTTGAAGGTTGTTTCCCGGGGCTCTCTTGCGATTGAGTCGGGCCACCACAGGGAATTAGAATGATACGCCATTAATCCTTGCATCTAGCTGTATTCCATTTAGTAGCTTCTATCGCTTGATGACAAATCGAGCGCGGGGCGCGACGCTATTGGCACGACCATGCCTCGCGTAGCGGCGATGTCAGCTGATTGCGCCGGCCGGCTTGCTTCGATTTGCTTCAGAGCAAAGAAATGTCATACCCTGAAAGATTGCTACTGCACATTTGTCAACAATGTTACTTGCTTTATAGCCATCCTATGATCATTGAGAGTTGATAACTCTGATATCACTACTGTAGAGCTTTGCGTCGGCGACACGCACCGAACGTGAAACCGCACTACGTTAGTCGTAGAAGCAGTAGTGAGGGCTGTCGTCTGCTAGAACAAAAACAAACAGACCTTTGAAAATATTGATCAGTTTAACTTGTTTTTGAATAACCGTTTATCACTTTGAAAGTTATTTGCCAGATAACGTACTTTTTTCAGTTTATAGCAGCGACAGATGTTTTTTTTTATTTTTCCTCACACAGATATCCAAGTCAAATCCATTCACAGCTAAAGCCACATGTGTTTGTCTTCTTTGTTAACGGTAGGCATACCGTTTCGTTGGCATCTCTCATGTGTTCGCGCTGCTACACACGAGAGCACGAAATGTTAAATTTACGCAAGGAAGGGCCGTTCCTCGTTCGTAAGATGTGCTAAGATTGCGCCCTATTCCCGTGGTTGTTCGAGTGCGGATTCAAGTGCGAGTCGTCCAAGGAATCGGCGGGTTGGGCGGGCGCTCGAAGGACTCCGAGGTGACGGCTGACGCCTGTGGTTGCTTCCCTCAAGACAGTGTGAAAGAAACTAAAGGTAAGGAGGACACTTTTTTATGTAGACCAAGTATGCCACTCAGTGCAAGTGTGTGTTGCTGCACTCGAACGAGGCGTCGTGAAACGGCAACCTTACGCGCCTTTGCGAGTGCGGTTGCCGATTTGCTTTGATAACGCTAACGCCAGCAGAGCCATGGCGCATCGGCGCGGCCTTACTGGAGCTAATTCGAGACAACTGCGGCAACATGCAAGTGTATTGGTGATTGATTTTTTCATATGTGCAATGTAAGTGAGGAAGACGCACATGGCGCTTGCTACGTTGTTGATTAAACGAAGCCTGCAGTGCCATTTGATGCAAAGCAGCATTTTGTTTACGTTCGCGGGCGATACAATTTGTAACTTGGCTCGATTCACCTAGCCAACCGCCTATGTGGGTTGATTAGCATACGTTTCACGGTAGAGCGTTATTATGCCGCGAAACAGTGGCGTGTGCTTGTTGAAAGATATAATGTGTGTGCCTAGTGTAGAGAGAGAGAGAGGTGTGTCGTGCAATCTGCATATGTACCTGCAAGACGCTTTTGCTTGTAACTAATAATGTACCGGCCAGCACCTACATTGTACGCCTGACTTTGAAGAAAACTTGCATGCACGATGGATTTTGTAATCTGCCAGAGTTGCTTTTTATAAAATAATACACTGCCAGCATGTTCAAAATATGTTTCGCTGCTGTGTGGCAGGGGTGCGGTTATCACGCTGTTGTGTAGTTGCTGATGCAAGCACTTATAGTTTTGATGCGTTAATATTTCTCATCTAACTCATCAGGTGTTTGGCTGTTTCAGCACAAACAAGGTATCTTCCAGCCCGGTGACCATGCAATTTTTTTCTGCACACAGCGCAAACACCGAGATGTACCCACTCGCAGATGGTCGCGTCAAGTGCATATTTACCTTGACTAAAATGTCGAATCAAGTTTTTTCATCGACCGGTCCCTGCCCTGAGTGCTAACGTCTTGGCAAACAAGACACATTGTTATGGACACTGCACACACCACACACAATATTCTCAGTTGAACCGATATTCTCAATACCTTTCAATGCACACTACATGCGGCAATCAACAGTGCACATTTTGAAGACTATGCCGCTGTTCCTCGCACAGGCCATTACGTGTGTTCACTTCTTCAAGATAAACAGACAGCGTAGCAAATATTTTACCACACAGTTTACCACACAGCTAGACGTTTGCTGACACATGCTACAGCTAATGTCGACATTGTAACGTGAAGTGCAAGCTCTGAAAAATTAAAACTTGCCCCAAACACCGCACGACTGTACCGGACTGAGCCACCAGCGGGAGTGTTTTTCCAGCCACACCTTTTACATCTGCCAGTGACACCATGCTGTGACGTACCTTGGTAGGGGCCTATCGCTGCATACTTTATGTGAATGAGGGTCGTGTTAGTGAGAGTAGGCATTGTTGATTTCGTAACTTGTTCATTCCCAACTGGACCTTCATTTGCATGAGTTGTCGAACTGATATTCAGGCGAACTTTTGTGCAATAAATTGTACAGTTGGGAGTCTGTGCTTGCCCCATACTGTTGTTACTGGTGTTTCTTGTTGTTACTTTGCAGTGCTCATTACTGCTCACCTACAGAAACTAGCCTATCTTGCCACTGTTTTGGACAAGATGCAGCTGGCAAGTGCGATAGTGTTTCATAACTCTAAATTCTCAAGCAAAGTTATCAATTCATATTCAGTTAGTTGCATTCATATCAGTACATTATAAGAAATCATTGATTAAACATGAATCCATGTTCCTTCACATAATGCTCACAAGTTTTATATCAAATTGAATGGTGTTTATAAAAAACATGGGTTTTAGCTAAACTTCATGCTCTTTTCTCGAACAGCTGACAAATCGCTATTGCATGCTTACTTGCCATGAATTGGACTGTGTTTGAAATACATTGCAATTCTTCACCGGACTGCCAGTACACTTTACATTGGGGGGAACATTTATTAACCATGGATTGATTAATTAAGAACGGAAAGAAAGAAGCGGCAGGCCTGGATACTTGATAATGGCATCCGTTTTGCTACCCAGCGCATTATCATGCAAACTTCCTATAGAGTGGTTATGCGTCTTGCATGTGTGTCTGTAAACCAAGAACTTTGGGTAGATCTATATTTATCTTACAAAATGGTTGCAGGACTGTGGAGGCTGTAGGGCTGCTTAGGAATGGTGGAATCCCTGGACATGTGTTCAACCTTGCTGCATCAGCTCCTTGGTGTTTTCACGGCATCTTTACAGATGTGTTGGGTGAGTAAAACAAGCAGGTTTCAACACAAGGAAAAGTATAATATGGCAGCACCTCTTGTGCGTGCCTTACATCCCAAGTGTGTGAAATATTTATCTTGCACCCTGTGGCCTGTAATTTTTAAAGAGGCACTTCTTTTTGCTTTATATTTGAGTCTTGATGCTTCGACAGCAATGTATTTGTGCTTGACAGCAAGTGTTCTTGAACAAATAACTGATCTCAATAATGACAAAACATTCTTCATACTTGGTGCTTAGCATAAGCTAGCACATATCTGTAGCAGATTCAATCATTCATTTTTTGCTGGGATGATAATGGGCAAGTAGCAAAGGCAATTTCAGATTGGAGTGGTCGGGTGACGTCTGTTTAGGCTCTGCCATATTGCTTTGCAGCCAGAGTTACTTGTGGCACATATACAATGAAGCCACATGACGTGCATTCTAAATGAGATTACCATATCGCATTTCACTGCATCTTAATATGTGCCAAACAAATGCAGATATCATTAGCTTGCCACTATAAAGGGATCCTAAACCAACACAAGGTTGAAATTTAGTCGTGGTGTTGCAGCTGTGTACGACTCTACAATGGATGCATAGCCGTGATAATTTGTCTATATGTTGTCTCAATAGTAATGTTACACACATTGTACGATACAAAAGAGGTCCTCGCTTATTTCGCTTTTTTTCGCTATGCTTCTTTCTTGTCTCTTCTTGCCATGTGCTCCTCCTCACGGTACAAGGAGCAAGAGCAGTGGGCACACAAACACGTATTTAAAAAAAATGTTGTAAGGTGAGCACTGAGAAGCTGAACACTTTCAAAAGGCTCAAAGAGGTAAAGGTATTGTTTCTAGCTACTTTTTGGGCACCATAGCTAGTTGTGCTGCTGCAGTTAAAAAAAAGTTAAATGTTAAAAATTATTTTGGAGGTGGTTTGGCACCCATAATTGCAGTTACATACAGAACTAGGTTTCAATGTGTAAGCAAAATCCGTTCACTCTAAATCAATCCTAATGATATCTGAAATTCAGGAAATATTCACAGGAAAAGCTCAGGAAAAGGCTAAGTGGTTGCCCCTTGAACGTGAAGGAGATACCCTTCTTCTAAAAGGTCAATAGACAGTCTAGTAGTCTCGATATTACATGCACTATAAAATATTCTGGTGTGGTGCTTTTCGTGCATGTTATAATGAGAGGGGTTTTTAATAGAACTGTTGTCACTTTGCCCTGCGTTGCTGAAATTGTTCACATAGTTATAATACATGAATGACTTTATGCCTTTTGATTTTATGCAAATGGTTGGCTTACCCAGTCGGTTTAACTTGATTTGGATAAAATCATAAATGCTCTAAAATTTTTTTTACTATACAGCAGGTTTATTTTTAAAATACGCGACCATTGATGTGAACGCAGTTGGTGGCGTGCTTGATTATTCCTTCACTATCACCACTCTAACTACACCTGCTACAGTGCATAGTGTGACAAAAGTAATGGTACTTAACATTACTGGCAGCATACACTTTTATGTCTCCAAATAGGTTAAAAAGCCTGGTAAAAATGTGTGTACGTTTTTTTTTCGCTCCAACTAATATTCTGGTCTACTCAAAGTAGCTTCCACTCTTTTAAGTTCCTCAAACTTTTAGGTGTTCAAAAGAATTATCAATGCCATATACTTTCTTTGTCAGCCTACTCACCACTCTAATAATGAGAATTACCCGACAACATTACCCAGTAAAATAAAGGGATGTTATAAAAAGTAATGTCAATTCAATTGTCAAAAAACCTTGCCAAGTTACGTTTTTGTTCACTTTTCTTTTCACAATTTTGTTAAAGTTACTTTTGATAACATCCTCTATAGTTTGTTTGGCATCATTTTCTGCTAGTTCTTATTATAATGTGTTCAACAAAGACAACAAATCCTTAATTTTATAGTTCTTTCCTTTACTCATGAATCTGAAACAGTGAATCTCAGTAATCTTAGCGGTGTGTGACTTTTTTTTTATCATTTGTGCATGTGTTCAAGTACATGCATTGAGGTGGGAGGGCGAACTATTGCCTCCTCCTGTGAATAGCAGATTTTCTGAGAACGGACAGATGCATAATGCTGCCAAAGAAGTATAGGGATATTAGAAGTAATCGTTACGTAATTGCAATCGTAATGTAATTGCCAGTAGGCAAAAAAAGGTGTCCCACACTCGCCATAATGGTAACAGGCAGCGCTGACTGACTCTTTCATGTATAATTGCACATATATACCGTACAAAATGGAAGAGGGATAGCCGCCATGGTAGCTCAGTTGATAGAGCATCGGACATGTTATTCGAAGTTCGCAGGCTCGGTCCCTGTACAGGGCAGGTTATCTTTTTTTTTTTCCTGCCCCGCCACGGTGGTCTAGTGGCTAAGGTACTCGGCTGCTGACCCGCAGATCGCGGGTTCGAATCCTGGCTGTGGCGGCTGCATTTCCGATGGAGGCGGAAATGTTGTAGGCCCGTGTACTCAGATTTGGGTGCACGTTAAAGAACCCCAGGTGGTCAAAATTTCCGGAGCCCTCCACTACGGCGTCTCTCATAATCATATGGTGGTTTTGGGACGTTAAACCCCACAAATCAATCAATATCTTTTTTTCCTTCTACTTTTCTTTCTTCACAATTACAACACTTCTATTCTTCTTGAAGATTTTCTGGTGTAAAAAAGGTACCTTATAATCTGAAGAGGCAAACAGAATGTGCCAGTGTACGAGTTAGCTCTTGTAAGGGTTACAAGTAAGATATGTTTTGAAGAATAAATCATTCTGCCACTTGCCTAAAGAATGGCTACAGGGCATGGTGCTGGATGCACTTTGTTATTTTTTAATCAAGCTATCTTGTATTCTATTTTTATAAATTACATGGGATACACATGACGGTATCACACACTTTAACGCCACAAAGATTATGCAGCAAACAATGTTATAAATGCGAAATTGCATAAGGATAAGGTGAAAACTGCACCCTCAAGGAGAACGTACGGAAAGCACAGGGTGCAGGCGTCATTCCTTCTGCCCGTGCTTTTCAAGTGCGAGCTGTTTTCACCTCGTTCAGACCAACTAACTAGATTGAGATGTGTTGTTATAGTGCAAGAGGATGCTCCACGGATACTAGGTTTGTCTCAAAGTCTGTGTGTGTCTTTCAACCTATATGGTGCCCGGTTCAAGAGTTCATGCAGACCAGATCGTGTAAAACAGGACCGTGTAAAATGGACCGTGTAAATTAAATGGACCATGTAAATAAACAGGATCGTGTAAATTGTCGTTTTCGTGTGCAACTGTAGTTGTGGTTGTGCTGAATGACCTTTCTTTATATACACTACATAACAAACTTGCTTCTTTAGAGTCGAGTGCATCTTCGGATCGATTGTAAATGTTTGCATATGCGAGGCCTTAAGTTTTATAAGAAATTCCTCAGTGTGCCACGAGGAAATATGTGTTCAGCGAAAATTTCTATATCGTTATATACAACTCTTAAAGCCTCGTTTACAACTTTATGCAGGTTGACCTTGAGCAGAAAACGAGGAGCGGCAGCAGCCCCCAGAAAAGAGCAAGCACCCTCCAAGCTCCCGAAGCTCTCTTCGACAGGAACAGCAAGGTCACTGTGTGGCATTGAAAACCATTGCAAGGAGTGCCTTATCAGTACACTGTGCTGCTCTTTCATCGCAGAAGACGAAGTTGACCACTCCAGAGGAACTTCACGCTGTGTATTGTGAGTGCTTCAGTGGTTTTGTTTTTGTCCAGCCAGCAGTTAAGAAATCATGTGTCAGATTCAGCCAGGATGACTAGAGGGAGTCGGGCAGGCATGTTTGGACATTTGTCTAGCCAAGTAGTGCCAATTTTTGCACTGGTCCTGTTGGAGTTACTGCCACAATCACAGAAGCTACGTCACCTCTCTAAATGTACAGATGTGTAGGGGAAGATTAGCTGCATTAGGTTTTTCTATAACTGATAGCTGCCAACATTCTTCATTATACAGGAGTTTTGTTCCTCACTTATGGGTGTAAAGCCCTCTACAGAAAAAATGCAACACGTCTACTTCCAGAAGACTCCAAGGCCCTACTTGTAGGTTTTTTCAGCTTGTATCATAAGCACCTCGTTTGGGGTACATGAACGTTTTATAAACATGTACAGCGAAAATTTTGGGTGGCTTGTCGTTTTGTCGTTATCTTGTTCCTCGCAGTATTCTTAAGCATGTTGTGCATTACGTTGTCAATCTGGTTCATGTGCATAGAAGACATTACGAAGTTTCAGGCTACAGTATAAAAAGCCTGGAAGCAAGCTATCAATAATTTTTCAACAGAGTTGCTTAATCTCATACATGATACATCACTAAACTTTCGTGTGTATTCATCAATGTAAGCTCGTCTTAGTGTTATCCAAAATGAAGATGTTAGTCGACAGATGGAAACATCTAGTGGGGTAATCAGGGTGAACAGTAGAAGTGCTTCAGACAGGCTGGCCGATGTTGCGATATGAGGACCTATTTTTTAAAAGTCACCTTGTCATCCTTGGCGTGTTAGTTTAAATGGGGTCAGTAATGTCATCATCTTTTGGTATAGGCGTGTGTGCCTGTTGGAAATGTTTGTCTGAAAAAAAAAACCTATAACGCAGAAGAGTGCAGCCCTTGCTTATTTTCAAGTTAGGTTGTGCTGATACAAAGTGTTCTCCTGTCGGAGGTTGGGGGTAAGGGAAGCAAAAAAAGATAAATGATAGAAAAGAAGAAAAAAGAAGAAAGAAAAGGGGAATGCAAAGTAAAAGTAGTGCTACACTGCTCCTACTTTGCATCCCCCCTTTTCTTCTTTTTTTCCCTTGTTTTCTTTTTTCACCTTTTTTGTTACATTTGCATTGTCCCATCGAGTGCATGAATCAATGACACATGGCTCTGCTATAGCAAAGATGCCTATGTGGTGTTGGATTGAACAGTGCATTGTACTTCATTTAGTTAATTACAGACTGATCAGTCTTGCAATAAGTGCTTCCTGTCTATCACCACACATGTTCAAATGAAAAGTTTGTGCTTGGCTCTTAGTATGCTGGTATATAGCTTGTGTCTTGGACTACTCAAAATGAATGTTATTTTGCTGCTGTTTATGGTAATGAATTTATCCAACATGAAAACATCTTGCCTTGTGAACTTTGTCGAACCTGCCTTTCTTTTTCTTTCCTATGCAGGCATTGTATGTGAGGGAGGCAGTAACAGAGAGGTGATAGCTTGAGCTTCGGAAGAATAAATGCTGGCAGTGAGGCAATTACGCATCAAACATCCCAGCCATTTTGCCAACCGTCCTAAATGTGTTTTGAAAAAAAAATATTGTGCTCGTTTACTATATTTTTCTGAAAACAGCGAAATGCTAAAGTATATCGCAGAGAACAAAATATTAGGCCACGTTGGTGCCTTCTGGACTTTCCAGGATGTCGTCTGGGTGTTGTTTATAAAAAGTAAAGTGTTTCAAAAATACTGCCTCTTCTACACCAAATTCGGTCTTGGTATTAAGTAAAGGTGATTGTCTGTAATGCATGAAGCTCAGTAATATTAGTGCAATTTTTTCGCCACATCAAAAGCAAGGAAGCAGTTCTCTTTATATGGCAAGTTATATGATTACACTTTGTCTTAAAGTAGAAATGAATTTTTGAAGGTTTCTTATGATGGCTGTTTTCTGCATTTGATGTACGACAGCTTCCGTTCCGAAGTTCCCCATGGCCCTCAATAGGAGACTTCAAAAATCATTTTCCTCATTTAAACAAAAATTGTAATAACACTTGCCATGTAACAAGAACTGTTTATTTACTTTCAACTTACATATAAAAGTAATTTTTAATTAGACAAACACACAGCTCAAATTGCATCTCAATGTGGACAAAAACGATCATATAGTGATATTTGTAATCTGGATCTAACATTATTTTTTTTCGAAAAATATAACTTCTGTGCAGTGAGTATTTGTGGCTCAAATATTCTTACGAAATGCAGTATTGCCATACAAGAAATGCAAGCGATAAACAGTTTGGCTGAATTCTTCAAAGCCTATGTAGCAGAAAAATTGCACTAATGTTACTTGACTTCAAATACTTTAAGAAGCATCTTTATTTAATATGTAGATCAAATTTGGTATGGCAAGAAAAAAGCGGTACTTTGAAATTTTTCTCACAAATAACACCCGCATGACATTCTGCGAAATTCTGAAGGTACCCACGTGACTACTACTCTTTTCTCTTCAAAACATTTCTGCAAATAACTATTTTCAGAAGAGTAAATTACCATTATTTTTTAAACTATACATCTGTGATGGTCGCCAGGCAGTATGGTTTGTATGTTTGGTGTAGAATAGCCCAGTGCAAAACACAATATATGGCTGAGCATCCTTTGACGCTCGGGCAATTTCGAAAGCATTTGTTTGTTAGCAGCAATTCAGTTAAGCCCTTGTCTTTATGCTTAGGCCCAGAAACAAAACACAAGTAACTAAAGTAGTCCTAAGAGTCATGTAGTCTCACTGTTCCAAGGCTTGTGGAGCCTAATTTAGTGCAAGCTTCACCATTTTTTAAAAATTCAGATTCAACCAACAGGTTTTGGAGGCACAGTGCATTTTCAGCTAACTTGTTTCACACCAGTTACTTAGATAAAAAGCGGGAAGTAGCGGTAAAAATACCAATTTAAAGGCATTGTAGGTAATAACAAAAAGGACTGCTTTCTTTTTTGTGTGGTGCTTTGCCTGAACGCTGTGCTTTTTGTGGTATAGTTCATTGTCTAGTGAACATAGGCCTTAAAAACTAACATTAGCCATGTTGAGGTCGATTTCTTGGTTATAGTCATAGTAGCCATATTAAAAATTATGACTTCAAACTTGATTGTTCTTTTGAAGATTTTTTTTGCATAATGATATTTCAGAGTCTTAGTCAATTTTGTTATAAGAAAACGTGATGTCATAATAGGGTCACTTTTTGTAGAGTCGTTCAGTTCTACCTTACCTTTTACATTCCTAATAGAGCAGTTATTTTCAATATCGGTATTTAAAATGGAATGAGCATGCTGTATGTATTAAGGTGTAAGCACTTACAGATAGCACATGCACCCAACTTTTCTGTTGGCAGTTTATTTCTGTTATTCTTGATTTCTATGTGGGGTTTCACATCCGAAAACCACTATACGATTATGAGAGACGCCGTAGTGGAGGGCACTGGAAACTTCGACTACTTGGGATTCTTCAACGTACACCCAAATTTGAGCACACGTGCCTACAGCATTTCTGCTTCCATCGGAAATGGAGCCGGGATTTGATACCGCGACCTGCGGGTCAGCAGCCGAATTTCTGTTACTCTTGCTCCCCTATATGTGTGCAGTTCTGTTATAGTTATCTGGCTTGCACAGATTTTTAATGGCACCTGCCTGGTCCTGCTTGCTTTCATTGTGATATTAACCTTCATAAGTTGCATAGGTTTAACTCTCAAAATTGTTCAAGATGCCAATCTTGTGCACAAACTGTATAGGATAAAGGCAGCAGATGTAGATGCACACACTATTAAATGTACATTGAGAGCTTTCACTTGCAGTTCCTACAGTTTTACTGTGCAGGAAGCATTTAAATCATAACTTCATAACGACAAAATATATGATTATCTCTACCATTGAAAATCGTGACAACCTAGTTATTTTCACTGTGATAAGCATGCTGTTTTCTTTGATGTGGCAGAACTAATTTATACACACATTCCTTCTATTATTCACATATGCATAACATGAAGGATTGTGTGCCTTACATTTTCAGTTTCATTCTGTGTGTTATATTTCTTGTGCATGTGAACTAATATGCTAACATGTGTCTCTGACATTATTTGTGCCAATTATTTTCATTTCCAGGTGCCTATGAAGGACACATAAGTTCTATGGCAGTGACCTTCCATATTTACAGTGGTGCCGGAGCCTCAAGCAGCGTTTTGCCGATCTCCACAAGGCGTTCATGAGATAAACACAGCGCCACACTTTCACAGTGCTATGATTATTATTTATGTTTAAACATTTCGTTTTAAAATTGCTGTTACATTGTGTTTTGTGCCACCATCCTGCGGCTTAGGTGGAGCTCGTGAAATTACGGTGCAGTCACCTCATTTGTGTACCATCAACACTGCAATGTCACTATTCACAGCTGGAGCATACAGACAAATAAAAAAATATATTGATTGTAGCAGGGCTGATGTGTATAATAATGCTTCTCTATTGATAATAATAACTTTATAAGTTCTTTAAGTCTTGCATAGAACCCTGCATTACTGTGTTGCAATGTAACCACCATTTATGATCGCTAGCATGTTAATTTAGTAGTTTTGTAGTGTATTTTATTCAAAAGGTTTTTTGTTTCCACATCACGACAATTAGTAAGATGTCGATGATTCAATCCCTCATCACGCACGTTTAAGAAATATTGTGATTTGTACACAGTATTGCATGTACTCAAGATGTGGACGTCTATTCAATTTACACATTATATTGCTTTGCACTAGATTCAGACGTAACATGCACACATTTCAGTAATTTCCGCATGATACGTCTTTCCATAAGATGCGGAGGCCGCATCATACGTCTTATGCGGAGTCCGCATCATACGTCTTATGCGGAGTCCGCATCATACGTCTTCCATATTCCAATAATTCCGTATGTGAGGTCTCCGCATCTTACGGAACGTTTCAGTAGGGTAAGTCCGCTTAATAAGACACCTACACATTTTTCCTCAAAATCGGCGTTTATGCCAAGCAACGCTAGCAGTGAACTATACAGCACATGACGGCGGGTGGTGTCATCAATTTCAACTAGGTATTGCAGAATAGAATTTCTCGTAATTTTACATAGAGGCGAACCTGGACACACCAAGAATGTGAATTTTTGAGGGTGCTCATGCGTCCAGAAAGTGACTAAATATGCGCATGCAATCCTATTGTTGGCGGACGTTGAACGAGCCAACACAAACGTACGTACAGCTAGTTTTCAAACGTACATACGGCTCCACAAACTTGTTTAGAAACAGAGCCTTTATGAGAGGACTTCCTTCTTGCGCATTGCGTTTCAGAATAAAAGAACCCTCACTTGTTCGGCGTAGTGAATTGAGAATTAAAAAAAAGAGATGAGACGCCGTTGGCGAGTGAGCTCTGGCCTTGTTCTGCGCTTTGCAAACTTAGCGGCCTCTCGGTATTTTTTACGTTTCACGAAATTGTACATAAATTGACGAAGGAGCATGCCTTCCATGAAATAGAAACTCGTTTCTTAGTAATTATAAAAAATCACAGCATAGAAAAAGGCCTCTGTTTTCAACTCCACCAAAATCAAACCCGCAACCTTAGGTCAGCAGCACGACACCTTAGCCGCAGACGTACCATGGCGGACGTTTTCTTGTATATAGGACTAAAAGTTGAATGACTGCAATTCTTCATAGATAAAAAATAGGAGCCCCTTCGTTACCGCAAAAAGTAGGCCAAGCGAAGCTTGCCGGCTGTGTGCCTAATTTTCTACTTTTTTTTCCTTTTTGTGCTGTCGCATAGCAGAAGACTCCTTTATAACTTTTTTTTGCTGCCACTATTCTCGGAATCTGGCTTTTAGCGGGATGTACAGCTGCTTGACACCTAAACCCTAAATTCTAACAACATTAATCATGCATAAGTATTCAGTAAACAAAGAAATCTGAATGATAAGTTCACAAAAACTAAACAGAAAACAACACTACAGGGACCCGAAAGGACAAGCTACGAGACCAGCGGCAGGCTCGGTATTTCACCCCTTGGAGTTCCATTTTTTTTAATTGAATTTTTTATTGCAACACTAACTCGCCCAACACTGTTCGTTTGAATAAATGTGACAACGCAAATTACAAGTGACCGCGTCAAAAAACAAGCATATCCTGTCATAAACAGCTAATATACGGGCAACGCCACCATCGAGAGAGCATCACTGAATGAATCATGTGTGCAAGCCAGAGCCGCTGACCAGAGGGGACGAAGAAAGCACAGAGACCACAGCAAAGGCTTTGATCTTATACATCTACACACTATTACAACACACTGCATTTAGGTTCGTTCCTATGATGAACTCCTGTAAATTGTGCACTATATACTAAACGTCTGTACAACTACCCGTGTTGCGCGCAGGCTATTCTAACGGTGTGTAGAGTAGGGTGGGACAAAATGAGGCAAACTTTGACAATATAATGTATATTTTAATTCAACTTGTCATCTATAAATTTTAATGTCCAAACCCTATTTTGCGTATTTTGTGTGCACTACATAAATATAGTCTTGTTGCCACAGTTTGGAAGTTTATAAAAAAATTAAACTGTATCAGGTGTCGAATTTCGCCCCAGCCTGTTGGGCGAAACGGGACCTTTTAAAAAAATCATTTCTTCAGTTGTTTCAGTAGAAAAACTGTAAATTAGCTCCATGTGTCCTCACGGCGTCCTCCTAAGCACAGATTTTTTCACTCTATTCATTAAACCCAGAGAGCCTCTAGCGCGCTGAACCTCCGAAATTCCTTGCAGATCAAACATCGTCAATCTGTCTTCGTGCTAATGTTGTCCTTTTAGGGGCGAAGCTCCTTCAAGCGGCACCCGTTCGTCCCTCGTAGCCGTAGTCGTAATCGTGGTGTGCAACCAGTGTTATATTTTGACCTGCAAAGTGGTGCCGGTGGGAGATTTCTCTTCTGCTTTGTTGAACAATAAAAAGTTCGCGGCATGCGCATTAACTAAAAGCCGAATGCTCCTGTGTCTCATTCCGCATTAGCAGCCATCGGCATGTACATTGAGCACTATGTGACAAGAAAGGGTTGCTACGTTATACTCGCTGGGTGTAAACTCCTTACTTTTAGAAAGGTTTAGCGAGCGTTGAGCCGCAGTGCCATGAATACAATGAACTAGTATATACCATGAACTCGAGGTGGTTAAACGTGGGAAGTAGATACGAAGCGCAAGCCGTAAGAAAGTAACAGCCGAATTCTCCTGTCTCTCATTTCCCATTAGCAGCCATTGGCATGTACATTAAGCCCCATTTGAAAGGAAAAGGTTGCTACGTTATACACGCTGGACGTAACCTCCTTGGTTTTAGTAAGGTTTAGCGAGCGTTGGGCCGCAGTGCCATGAATACAGTAAATTAGTATATACCACGAACTCGAGGAGGTTAAAGGTGGGAAGTGGAGCCGAAGCGCAAGCCGTACGAAAGTGTGCGTGTGCCACCTCTCGTTTAGTCCTTGGAATGTGCGTTGAATGGCGGTGCTTCTATATGGGAAATATATGATGAAAAGATGCGAGATGGTGGTACTTGGAGTGTTGAATAGATGGACGAATGGACACACAGACAGATGCATGGATGGACGCATGAACAGACGCAGAGGCGGGTGCATGGACGAACGCAGGGACGGACGCACGAACAGACGCACGCACGGACGGGCGGATGGACGCATGCACGGTCACACAGACGGACGCATGGACGAACAGAAGCAAGAACGATTGAACGGACAAATTCTTCGCCCCACTCTCCGTCATTCACTCCGTGGATATGCTGCCAATTTTGTTGAATGCTTCGCTTCGTCGGTATATTTAACAATTCAAATCTAGATGTGTTTTGAAAGCTCTCTTTTACGCGTTCTTGCCGTTTTGTGGCAAAAATGCTCGGACTGATTGTGGCATTCAACTTCGTCGGCTAGGCTTTGTGAGGGGATGAATTTTGGATTTTCTATCGCTCGCTATCTTTAGAGCTTCAGTATGAGAAGGTTTTATTAAAAATTATTCAAAAATTTGTTTGTGAGCGGCTTAAGTTAGATAATTGTAGGGGCAAACCTCCTTAGGGTTGAGATGGGTCTCTGTCCATTGGCGTGACATGCTTTGAATATCAACATCCATATAGATAATAATGTTCGTATCGATCATCATATGGATATTCATATGGGTATTCATACCCATGTGGATATAGATGGCAATATGAATATCTATATCTCCATAGATATGGCTATTCATATGAATATTCATACGACTATCCATATGGACATCTTTCCACCGTATGCACACTGTGATTAATAAGCAACTTTGTATGTATACTGTACACAGGTATTGTCACGTCTTTGAATGATCGAGTGGGCAATCTACGGTTGTAAATGATCCCTTTGACTTTCGCAAACTCGTCATCATTCACTTCGTGGATATGCTGTGATTTTTTTCAGTTTTTTATGCGCCTTTCGAAAGCATTCTTGGGAACGTAGAACAAGCTCGACGCAGCACGAATTGTGTGAGTCCTGCTTTTAACAGCGATTAGTGCTTTTGAGTGTCTTTTTCCAGCCAGAGAGCTCTATATTAAATTTTCTTGTACGCTATAACCCAACTGAACATATTGTTACGTGAAAATAACACGAGGCGTGTCTATTTAAAATCTATATTTAAACTGATGCGTATGGCGTCGGCTAAGATGGAAGCAGCATGCACAACCAACAGATCACTTCCTCGTTGTCGTCTTTTGACTGCTGATACATCAGCTACGTAGCAGCAGTCAGAAGTCAAAAGCGCCGTCTCGGTGCACATTAACTACGGTCTTCAGTAGGCAGGTGGTATGGTTTTAGCCTGCTGACGTGCACAACATCACTGTGTGTGGTTGCAGGCAGACTTGTGGTCTCAGATGCAGGAATGATCTCATAGGTGACGTTGGTTACCTGGCGGATGATACGGTAAAGGACCCATGTAGCGAGACTATAACTTCTCTGATAAGCCAACTCGACGAACTGGGCACCACAGGAGAACAAGAGAACCGGGTGAGAAGTGAACGTCAGCATGCCGGCTGTCGTAGATGGCTTTCTGGGTGGCTTGCGAAGCCGAAAGTCTGGAGCGGGCAATCTGGCGTGCATGGTTGGCACGAGCAATAGCGTCGTGTGCATATTCGGTTGACGGCATTGTAGCGGTTGGAAGTACGGTGTCGAGTGGTAACGTCGGATCACGGCCATAAAGCAAATAAAAGGGTGAATAACCAGTTGTTTCGTGGCGCGAAGAATTGTACGCGAAGGTCACGTGAGGTAGCGCCAGGTCCCAGTCATGGTGGTCGGAGGACACATACATCAGGAGCATGTCCGTTAGGGTCCGATTTAGCCGTTCGGTAAGGCCATTTGTTTGGGGATGATAGGAAGTGGTCAGCTTGTGGTGCGTCGAGGAAGAGCGCAGAAGATTGTCGATCACACGGGACAAAAATGCGCGGCCACGATCCGTGAGTAATTGGCGAGGAGCGCCATGGTGTAGGATGACGTCGTGGAGCAAAAAGTCCGCAGCGTCAGTAGCGCTGCTGGTGGGGAGCGCTCGAGTGATGGCATACCTAGTCGCGTAGTTTATAGCAACGGCGACCCATTTGTTGCCCGATTTAGACTCGGGAAAAGGACCGAGAAGATCTATACCAACACGGAAGAAAGGTTCGGTTGGGATGGAGATCGGTTGAAGAAGTCCAGCCGGGGGCGCAGTAGGTCGCTTCCTACGTTGGCATTTATCGCAGGAGGACACGTACCGGCGAACGGACCGGGCGAGACCGTGCCAAAAGAAGCGGCGACGCACGCGGTCGTACGTGTGAGATACACCCAGATGACCTGCAGTTGGTTCATCGTGAAGCTCGTGCAGCACGGTTGACCGCAAATTTTTCGGCACAACAAGGAGCTCAGGGCCATCTGGCTGGAGGCTACGACGGTACAGCGTGCCATTCAGGAGGACGTACATGCGAAGTGACGTGTCGTTCGGAGCAGATTCGAGACGGTCAATAAGTTGTCGCAGAGAAGCATCGCGACGTTGTTCATCACGTATCTGAAGAAACTGGGACATTGACATGACGCTGAGGCTAGGCTCGATGTCTGGTTCGTCGGGCTGATCAACAGGGTAGCGGGATAAGCAATCGGCGTCCAGATGGAGACGTCCAGACTTATAAGCAACCGAGTAGGAATACTCCTGTAGGCGTAATGCCCAACGACCAAGTCGTCCAGTGGGGTCCTTCAGAGAAGAAAGCCAACACAGCGCGTGATGATCTGTGATGACACGGAAAGGATGGCCATACAAGTAAGGACGGAATTTCGAAACCGCCCAAACAAGAGCGAGACATTCCCGTTCTGTTATAGAATAATTGCGCTCAGACTTAGAAAGCAGACGGCTTTCGTACGCGATTACACGGTCATTGCCCCGCTGAACTTGCGCCAAAACTGCACCGATTCCGTGACCACTCGCGTCTGTTCGCACTTCTGTGGGAGCATCGGGGTCGGAATGTGCAAGAATAGGAGGTGTCGTTAGAGCAGTGATTAGCTGAGAGAAGGCGTCAGCTTGAGGAGGGCCCCAAGAAAATGGAACGTCTTGTTTGAGAAGGTCGGTGAGTGGCCGGGCGAGTGCCGCAAAGTTTTTCACGAACCGGCGAAAGTAGGAGCAGAGGCCCACAAAACTGCGAACATCATGGACAGAGCGTGGGACTGGGAAGTTTGTTACAGCGCGTACTTTCGCCAGGTCTGGCCGTACGCCGGCAGCGTCAACAAGTTGACCCAACACGGTAATCTGACGAAGACCGAAGTGGCACTTGGAGGAATTGAGCTGCAGGCCGGCCCGTCGAAATATGGATAGAATGGTCGAAACGCGTTCAATATGGGTTGCAAAGGTAGGTGAGAAAATGATCACGTCGTCCAGGTAACACAAACATGTCGACCATTTAAATCTTTGTAGGAGCGTGTCCATCATTCTCTCAAAGGTCGCTGGAGCGTTACAGAGCCCGAATGGCATGACCTTGAATTCGTAAAGAACGTCAGGGATAACGAAGGCGGTCTTTTCTCGATCCATTTTATCTACAGCAATTTGCCAGTAGCCAGATCGGAGGTCGAGAGATGAAAAGAAGGTGACGCCATGGAGGCAATCAAGGGCATCGTCAATGCGTGGTAGAGGGTACACGTCTTTTTTGGTAATTTTGTTGAGGTGGCGATAATCAACGCAGAAACGCCATGAGCCGTCTTTCTTTTTTACTAATACCACGGGAGATGCCCAAGGGCTCGTTGATGGTTTGATTACGTTTTTCGTAAGCATTTTGGCCACTTCTTTCTGAATCACTTCTCGCTCAGACGCTGACACGCGGTACGGCCGACGGTGATTGGGCGCAGAGGCACCAGTGTTGATTCGGTGAGTGACAATTTTAGTCTTGCCCAAGGGACGATCGTTAGTGTCGAAAATGTCACTTTATGAGGCCAAAACTTGGCAGAGGGCGTCGGCCTGGTGAGGCGACAGCTCCGATCCAATCATGTTTCGAAAAATAGCATCGTCTGATCTGGGTGACCGTGAGACTGCGCTTCGATCAAGAGCAGATACAGCGACAACACTGACATCGTCCTCTGTTATGGCAGTTAGCTGGGCTAGAGACATCTGGCAGGGCAACACTTGAGGGGTGAAACCAAAGTTAAGGAGCAGGAAGTAACACACAGTTATCCGCTATGGTCGCGACGGTATAGGGCACAGTAACACTGCGCGTCAGCCGAACGTCAGTAATTGGCGTAACGATATAATCACCGTCAGGAACGGGAGGGGTCGATGACAAGGACACGTACGTGACGGCTCGAGGTGGCAGGCGAACGAAAGTGGTTGGGCTCAAGCGGCTGGTGGGCTTTGCAGAGTAGTCGGCAAAGATTGGTAGATCAAGGCTGAGGGTACCAGACGAACAATCAATTAAGGCCGAGTGTGCCGAAAGGAAATCAAGGCCAAGTATGAGGTCATGAGGGCAGCGGGCTAGCACGGCAAAAAGGACCACGGCGTGACGACCGGCAATGCTGACACGAGCAGTGCACATTCCGATTACTGGTACAGTACCACCATCGGCCACACGTATTGCCTTCGTCGTAGATGGCGTCATAATCTTTTGTAAGCGGCAGCGTAGAGAGGCGCTCATAATAGACAGGTGCGCACCTGTGTCAATAAGCGCCGTCACAGGAACATGGTCGACTTGTACTTCAAGCAGGCTATGGGGCGTGGGAAGCGTCAGTAGAGGATTTTCGGCCGTCATTGGTATTGCAGCTTCACCTCTATAAGCTGCAATATCTAGTTTTTCTGCTGCGGTCGTCCAGAGAAGCTCGGATAGGAAAAGAGCCGAGGTGGTGGAGAGCGGGATTGGCGACGTAGCGGCGACGGGGAGCGAGAACTGCAGCGACCGGACAAAGGGTTGTCAGGGTAGCGGCGACCGGGCAAAGGGGCGTCAGTGGAAGGCTCGTAAGATGACGACGAATAGAAATTGAAGGGTGTGGCGACTGAACGTCGAGGGCTCGTCGGATGCCTGAGCGCCGAGGTAGAGAAAGTCTGACGTGGTTGGTTTGGCCAACGGCGGCAGCAATAGCGAGAAACGTGCCCAGGCTGGTGGCAGGAAAAACAAATAGGCCGGTCTTCGGGCGTTCGCCATTCCGAAGGGTTACGGAAGGGCATTGTTGGAGGTGAACAGCGAGCGTGTCCTCGGGAGTAGGACGGGGCTTCAGGGCGAGTCAAGGGACATGCTGATGGAAGTCCGAGATTCGCAAACTCCTGCCTCACCACAGCTTGTATTAACGCCACTGACGGCTGTTGTTGGTCAGAGGCGAGCGTTGCGAAAACGGGTGGCTCAAGAGGAGCCGGACAGGCGGCTTCGATTTCCCGACGAACAATGCGTGTGACGTTGTCATACGTTGGGGACTGGCGGGCGGCTTCACACGATGAGGTCGCGGCCGTGTTGGGCAGCCGGGTGAATCGCTGAGTAATACGGCGGCTCTTGGCTTCTTCGAACCGCCGGCACTCTTTAATAATGGCGTCGACGGTGGCAACGTTGTTGTAAACTAGAAAATTAAATGCGTCGTCTGCTATGCCTTTCAGCACATGGGCCACTTTCTCCGACTCACTCATGTGCTCGTCAATCTGGCTGCATAGGGCGATGACGTCATGAATGTACGCGACGTACGACTCCGTCGACGTCTGTGCACGAGCCGCCAGTTGATTCCGCGCTGCGATCTGCCGCCCAATGGTGTCGCCAAAAAGGTCGCGGATCTTTTCTTTAAAGGAGTCCCAGCTCGTAATCTCCGCTTCGTGCGTCTCGAACCACACGCGCGGTGGGCCATCGAGGTAAAAAAGCACAATGGCAAGCATTCCATTCCATGACCCGTTCGTACCGGTTGATCCATTTGTCGACGTCAACGCCATCCTGACCGGAAAATACACCGGGATCACGAGCAGGAGGTAGAACGGCGTATGTAGAAGTCACGGTAGGGGCAGGTGGCGAAGACGATGGTTGCTCAACCTGTGACATGATTGGACCTATGATGACGCGGCCGTTGCGGAGCTTCGTGATGAAGACGGGGAAGTACCCAGCACGTCCACCACAAAGATGTTACGTGAAAATGACACGAGGCGTGTCTATTTAAAATCTATATTTAAACTGATGCGTATGGCGTCGGCTAAGATGGAAGCAGCACGCACAACCAACAGATCACTTCCTCGTTGTCGTCTTCTGACTGCTGATACGTCAGCTACGTAGCAATATAAATAATATGTTAATTAATAAATATGTTAATTTAAATATGTTAAATTAAATGTGTTATATAAAAAAGTTATAAAGAAGTTTGCTTTATTCAAAGAGCGATTCACGGAATAAGGCACTTTCTAAACCAGCATGATGCCTTTTTGTCATATTTTGCCCCTCTGACGTTCGTGAAATAAACAAAAGTTGTTGACATAGGTCCCGAACACCAAATGAGCTAAACTTTATCGATAGGTAGCTAAACGTATGAGGTAGCAAAATAAATACATACCTCAATTTCCTGACGCCAGAGTAGCTTCACGCATGGATCCGAAATTCAGTTGATCATAATTTATTTCTTTTTTCATGGGCCACTGACACACCGACCCTAACCACGTAATTTTTCTCACTGAAAGACTGCCAGCAGTTATTAGTTGTTTTGCTTGAAAAAGTACTCAAATGCCAGAACTTATCACTAGTAGATAAAAAAACTCTTTTTTCTATCAGCTTTACAAACTGGCAAAGTCTAGACTTCGCATTTTGCTACGTGTCCCCATTTACTTCATCCTACCCATAACTGTATAAAAGCAAATGATTTGCAAAGAAATCAACTGTGTGAATTGAGGCGCACCATGTCCTCTCTTCTGTCCCCTTTTGTGGATAGCGCAAACTTTTATTAACTATCACATTGCACGCACATGCCCAATCCTGCTGTTTTGTAAGTTTTATAAATGGATGATGCACACAAAGAGCCACGTTTCTGCCGAAATTTCAAAAGCCACCTTTCTGCGCATTACCCCGGCTTCCGGTTCTTCGGATATGGCATCACAGCCAACATGTCCCAAGTATGTCAGTCATAACAAGCTTGGCTTGAAAAAGTACTGCTCCTTTCTGGAAAAAGCTGTGGTGATACATTGAATGTCACATTTGGTAACGTACGAAAAACAAATGAACGCTACAGAAGTTTGCGTTCATTGAAGTATATATTGGTAGCTTTTGTTTAAATACAATCTGACGAATTATATTACAAGTCGAAAAACTGTAGAACTATAAAACTAAATTTAGGCTTAAGCCAAAAGAGTTTAGTAATGAAATATATAACTTTCAGCTTCTACTTTTGCCAAATGAAACAGTGTGGTTTTAGTTAACCTATTTACGGGATCTCTTTTGAATGTTTCAGAAATATTTGCGGTAGTCAGCAACGCCTCTTGCCGAGATGGCACTTGTAGAAGTAATTGGGGAATATAAGTTTTACCAAAAGTGCGCTTTTGATTGCCTGTTATTTGGTCTGAATAACAGCAGTCTGAAGTCTCCACTCGCTCAGAGTGCACTACAAATACTGGTTGCTCTAAGTTTAGTATTTTTAAGTCTCCAGTAGCAACCATGGCTCGACCAATTTTCTTCTTCCGCAACGAGGTCCGACAGGCGTCGATACTGCAGTTGAACGCGAGAGGCCTGAGATCCTGCAACTCTTCATTCCGTCAGTATATACTCGAATCGTATTCCTGTAATAGTTATATGTGAACCAAACGTGCAACAACCTCCTAGACTATCAGGGTATGAATCTTTTGTTTCTTCAACGTGCGAGGAACGCAACAAGGCGATTGTTTACAATCGCACAGATTTCACATATGTGCATCACGCAGTTTAACCGCATGATGACAATCAATAGGTCCGCTTACATGTTAAGAAGAAAAAAGTGTCTTTCACACTCATTGCTGTCTACATATCACCATCTGGACGGTTTGAACAAGACCGATTACGAGACATACTGAAAACAACTATGGGCCCGTGGGTTATAAATGGAGACGTCAACGCACATCGCTTCATCTGGGGTAGTTCGACGATCAACGCTAAAGGAATAAATGTCGTGTCATTCGCCTCCAAGTACGACCTATGTTTCTTAAATGATGGCAGTCCTACATACCTGCGGGGCCTACGTACAGCAGTTGCCTCGATTTGACTCTGGTATCCACAAAATTCCGGTTCCAAGTGCACTGGTTTTCAGACACCCAAACGCATGGGAGGGACCACATTCTAAGTTACATGCGAATAAGGGGTCATAATAGCTCCCCTTCTAGGAGCACAATACGAAGAATTGATTGGTCCAAATTTCAGCGACTTATGAAAAATAATTGCCGTGAAGACCCTGACCAGAATTGGAGGATGTCAACAAAGATGCAATGAGGGAAGCTTCGTTTCTCCTCCCGTTCACCGGCAAGTGTTCAGATTTTGATGTTGATCTGGAAAAATTGTGTGCGCTTTGTCGAAGGGCGGAAAGGAGATACAGACGGACGAAAGCAATATGCGACTTGAGGCTGGCACGACGCATGCAGAAAAAAGTTCGACGACGTTCAGACAAGCTTGAACAGGAACGCTGGAAATCATTCTGCGAATCATAGGATCCCCGACAGCCGTTGTCACGCATCTGGAGCACTATTCGTAGCCTGCGCTTAACTCCCAAACAAAGACATCCTTTCATGGCTTTAGCTCTAAATTTAGGCCGCACCCAACTTGAAGTGGCAAATGAGTTTTGTACGCGAATCGCTGGTGTGACCGCCCTGTTTACTGGCACTGTTAAGAGTGTTATTCCTGAACCCCGCATCTCTGAAATGGACAACATTTTCACTATAGAAGAACTTGATGCATCTTTGGCGGCTTCCCGACGATCATCTTCACCAGGACCCGATGGCATCACCTTAGCCGTTCTAGCCAACCTTCAACAGGAGGCCAGGGGACAGTTGTTATGCTATTATAACAACTCATGACAGGCGGGCATTGTTCCCCAGGATTGGAAGATAAGTCGACTTGTGTCATACTCAAACCAGGAAAGTCACCATTTGATTTGATATCAATTTGCCCTATAGCCCTCGCAAGTTGACTAGGAAAAGTCGTAAAAAGGATGATACGTACACGCATAGAATGGTACCTCGAGCGGTACAACGTATACCCAAACTGCATGACGGGTTTTCGGCGAGGTAGGTCAAATATTGACAACGTGATTGATCTCACAATTATCCAGCAACAGAAGAACCTCAAGCGCATACCACTGGCACTCTTCCTCGACGTCAAAGGGACTTATGATAACGTAACACATAAAGCCATCCTAGACTCGTTGGAAACTGTCGGAATTGGTGGTCGCATGTTACAATGAATCCAGGATGATTTGACGAGAAGGTATTTTTTGTACAAACCGCAAATTGACTTACCGCCAATTACTATTTCTCCCGTGGCGTCCCTCAGGGTACCGTATTAAGTCCCACTTTATTTAACCTCGTGATGGTAGGTCTTCGTGAAATTTTGCCCAGTACTATTCTCATATTCATATATGCTGACGAGATTTGTCTATGGACTTCGGCTGTAACTCGTCTACAAGTACGTGCAAGAGTCCAGCAGGCTGCCACCCTGACATGCTCATATCTCCGCAAGCAAGGTCTTTTCGTCTCAACGGAGATATTTGCATTGGTTGAGTTTACTCGCAGAGCCATGACACAATACCCCGTTACCATCATAGGATAAAATATTCTATACCAGAAGAATTATCGCTTCTTGGGTGTGAATATTGACAGGAACCTTTCGTCGAGTGCCCATTGCAATTATCTGAAGAGAAGGCTAACTTCCATTGGCCATATAAAGCGGTTCCTCTGCGGAAAATCTTAAGACACATCAATAGGGTCAATGACGCAGGTATACAAGGCACTGTTTCTGGGATTTTTGCGCTATAGCTTGCCGTTACTTGCAAGTGCGTGCAAGACGAACATCTGCATTCTCGAAAGTCTGCAAGGACAAGCACTGCGCGTGTGCGTAAGATTGCCGCGATGCACTTCAACCTACGGGGCAATTATGATCGCAAGAGAGCATCCAATTCAAACATACATCACCACTGACAATTTCAGGGGCCACATAAGACACCTTTGCCGAGTTCCTGTTCACCATGTTGCAGTGTTGCCACTTGAAAGACCACAAGCGATGTTTTTAAAGATTATTTCTGCTCATAGAAAATGCCTTCCTTTTGGCTTCACTCCAGCAACAAGACCAGCGTCACCTCCGTGGGGCCTACAACAACCACAGGTGTGCTCACTATTCCGGGAATAACGAACAAGAGCCGTCATTGAAGTGGTCCTACGACAGGTGACATTGTTGCTACTCAACGAAAAATACGGCCACAGGACCCACAATTACACCGATGGATCGGTTTCGGCCGACAGCTCCACAGGTGCTGTTGTCATCCCGACGTACCAGGTCACTATAAATTTCAAACTGTCGCATAGGACAACAGCCGCAGCAGCTTAGCTCACCACCTTATGTGCTGCTATACTTTATATCGCGGAAGCCCGACCTCAAAAATGGGCTGTGTTCTACGACTCCAATACATCCCTTCAGAGCTTGAAATCAGCTTTACGACAAAGGGTGCATCAACAACTAGTGAATGAAATAAGAGAAGTGCTTCATGAAGTTTTATCGAAAGGACATGACGTGGTGTTCCAGTGGTTACCGGGACATTGCTGCACTGTCGGTTACGACCTTGCTGATAATGCTGCCCGATTCGTTCACACGGACGCCCAGACAACCACAATTCCATTGTCGAGAACTGACGCTGCAAGGGACCTTCACTCGTTCGCTAACATTATGTCGGAAACTTGGCTGAGTGACCCCAGTGTCAAGAACCGCCGCCTACACAAATTGAACCCACCGAGAAAGCTTCAAGTTCTATCGGACCTCTCCCGCCAGCATGCAACTTTACTGTGCCGCCTGTGGTTAGGAGTAGCTATTACGAAGGCGTACTCCTTTCGCATAGGAATGACGTATAGCTCCCGATGTGAATTGTGCGACACGGACGAGACAATAGAACATCTACTGTGTTCATTTGAACGTTTTGCGAGCGAACGCAACTTGGCACGCGAAACGTTAGAGACACTAGACAGTAGACTTCTTTCCGAAGATCCTTGGTTCATGGCTCTACGCGTCACAGGCCAGCAAAGTCACGCGGGAATTGCTACGTTTTCTAAAGAAGGCAGGACTACGCGACCGCTTATAAGCATGCAATGAACAAGGTCACATCTACACACACGTTGCCCTTCACATCTCTCTCTCTTCTCCTTTAACCCCCTCACCCCTTCCCCCAGTGTAGGGTAGCAAACCGGACGTGTGTCTGATTGACCTCCCTGCCTTTCATTTCTTCCCTTCCTCCTCCTCCTCCTGTTTTCGGTGAGGCAGGTCAAGCTACTGCGTAGCCGTATACTGCACCCTTGTAAGAAAAGACAAGTTTTTTGATCCCTATGCTGCAGTGAAGTTTGGTGTAAAGATAGAATACAAAGAAAGCCCGGATTGCCGACACGTTTCAGAAAGCGTACAGTGATGAAGCGATGGAGCAACACCAAAGTCTTTATGTTGCACAATACGTTCCCGGAAAATAAGAAGTCTGTCAAAGACGATGAACATTCTAAACATCCTTCAAAATAAGGAACGGCATACATGGTGCCGAAGATGCATGATGTATTGGATACGCAATGGAGATTAAGTGTTCGGGAGATATGAAATGCGCAGGAGTATTGAATGCAAAAAAATAATCGTTTATTGTGTTAGCACGAAGTACCTTTTAATGAGAGAAGTCTGTGCGAAAATGGTGCCGACATTCCTTGTGATTGAGATGAAGGCAAAGACACAAGGGGTTTATTGTCTCCAAGCAAATCAAAACAATTGCCGAAGCGCTGCCCCAGCCAGTGTATGGCACTGCAGCCTTGGTGTGGCACTACTAGATTGATTTATTTATAGCTTTTAACGTCCCAAAACCACCATACAACAATAAGAGGCGCCGTAGTGAAGGGTTCCAAAAATTTTGACCACCTGGGGGCACTACTAGATTATGTTTTGCCCTTAATGATCGAAGGAACCCTTAATGAAGCTCTGCATGGAACGCTGCAGGTAGTGAAAGTAATTTGGTCGTCTTGACTAAAGGAGGTTCTCGTTGATGGCTTCACCTTGAATAAATTAGGGACTCGTAGGCAGTGGCACATTGAAAGAGGGGCAGGATACTCTGTAAAGTCCTGAAAAGATTGTAAGTCTATATATAATAAAAAATTAACAAATTGAAAAACTCTGCTAACTTTTGAGGCACACTCCATTATTTGAATTAGGGCGGCATTGTGCTGTATATGAGTGTTGAAACTTGCATTATTTGTAACGCAATGTTTGAAGAGTGCTATGT
The DNA here is from genome assembly GCA_013436015.1 of Rhipicephalus annulatus. Lineage (NCBI taxonomy): Eukaryota > Metazoa > Arthropoda > Arachnida > Ixodida > Ixodidae > Rhipicephalus > Rhipicephalus annulatus. The sequence goes on from WOVY01009599.1 coordinate 29,051, forward strand.
ACATTCTATGGGTAGGAAATTGTGATTGTGACCTTGTTGTACATCAGTATGGCTTCTTAAAATTTTGTAGCTGCATGTGACTTACCTCGGCTTTGTCACAAAGTGAAGAAGAGCGGGAACGTTCTATTTTGCCGAAGCCACATTACAATGCAGGATCACAAGCTCCTCTGAGCGCTCCAGCCTTCCGCAAGTATAATGACTTGACCAAGTATTTCATATGCAAAGAAGCTGCTGCTTGGCGTTCACCGCATGAAATGCTTGATACTCACCCGTGCTGTGATAGTAATGACGTGAACCGGGCCTTGTCCAATTGAACAAGTCTGAGCCCGAGATCAAGCGCCATTGAGTTTGATTCACAGACGCCGGCAGTGAAGATGGGGCGCAACCACCACATTAGCTCTTGCCGCGGAGCAGTGCCCACACCGTAATACCAGCGAGCCGCGAAATTCATCAATCAGCTTTCTCGAGCAGACTACGAGCACACACATGAATAAGTAAACGTCATATCATCATGTGGCTACGATGTTTCGCCGTTGATATCACCGCGCTCACGACGTACCAGTAGTAGTAACTTATCGATTTATTTGCCAGTAATATTTAAGTGAAATGAGCAGCACTGGATTGTTACGCATACGCTTGCTGCGTTAGAGAGTTGAAATTTCTCTGCGGCAGGAGGAACAAAAGAACTTTCCCAAAAGTGGGCAAATGCCCACAAATTTATCTGATGGAGGCACGACGTTAAGTTGGGAGAAATATAGCGCAACAATTACGCTGATAGTAGTGTTGTTTTGACTGATTGGCGGCCCTAACGAATTCGCACTCGGTAATTTTAAGAAAAGCACTACAAATGCAGAACAATTGTTCGTGTTGTCCTGTTTGATACTTTTTCATCAACGAATCTATTGTGTTCTATTCACTGTTTTCGTTTCATAACCACTGTAGTAGAGTTAGTAGCAGGGTAACTCGGGACTCGTGGGCAGTATGCTCTTGTGCCTAATACGAACATGAAATCAACAGTCGGTAGGCACTGGATGTCATAATTTTCCTGTGAACGTTACCAAAGCTTGCTAGCCATTTTACGGAGACGTGCTATATTAAGTTTAACTATAATGGCCTCTCCATCTGTGGTAATTGTTTATTGTGGGAAGTTTGGATGTATGCGATCTACAAAAGAGGAACTTTTTTTTCGCTATTTTACAACTTGATTATTTTTTAATTTACGCCTAATGAAAATATCAACAAATATATTTGTCAAACTTCCCGTGTCTAAGTGGCTCTGTATGCAGTACTATATTACCAGTATCGAATTATCCTCTCTTTGAAAAACGTATAGATTTATTTCACTCCGCTGGCACACTTACTGTTCATTGGGACGTATAAAAATTGAGCCATAGCGATCATTTTTTTCTTTTCACTTTCTTCTTTCAATGCCTCTTCAAGAAAGATTTTTTTAATTTCTATGTTTATGAAGCAAACACGGGTCCGGATGTTCACGAAGGTTCGTTGTTGCAATGCTGACAACAGCTACCTGTGCTTTGGGGTTAACGAGATTCTTCTTGTTTTACGAGACAGCAACTGTGCAACAAAAACAAAGCAGAATGCCCTTACAAAACTTAAATGCATAGACTTTCGTAAGTGGTAACTTTTCAGTCGTCTTACTTCTCCAGTATGCATGGAGAAACAGTGAAATTTGCCGTAGCATACGTAATAGGTCAGTTTCTACCTACGTTTTTTTTACGCAAGAGCCTCTTTTAGTTTAAAAGACGTGTCTAAAATTCAATTTCGACATTATCTGTTGTGCAACATTGCTTCTTGATAAAGGAAAAAATTGTTGCCCAGGTAAGTACAATGCATCGCAAAGAGAACTGAGCACACCTAATTTTCGAAAACAAGTTGTTCTTTTTTCCGTCCTTGAACTCGTACAATCGCTCAATGTCCTCTGCCACTCCACTTTTATGGCGTCACTCTTTACTGTGTAAATTTATAACACGCGACATATTTTGCCCCATGTTACACCGCTTCAAAGACATATTGGGAATCATTTGAAGAGCATAACCCTTTAGTAATTGTCCTTTCGTACAATGAACCTCAACGTGTGTTTTGCTGTTAATATTTTTGAGCGTTGATTAGAATAGACTTTAAGCTCGCACAACGGTTGACGAAAAGCAGAACGTCGCAGTCTTCTATATTTACGTCACAGTCTGACGCTAAGCTTGCTCGTTAACCTAGTCAGACAGCCTTTACAGAACTACTCAAAAAAGAGGCAAGCTATAGAAAAACCTATTTCATCATAATTTGGAGTGACATGACGAAACATTGCTCTGCTCGAGTATGCATGAATAGCTTAAAATCAAAGAAATTATAGATAATCAGTCATGGAGCAAGACAGCTCTTCGCGTGGCTCTTAATTAACTTGAGCGTAGCCCGGCAGCCAGCCCACCCACGCGTTCAGCAGTTCCCTCTGATATTACGTGACTCGTATTTGCGCTTATTAATTGTAAAAAAACAGTTACATATGTTCGCGTAGCCTAGCTGATGTGGGCTACACATTGTGTAGTTCTTGTACAGATATCATGAAATGCCTGAGTATATATTTGCTGGTACTTGCCAACAATCAGGGGTAATGATATTGTCAACATTATTGCCAAAACGCAACAATCTTTTTGTACTTTGTGTCGAAAATAAACAACCTTCAACTTCAACTTCGATCACAAGCGATAAGCAAAAACACACCATGTTTCGGTGCTGCACAAAAACGTGGCTGCATTGACATATAGTATTTTATTCTGCAGTGAAGCCAAAATATTCTTTATCATATTTTTTCGCTCCTCGAAACATTTTGAGTATTCGGAACAATCGCGGTCTTGGAACTTGACCGCAATGATTCATATCGCAGGATACAGCACAACGTGTATCCAAGCATGGAATTCTAAAGTAATAATATGTTGAAATTACGAAACACGAAGGGAAAAACAACCAGAGCAGTTCGCATCAATGCAAGTAGACTTTCATGTCCCTCTTACTGAGGTCAGTCCAGTGAAGGCATTTCTGGAACTGAAGTTTGTTTTCTTCAAACAGAGGTCTAGCATATGGGTCATTCTAGGCGAAACGTCGCAGCCATCCTGGTAACCACGTCAAATGCACTCGGAAATATTCACAACATATACACGTAGTGAATCATGATGAATGGAGCGAAGCTTCGGAGGGCTTCATCGGTAAACAGGCATTCATCTGTCTGTCTGTCTGTCTGTCTGTCTGTCTGTCTGTCTGTCTGTCTAGTACGAGGGGTGGCTATACGCAACTGACGCCGACGTGGGACTAGCTCACACTCTAAGGAGCTTCGCCCCTGAAATTTAACGTGGTGTCTCCCATTTAATGCAGTTATTTACTAGAATAGCTTAGTAAGAAGGAACTTCTGGTCACGTAGGGGCCCTTTGAACTTCATGACAACATGTCTTGATGTTCTTTTTGAGGAACAAAAATATTCTGAGAGCATCGTGTCTTGTTTCATCTCCCAACATCATCATCATCATCACCATCAGCCTGACTACGTCCACTGCAGTACAAAGGCCTCTCCCATGTTCCGCCAGTTAACCCGGTCCTGTGCTTGCTGCTCCCAATTTATACCCGCAAATTTCTTAATCTCATCTGCCCACCTAACCTTCTGCCTCCCCCTAACCCGCTTCCCTTCTCTGGGAATCCAGTTAGTTACCCTTAATGACCAGCGGTTATCCTGTCTACGCGCTACATGCCCGGCCCATGTCCATTTCCTTTTCTTTATTTCAACTATGATATTCTTAACCCCCGTTTGTCCCCTAACTCACTCTGCTCTCTTCTTGTCTCTTAAGGTTACACCTACCGTTTTTCTTTCCATTGCTCAATGCGTCGTCCTCAATTTAAGCTGAACCCTCTTTTAAGTCTCCAGGTTCATGCTCCGCAGCTATGTACCGGCAAGATACAGCTGTTATATACCTTCCTCTTGAGGGATAGTGGCAATCTACCTGTCATAATTTTAGAGTGCTTGCCGAATGTGCTCCACCTTATTCTTATTCTTCTAGTTACTTCAATCTCGTGGTTCGGCTCTGCGGTTATCACCTGCCCTAAGTAGACATAGTCTTTTACAACTTTAAGTACACTATTACCTATCTCGAAGCGCTGCTCCTTTCCGAGGTTGTTATGCATTACTTTCGTTTTCTGCAGATTAATTTTAAGACCCACCTTTCTGCTCTCCTTGTCTAACTCCGTATCCATGAGTTGAGATTCGTCCCCTGAGTTACTCAGCAATGCAATGCCATCGGCGAAGCGCAGGTTACTATGGTATTCTCCATTACCTCTTATCCCTAACTGTTCCCATTCTAGGCTTCTGAAAACTTCCTGTAAGCACGCGGTAAATAGCATTGGGGAGACTGTGTCCCCCTGCCTTACACCCTTCTTGATTGGTATTCAGTTGCTTTTTTTATGAAGCACTATGATAGCAGTCGATCCCCTGTTGATCTCCCAACAATGCATTTATATTAGGCAAATATCGTATTCTGGGGTGTTTGAAAGTCAGTAATAATGCTCCATTTCTTCAGTCCTGCATGTGTCCAGATATTCGGCTAATTATTTCATGTTTGCAATTTTTTGATAATACTGCTCCATGTGTGACTATCCGAATGAAGCATACTCTACAGGAGGTGTATTTCGCGTTAAAAATTTTAGACAACTGATAACGCTGCATTTTACGAGAAAGATGCAAAAATTATCACTTTGATGAACAATGAGGCCTAATATTCACTGCGTGGTCCTCCAATGGAAATCGCTTTACATCTCAACTGAGGGCAAATAGGTGGTTCTCATATGGCCAGTTTTACGTTGATAATTTTTAAAGGAAGATAATATTTCTCCACGTTCCCTATTGACTAAAATGGGGAACTTCAACAAAGTGGCTGCTGTGCGATTGAGAGCGATAACAATGTGAGTAAGAATTAACAAGCAGTAATCTAGTTCTCAATAATATTTGAGAAGGTAACAAAACAGCAGTGGTGATCGCAATTGCAGAGTTAGTGAAGAACTACGTGAATTTCTTCAATCCCGCATGTCTAGGCTTAGTTAGATAAAGAGGAATTGCAAGACGTTGGGTTGGTATCATTACAATAAACCTAACAGAAAATAAAGATGGCTTTTAGCTTTCATTCACCTTATGCGAACGCGCAAGAAATTTTCTGATATTTTTGCGACAAACTTAGGAAACATTATTGCAGGAATCTGAAATATATTTTCAATGGTGTTTTGGTAGCAACATCGAGAGCTGTGCGACTTTCCTGAATTTTAAGACCATCGTTTGTATACACAGTGAAGGCAAAGCATCATACAAGTTATTTCTTTTTGTGACACTCTGTTATCGAAATTAACGGCAGTGAATGACTTCAGAAAAACGTGAATATCATGGAAAAGACCGTCATACACCATTCTGTTTTACGATACCCATAAAACCGTCACAGTATTCATTTCATAACATATTTTAGCCTCGAAATAACACATACAGACAAAAAAAGAATAATGCAAAGCAAACAAGCAAGGAGATACAACATCCTTATTGTGTGTTTCTTTGCTATTTGTATGTGTCATTTTGTGGTCAAATTATGTCTTTGAGAAAGCACCAACAACACCAGCAGATAATCGTGGTAACATTTTTGTTTGTTTGTATCATCATTAAAATCTTACTTTATTTTATGTCTGACCAATGGAACCCTATCGATAGTATCTGCTTCAATTCACTTACGCTCACTTAGGTTGGCATATACAAATTTTCATTTTAAACCTTATAAATGCGCTATTACATCGTGTGGCGCAGTATAAATTGCGTTCCTCTCACCATCCACCGGTTGCCTGGCGTACGCGTTATGCAGCTAGAGTACCTCCAAACTTTTCGCCGAATTTAAACTGGAATATCTACTAGCACCGTTTATCCTATCACACGTTCAGCAGTTTACCAATTTATATTGCTACGCCTGTGCATTGCCAGTCTATCGCCATATGGTGCTTATATTTTAGCAGGTGGCTTCTTAAATGCCTATATCTTTAGCTTTTCCCCTTGTTTGTCAGAGCCCTCTACCCGTTATCCTCCTTCGGTTCAGTTAGGAGGCGCTCCCTTTTCCCAAACCCAGAGAATCCTCACTGTGCAGCTTTCATAAATAGGCTAATTATTCCTATAAAGAGAGAATCATCGTGCCGTAACACTCGTTATAAAATATTGGTATTCGTGTGTTCATCAAACATCGAAGGGGTCAAAACATCTTATTCAAGGCTTCAGTGCGATTTCGTTGCAATTACTATGCTGTAGATTACAGTAATCACTTCGAGCATCATAACACGCGTAATAAAGTATGTAAAAAATGATGGTACAGGTTTTTCAATCTAACGCATACCCAGTTGCTCGAAGTTATCTGAAAATTCAACCTTCATAGGCAACACTCCTACTGCTAGAAAAAAACTAAGAAGTGTTCTTTTTATGTCGCAGAGTCGGGTAGTATGCAGAAAGTCCGTGATACTTGACCCAAAGGGTGCGGCTTCAAATACTACAGCAGCGGTCATACTTGGTTTGAGGCGAAATGCAAGTTATCTGTGTGCGGCGCAATGTCAGGGCGCGTTAAAAAACACTCGTGGGTCCTAATTTCCGACTACCCTGCGTTACGGTATTCCTCAAAACCGTATTATGGTTTTCAGATATGTAAAATGCCGACAAATATTAAAATGCTGCCTAAGCTCAAATAATGTGATCATGTGGTCAAGTGCAATATAGCCGTCTTTTATATATTTTTGAAAACCTCGCAGCACATGGCCCTTAGAGCGTCAGATTCCATAAAAGGTACTTCAAAATACACACCTAAAGTTTCGGCACACACCAGATGGTGTGTGCCGAGGCGAGTTGTAGTATACTCAATGTGCGTTTTTATTAAGTTGAAAAAACTCTCGTGTGCTAGTGTATTAGTTCCAGGAATAGATCACTTGAATCAACGCGAACTTCGTCCAAGCAGACGATAATTTACTCTAGGCAGGGATACGTCTAGGCAACCAAAATATGCAGTTCACGCTCATTTCCTAAGCTTGTACTGTAAAGTCGCATTTACCAGGTTATGTTAGAGCGTTACCGCTAGAACTCAACAGGGCACGCCGGCATCTGTTGCAGCCGCAGTGAAAGGCAGCCACTTGCTCAAGAACCGGGAGCCAATGAGAAAATGCCTGAATTCTGATATCGTCGTTTCCAGCTGGCAATATTTCCAAACTTTCCGACGCTGAGTTACGGGAGTTCAATAAACGTTATAGTTTCAATGAACGCTCCTAGGCGTGGGCGAGAGCCGTTTCTATATAGCGCAAAGCTCTCAAACTCACCTACGTAAATGCCGGAACTAATAAATGTGGCGCGCATACAAGAAAGGTTTCTGCCTTACCGGGATCGTCCGGTCTGGCAGTGGTTTCCGCCTTCGTGTCGCATGAGCAGCTCAGTCCGCGCATTTCTATTCATGTGTGCGTATAACTGCATTAAGTGGAGCTTACTTGTTCTCCTTGATTTTGCTAAAATATCGCCGGTGACGTGTTGCAATCATCCCTCACATGCATTCTTCCATTTAGTTTTCAATCCTTGCCTTTGGCTCTTTGTATTTATTCAACACCCACACGGATGTCTGTGCTATAGGTGGGCTATAGTGAAAACTGCATTGCGCCGGTAATCATGCTTCATACGCATGCACAGCGACGGCCCCATTGCGTTTGCTTTAACCTATAACCAGACTGCTCATTAGCATGCTTGATTAGAGAAGACTCTCCTGTGTTGCGCGCGTGCTTCTATTTCCGCTGTCCACGTCAAGTGCCTATTTTCTCAGTTAGTTATTTGTACCAACGCTTGAACCTTCATGCCGTAGTGTGAAATATTGCACAGGTTGTTAAGAGCCGGTAATCACCATCAACTTGCTGCATGTTTCCGGCTGGGGCCATCTTAAGGGCAGCTATCAGAACTTTAGGAAAGCAACTATGAAATGCCGCATGCCCCACGCATGCGAGACTTGAGGGCAACGAAAGGGCCGACTGGCTTGCTCGCGAAATAAGCATCCGAGAACCACTCGTAATCCTCGAGGAACACCTAATAACTCCACGCGACATAATCGAAAGCCGAAGAGAATAACGACAAAAAATACAGCCATCCCCATTCGAAAAACACACAAGCCCGGTTTAGTGTGTTTTAGTGTTTTAGTGTTAACACTAGACCGGTTTAGTGAGTTGTAGTGTGCACACCAGACTGGTTTAGTGGGTTTAGTGTGCAGACCGAATCAGTTTAGTGGGTTGTAGTGTGCAAGACGGACCAGTTTAGTGGATTGTAGTGTGCAGACCAGACGGGTTTAGTGGGTTGTAGTGTGCAGACCAGGCCAGTTTAATGAGTTTTAGTGTGCTGACTGACCGGTCTAATGAGTTGAGTGTGCAGACTGGACCGGTTTAGTCTGCAGAACAGACCGGTTTGGTTGATTTTAGTATGCAGAACTGGTTTGATTGGTTTTAGTGTGCAGAACATACCTGTTCATGCTTTTTTAGAGGGCACACTGTGCCACTTTGGCCAAGTTAACGTATATAACAGTCACGCAACTATAACTTGTGAACTAATTTGTCTATAACACTTCATTTGGTGCAAGTGTGAAAGTTTAGGTTCTAAGCACGAAAAAATTGATGTTATTGGGTGTTAAAAAGATGAATATTTTTCAACGTCAAATTAACACAAATTTTGAGTGACGGTGATGACCATCTGTCTCAATAAAGAAGAGCTAACAGAAAATGCCCTGCACCTATGTACAATGCAGAAAAGTAGGTGCTTTGAAATATTATTATTTCCAGAGAAATACGATTACTCAGAACATGCTGCTTTTTATGAAAGCTGCATTGAAGAACAGCTCTGCATGCACCTTAATGGATTGATTTGTGGGGTTTAACGTCCCAAAACCACTATATGATTATCAGAGACGCCGTAGTGGAGGGCTCCGGAAATTTAGACCACCTGGGGTTCTGTAACGTGCACCCAAATCTGAGCACACGGGCCACCAACATTTCCGCCTCCATCGGAAATGCAGCCGCCGCAGCCGGGATTCGAACCCGCGCCCTGCGAGTCAGCAGCCGAGTACCTTAGCCACTAGACCACCGCGGCGGGGCTGCACGCACCTTAAAAATAGCTGGTATACTCCTTCACCACAGAGAAAGAGAAGCACAATTAAGGTACATAGTAATACACGTCATGGAGGCAACTCATAACACACTGCACCTACGATATCAGAGAAGCAAATGTGAACTTTTATTTAAAGCAGAAATCAAAATGGCGAAAAACATATGACAATGAATGTTTGTTAAACCACAATATTCCTGCAGCTATGCACTTTAACATGCGCAAATGCTTCAATTTGATAATAATGACACAGTGATGAGCGAACAATTCGCAATCAGTACACAACCATAACACAATCGGATACCTAATCAAATCCATATGTAGAAAATAACAGATAAAATCAGCCTTTTCGGACAAAATCACTTGTGAACAGTTCACATCACATGGATTTCGGGTTTAGAAATAAGTAGTTGTAAAAAGCCCATTCAACACTTATCCAAGTAATTCATCAAATGACCATGAAACGACACATTTTAAGAACAGTGATAAAAGTCATTTGTGATTCTTTGCTGGTGTTCTTGACATAAAGGAAACCAGTACATATACAGGCTCTGCAACCGATGAACACATTAGTAAAAAATAAGTAAATGGAAACTTTTGTTCTTAGCAATAGTTGAGCAAATCAATTTGATTTGATTGATATGTGGGGTTTAACGTCCCAAAACCACTATATTAATATGAGAGACGCCGTAGTGGAGGGCTTCTGAAATTTAGACCACCTGGGGTTCTTTAACGTGCACACAAATCTGAGCACACGGGCCTACAACATTTCCGCCTCCATCGGAAATGCAGCCGCCGCAGCCAGGATTCGAACCCGCGCCATGCGGGTCAGCAGCCGAGTATTTTAGCCACTATACCACTGCGGCGGGGCAAATCAATTTGATTTCAGGCGGCTGGACTGACAGACTAAATTTCACCAGATAATTTGTTAGAAATTACAGACTACAGGACACAAACCTACCAAGAAATACCATTAAACACATTTTATGTTAGTGCCATACACATTTTAAACATTTTATGTTAGTACCTGCACTAAATGCGAAGCACAGTCACAGTGCAAGTTGGAAGAGAAGATTTTTGTATTCCTAGAGTACATTTGCATGGCACCTATTACACTATGATGCTTTTCTTTTGTGTCAATTAGGAAAGCACCCACTATGCCATTATTTGATATTCTGTGGTGAAGGTAGGTACGCACTACACAGCTGTAAGGTGTTATGTTCATGATGCGGCGGTTGACGACGATGAAAAATCATAAGTGAATCGTTCTGTGACGAGTTGGGGGCTTTCAACAAACCACTTTTATGCAAATCACTTTTTTCATACCGGGTCACGATTTTATTTCTCTAGAACAATCTAGTACTCATGTTCATACGATTCCTTACCCGACATGAAGCTTGCATATTGTGTGTTTGCAAAGAAGTTTTGAGCATGGACATACCTCAGTGGTAGAACACTGGGCTGACAATGCAGGAGTACCTGGCTCAAACCCCACTCAGTCAAGGGCAGTTTTAGAAGCTTGCTCAGCAAGTTTGTTATGCTCGCGCCTTCTCTGGCGGCAGCGGCGGCCGCAACCGGCCAGTACTCTTCTGCGGTTGCCACTCAAAGCGTCCGCTCCAGTGATCTTTATTTATTTTAGTTATGTTTTTTTCTTGCTATAATGGTCACAGACACCAGCAGTGGCGGACACTTACGGCGCTTGAATCGGTTTCTTCTTGTGATCTCATAACAGCTGTCAATGTAAAAAAATGCACTTGTGGTTTTTTTGACTTCTCTCTTGTGTACGTGCTTGCACATCGAGTATTTTAACATGAATGCCCACTGACTAGCTTAGCTCTCTGCTCCCCTAAGTTGCTACTTCACCTCACTGAAACACAATCATAAAGTTTGCTTCGTTTCTAAAACCAGGAACTTATTCTCTTTCATACAAACGAGGAATTTTGCAATGAATCACTTTTCGTTTGCTCCACATAGACGCAAACTGAACAAATGCTTTCTGCTTGTACCAAACACAACCCAACATCAGGTGGTGGATGCTCAACTTCATTGAGAGACGAAATAATACTCTCGGTATACATCAGCTCCTGACACACCAGCGCTACAGCAAAATTTATGGAAAGGACGCTCACTATTCTGCAAAGCCTTCCATCGCAAGTTTCAATGTACTGTGAACAAGACTTCTCTGCCCTTTTGTAGCGCGAACTGTTCACAGTAAACCCTTTAATTTGTGCGGTGGAGTATTGCCCAATGGTCGGCACCGGCTCATTGAAATTAACAAGCTACTTACAGCAATTTCTAGACGGCATGAAAGCAAAGGTGCACCCATAACAGCTGAAACAGAACGGTTCACAATTTTTTTACCGAAAATGATTAGCTGCTTCTTTTTCAAATCAGGTGGAAAAAAACACAATGCGTTCAAGTGACTTCAACAATTCCAGCATGATACATCGCTCGGCTATTTGCTGAGGCCCACCTTTGGCAGCAGACACGAGCTTGAGGAGATCACCGTTTCGCCCTTCAAAAGGAAATGTAGAAGTTGCCCAAGGTGGCCCTGTCATTTTAACCGATTTTGCAATGTAAACGAGCTGCTTCACATTAAACGTGAAAGTGTTTTCACCATACCATTTTAGCATGTCTTGCACAAACTGATTTAACAAACAATTGGCATGCGGGGTTTCCCATTGTTTTATGCTTGCTTTCAACAGCAAATAGATGCTGTGTGCAAGAAAAGAAAAGTGGAGCAGGTACTTCTGTGGCAAAATGTTTTCGAGACAAGGCACTTCGTAATATAAAAGCCAATATTTCTATTCAGTGGCTTTCCAGAAAGACTTCTCAGAAAGTGATCTCGGCAATCTGGTGAAGAATCCGGGAGGACGAATTTTTATGATGCGGTCTTTTAGCACACCAATCCTGTTTCCTATATACCATGGCTTTCCTGTGGAGCTGAGCCACAATTTCATCAATTGGCAAACAACCCCTTCCAAAATGCAATGTAAATAATCTGTTGGGAAGCCCCGAACCAGGTCCAATGTCCGCGAGTTGGCAACAGCTGAGGGAACTTTCACGCCGTCCTCGGGGCATCCTCTTGCAGATGCAAGCTTCATTGCGCTGATGACTGACTCATGGCACCTTTCCACCATATCTGGGCCTTCATAGATATATTTTAATGTTCCCGAAAAGGAAAATACATACCCACTTTTAACTGATCTAATAAATACCATCACGCAAAAGAGTCTTCAGGGTCAGTGCACAAAGCTACACAGTATCATAGTTCTATCCAAACACAAAAGCAAAAGAAACTTTCGTTTGAGGATGACAGTGAAAAATAATTAGTTAGTACAATGCTGACTGAGTTTCTACCCCAACTACTAGAATAAAGCTAGATAAAACATAGTGCGGATGAACTGCTATGTTCGATTGAAATTTTGAAAATAACCAGGGCAACAAAAATGACAGAGAACAAAAACATTAAGTAAAAAACCAATGCTGACACTGATTATCCTTATTGTGCAGCTGATGAATTTCCAATGAAGCTACAGTAATGGCTGTTGTCCTTTTGATATTCTTGGGTGTCAACTGCACACAATGTGTACACCATTGGGCCTGGCAGTCTTATCCACGGAGTTAGTATGAGGCAACCATTAGCGGTGTGTTGTGTGTAGCGCAATTGCAGAGCGTGGAGCCAGTTCTCGACCCATCAATTAACGAAGCTGATCGGTTCTGCAAAGGCAAACGCGGGAGGCATGCGCACGGGAAATAAAGGAGAATCCTTCGTTCACACGGCTCATGAGCAGAGCTGTCAAGGTCACCTCTGTTTGGGACTACAAGGGGAAGACTCACTCGGAAGCGTATCTTGCAAGAAACACGACAAGCGTGGTCGTCTGAGTTTACGTCATCGTTGGCATGCACGTGTGCCTTTGAAAATACCACAGGGACGTGACCACTGGGCCAACAGAGACATCGTCGTAGCACGCAGACGAGCTTATCCTCCCTTGCTATTTGTCATTACCAAGTATTGTTAGGATGCCAGGGTGCCTCGCTGCCGCGTGCACACCTGGTCAACGTGGTTGTTACCATTGCAGTGTCTGTTATGAAAGTGTTTCTGTTATTGGTTGTGATGATGTGAGCACCAACGTGTGATTGGATTGTGTGAAGACCATTTGTTGAACTGAGGGTTGAAAAAAGGATGTTTGAATCTGAAATGGGATAGCGGAGGTTTGGGGTGGACTGGCGCAGACGGCTGAGGCTGCAATAAAGCATCTCTTCACCGGACTACGGCTCTTCCTTTGCGCTGCCATCGAGCACTCGAGGGATCGAGGGGCACCTATTCCGAACCTCAAACACCTTCCCTCCTTAGCTAGCGTAGAAGCTAGTCGATGAGAAGGAAATCAACTCACAGTCACTCATAGCAATGGCAACAGATTTCTAAAATCTTTTCAATAAAGGCTGCCGTAGTACAGGAATGCATGATCCGGCTAATAAACCTTTACGTGCTTCTTGATCTACCAATGTAAAGACTGCTTGCCAAATTATGACCATATGCCATATCATTCTCCATTGTGCACCTTATTTTTCACACTGGTCAGATCCACAAGGTTTTGCATTTCTTGCATTTTTCATCACAGCCTAAAAAGGTCGATTTATTGGCAAGACGGCACATGTAACAGTACGTCCCATATTTTCACTAAGCTATAAGGTGCTTTTTCCACTAAGCTGCAAGCTGCATTATACAGTACTGACGCAAAAATTTGGAGATTTAGTTTGCATCAAATGAGAGGCCGAGCACCTCAAGGGCACAGGAAATGTACTGTTATCCGTGAGTACGCACTGAAAATGTTTTAGGGCATGTCTCTGAAAGATGGTTTCCGTTCCTACTTTACCCATTTTTCCTGCCATGGTATGAAATTCTAGCCACGAGCTCTCACCAGATAGTGTGCTTCGCTCTGTTGAACACATGCAAGCAGCTATTTGTTATGGTTGGTGACCTGACATCGTCACAAATAGCAACACCAGCGTGCGGAGTCTCCAAAATTGATTCTTATGTCACACTAGTGTTGGTGTCAGTAGGTGCACCACGAGAAACAATAATTTTGTCACACTAAAACCTTTTTTGAAGCATTTACTAAAGTTCGTAGTCACCCAGTGCTCTTTATGCATACATATGTGTGGAAGAGTAAACTTAGCTTATAGAATTGCAGTCAGTACATTGTTATATCTTATGCATTCTGACAGTTCAGCAAAAATGATGACATGATGACTCTGCTGTAATGAAACATTGAGTTCAGTTACTCATGGCGATTAGAAGAATTCTTATCAATATTTATGCAAACATGTAGAAGTGTAACCTTACCGTCGATGAGTGTCCCCTTCTGAAGGCACCATGAACAGCCATAGCAACCGTTGTACTGCTCAGCGTTGAAAAGAGCAGCTCGTGCCGGTGAGTCAACAACACTGAGCACTGACTGTGGAACACATAGTGCGTCCAGCAAAAGTCCACACCAGTGTGCCAATCGCATTAAACTTTTCCACAAATGTCTTCAAGAACAAATGACTTGGGGGTTGTTTTTTGCTAAACCATACCGCACCAAGGAGAATGTTCTTCCAGCGATGTGGAACCGGTAGCTCATTTAAGGCCACTTGAATTGGCCACAATGATCCCTTACTGGATTTGAACTTTGGTGATCCGTCGCTATTCAGTGTGACAGTAAGGTCGCTGCAGGATAGCTGGTTTTTGGTGCGGCAGTTTCTGTAAAGTTGCCCATCAGTCACGTCCTCGAAGAAGTCTCGATTAGTGGTTGATGCAATCTTCTGCAAAATTCTTCCCACTAAATCCCGAAGCGTTCTTCAGCAACTTTAGTAGTTGCAGCTTTAAATCAAGGGTAATAAAAAAGTTCCCTTTACTGAGCATGTGTGTCAGTGTTGCTTGCATGGCACAAACACTACACCGCTCTGTGTTGTTTCCACAGCTTGAAGTCAAGTGTAAGCATGCTGGACAGTAGGGGCGAACTTCTACTGCCTTTGACCGCTGAAGGTCACACAGTTTCCGTAGTACACACTTCGATGCTGGGAAGATGTCTTTTCCAAAGAGGGTATTCAGCAGTTTTAGTAGTCCATCCACTTGTGTCCACGTGAGCTCGGCAGCCGCGACGAACGTTAGAACCGACAGAATTGATTGCAGTAATCTCGTTCCTTGGTTTGGCAACATTTTTTCGGGATTCGTCCTGATGAATTCTGCAAGGTCGACATCAGGGTCTTCGTCTGCCGCACACAAACCCTCGAGCATCGCGTCTTCAGTTGACACATCCGCACCACCTTCATTTGAGTCAATTCCTTGGCTGGTTGAAACATTTGAGTCAATTCCTAGGCTGCTTAAGTCCCTGTGTGCGGTGGCCTCAGGTTACTGAAGGTAATTCAGAATAAGCAGAAAAAGAAAAGCAAAGGCAGAACTTTAATGCCTACGAGGGGGCAGCTTTTTCATTAATCTTATGAATCATGCTTTGCATTTGAAGATGTAAATTAGTCCTCAATATTGTGGACAAAAAATCGAGAGGTTAAAGCCAATTCATTTTCACCTTGTGAACAGCTCATATATTTATCACCGATCTTTTACTCATCGGGGCATTTCAAAATTCTCGTGAAATTATTTTGAGTAATAAATACAAAAAATCCAATCTTACTACAGTAAAAGCTTGTTCATTCGGATCTCACGGCACTGGACAAAACTGTGAGAATTTACCAAACCATTTAAAGTATAAAAAACAACAAATAAATGTCTGTATGCCTTTATACAGGCATTGTTGCTTGATGAATATGTAAATCCTCTAGTTGATGTGCATAAGTGTAACATAACAGCTGAAATCGTCGCCACTCGCGGCTTCCTTACAGTTTGACTGCAGTTCAAAGCCTTCCTGCCTACACTATAACCGGAAACTTGCAACCTTGAATTTAACCACAAACGCCATGGCCGTACAATTCATGTAAATGACGATGGTGATGCAGGCTGTGCTGCCTTATTTCAGTTGTTCGCAATTGCCATTTCCGGTCCTCTGCGTCGCACGCTTGTGGTGCTTCTTGCCCGGTTCAGTTAGAGAATCGTACAAATTAACGGGGTTGAGAATTTCATGCTATAAAACAGTGTACATGTTGGCCGAGCCCAGAGAGCTCATACAAATTATCCCATTTTCAAAGTTAACGAGTGTCGAAATGAGCTTTTGCTTGAGTACCAAAAGAAGTAGCAAGAGGAAAATTTGGTATTGATTGATCATTAATTGCATAGCACCGGACCCGGACAAAGAGGAGACTTGATATTATATGAGTGCACGTAATGCAATGTTGTGAAGTGGCCAATTAATTAGCCCCATATAATTTCTAAATAGAGACAATATAAAATTGTGTCTCTTGAGTAGAGAGGCATTTTTGCGATTATTTGACAAACATGTTTGTCACAATGTGAGGTCTGATATAAACAATATAATAACAGGAATGTGACGGCATCTGACTCACTAACACAAAAACAGTAATAGTGGACACAAGTAGCATAGAGCAGGCACGACAAATTATGTTCGTTACCTGGCAGCGTAACAACTCTACAAAGACAATAGAGTCGCCTGAGATCACATGGCAGATGACAAGTCTTTTACGTGTCTCTTTAGTTGTGCTGGCATGTCTGGAAGCACATTACCAAAACGTAGGCAGAACACCAAGTTAGTTTGAGCAGTTAAGTGCAACATGACAGCATTGCACACATTACGGCCGTTGCTGGTCGTTTTAAAGTGCCAATTCAAGGCTACTAAGCAATTTCTGGGCGGTAGTTTACGCAGTGGCTACGCAAGGACCCCTACTTACCTGTGAAGGTGCAAGCGCAGAAGTCGCTTGGCGTGCCTTTTGTTGGCTCCACACAGTTTGTCGAGGGACATCTGCGGATGTCGTGCCGGGTTCCAAGTACGAACAGTAACGCTCCGCAGGAGCGATCACACACAATAATAAAGCTTTCTAAAACCTAGCCTTAGCGAGTTTCGAACACCCATGAAGCGCAAGAACTAATTATCGACGGCAATCACGGAATTTAGTTACCTCGCTCGAGTGGGAAAAGCTCGCCAGTTGCCGGGTGCAGATAGCGTAGCTACGGTGCCTAGATTGTTGTAGTGTAGCGGCCAGAAGGCCAAACTCCGCATAGAGGCTGTAGCGCTGTAAATGTCCTAAAAATTGCTCACAACGGCAGCTACGGCACAATACCAACAAATTCAAACGTGCAAGCCGAACCAGGGTTTTCCAATCATACTTGCAGCGAAACTGTGAAACCCGAACATGCATGAGCCGTATGGATGGACGGATGGATATGGCTGTACCCTTTAGATTAGGCGGTGGATAGCGCTGCCAAGCCGTAATACTTAATGTACCAAAAACTAGATTTATTTTTTTAAGTGAGTTTGAGGATTTTACTTTGCAGTGAAGAGTTTATTTTCACTCGTGTCTTGACTTTACCACCAATCGGATAACCTCCTTTTAGTTAAGTCTACCCGCTTAAAGCCCTCCCGGTCTCTAAACCCCAGTGCTTCGAAAAACTCTGCGCCACCATCCTGAACTATAGGGTGAAGCCCTTTACAGAACATTATCAAGTGTTCAGCAGTTTCTTCTTCCACTCCACACGCACTGCATACTGTGTCTACCCCTTAGTATTTGGCCCGATATGTCTTGGTTCGCAGTACTCCCGTCCAGGCCTCAAACAGTAGAGAACTACCTCGAGTATTATCATAGATCCTTTCCTTGGCAGTTCCCTGCTTAAAAGTTCGATAGATCTCTAGTGCGGGCTTCTTAATGATGCCCATTCTCCACACGTCAGTCTCCTTTTCCTTCACTTTCTTCTTAACCGATAGTTCTTTTTGATTGGGCCACCTGCTGTTTTCTAAGTATTTACCAGTCAATTTCCTTGTTTGCTTCCTCCATTTTGTATCGAAATTCTTCATGTACAAGCAGCTGAAAACCTTCCTAGCCCAACGCTCCTCCCGCATTTTTCTCTATCGCTTCTCAAATTCCATCTTGCTGCTAGCTTTCCTGCCCTCAAATATTGTCCATGCTATATCTCCTTGTACTCCCTGATTAGGTGTATTCCAGTGAGCTCCTAAAGCAATCCTACCTATTCCACGTTGCTTAATTTCTAATCTTGATTGAACTACTGATCTCATGCACAAGACCGCATTGCCGAACGTCAGCCCAGGAACCATGACCCCTTTTCTTATTCCTCTCACAACATCATACCTACTGTAATTCCACAGTGCCCTATTTTTCATCACTGCTGCATTCCTGTTACCTTTAGTCGTCACGTATATTTCGTGTTCCCTCAGGTACTTGGTCCCATTGCTTATCCATACGCCCAGATATTTGTATTTATCTGTTATCTCTAGCGTGACCTCCAGTATTCTAAGCTCACTACCTTCGTTGTCATTGAAAATCATGACTGCTGATTTTCCCTTACTGAATCTGAAATCTAACCTATCTCCCTCATTACCGCAGATGTCCATTAATCTCTGCAGATCTTCCTTGTTGTTGGCCATTAGCAATATATCATCTGCGTACATTATAGCTGGTAGTGCCTGATCAATAAGTTTTCCTTGTTTGACTAAAGCACCAGCAGCTTGCTTGGCTAAAGAGCCAGCAGGTTGTCGTGACATCTAGGGCAGCAACTTAAAATATTAACTGCGCTTAATGTTGTTCGTTTTTGTACGTTTTTGTGTTATGCCGCACGCAGCGCTGTCAATGTTGCCAAAGTACGACTGAACATTTTTTGCAGGGCTGGATTCTGCAGCGTTTCTAGGCCAACTACTGTGTACAGAAGCTGCACCTGCAGAAACCCAGCCGCCCCAGCATTCAAGGCCACATCCACCACTTGCAGGTATATTGTAGCTTCAGAAGCAGAAAAATTTGTTAATTCTCGCTAGCAGAATAAGGTGTTTTTTCTTGCCGTAACGCTATGTGAACAAGCATTATTACCATATTTACTATCGAACCTCGCTACTACGAAACTGACGGGACGCGGGGAAAGTTTCGTTGTGGCAAAATCTGCCTCAGAACACTGCCACATATGACCACACCCTCCACAAACATCGTTTGTTTCATAAAAAGGACTGTCACTTTCAATTGCCCCCTTCCTTTGGATGTGAGCTCAACGGTTCAACACACGCACGTGGTTAGCAGGTGCATCGCGAGGTCATACGCGGGCGCCAAAAAGTTCAAATGATGTCAAATGCATTCATTCCATCACCTCCAATGAATACATCGCCGTTTACGCGGATGTTGTTGCTTATGATCAGCTGACTGAAGGTGGCGCCGATGTGTGTTGTGGATCACTTTCATGTCCAGCGACGCAGTGTTATAGCGAACTTCTTTACTTATTGCCTAGTCAGTTAGCTCATGATGAGCAAAAAAGTCTGCATCAACTGCAATATAATTGTCTGGGCTCACGTCTGTGTGATTGTTTACCGTGCCCAGACTGCCGTAGCACACGTGAGTGCACAAGCACAAATGACAGGTTTCGGCGCTTTAAAAGATGCTTTAGTGCTTTTGTTGTACTGCAATGCTGCAAACACGCGATCTAGAATGAATGTGGATTGGCTCTTGTGGCTCCAGCATTGCAAAGCAAGCCTGCACCTTGCCTCAAAGTGGCCTGCCGCATCGCTATCGCCACCAAACAGTGGTGCTTTCCTACGAGCGAGCAGTGGGCACATATATTCATGGAAACAAAGCGCAGGTAATGTTCGAAAAGTTTCGTGGTTGACAATATGCTCAAATTACCGTAAGACAAGTTTTCAAGTCAAGCTCCAGTGAGCGAAAGTTTTGTTGAAGCAAAAACAAGCGCGAAAAACGGTTCGTTGTGGTGAAAACTTTGACGTATTGACTTCTAAGGCAAGCTAACAGGAAATAAAAAAATCCTTCGTGGAAGCTAAAAGTTGGTTGGAGCAACGTTGGTTGTGCGGGGTCCAACTGTTCTCGCATATTAGGCCCGGTGCACTTTTTTTTCTCCCTAAAATGTCGTTCCGAATTCGAGGTGCACGAATTGCGGGGTAAAATTTCTGAATTTTTTTCCCAGCTGCAGTTGCAGGAGTCATCGTATTAAATTTACTGTGCTTACAACTGCTATAATACGACAACTTTTTTTGTAGTGAATGAACCTGCGGAACCCAAGTCGCTCCAGAATTGCCACCTGTTGCGGAGGCACCACCAGCATTCACTATAATGGGCAATGTCATGGTAAGATCACCTGAACTAAGGACGATCAGAGATGATGTGGATGTAGTAACTACTGAAAATTGTTTTCCTACAGGTGCACCTAGCCAACAGTGTAACCGTCACAAAGAAGGTGTACGAGACATTGATGGCAGTCCCCAAAGATTCACACTTCATCAAGCGGGTGGCCTCTGCGATTTGGTGATCTGAAGTGCTGGCACAAAGAAGTTTTTCCGGGACACTGTCCAACAGGTATCTGACAGATGGCAGTGAGAAAGCTCCACAAAGGCCCCTGACACCGCGAGAAGTTGACGCCTTGAAAGGCAAACAATCTTGTTTTTTGTTCACTGTATTTCTGTTTTTGCATGTGCCAGTTTTCTTCTGGGGCTGTCTGGCCAACATAAGTGCAAAGCCGAATAACAGATATCAGCACTTGTTATAAAAACATATCGGCTCAAATTGTTATTACTCATTCTATTGACCCTCTGATAGTCAAAGATGTACATGTACGGTATTTACTCTAATAATAGGCACACCCCTAGTTTGGTCGCGAGAAAAAAATGACTTTTCAGTTTCATGCATTAAATGCACCCCGAACTTCGCAGTGATCAGCAGTTCTGTACCGTATTTGCACGGTTGCAATTCAATGCCCTCCTACATTAACTGGATAAAAGAAAAAATTTTAAAAAAGAGACCGCGGCTTTGCTGGCTCGCCAAGGGAAGAAGGTAGACAGTAGTCAGTGCATCGGAGCAACCTTTGCACCAGCGTCAACATTGCTCCAGCCGATTGCAGGCCGCGCGCACTTCGCTTAGATGAGACGATCATGTCTTCATGCGCACTTTCAGTTTTCTGTCGAGAAAAGCCTTGGCCTTATCGCGTTTCGAAAGCTTTAGCGGTTTTATGACTCAAACCTTCACCTTTGCTGCTACTGCGCAGACTTACACAAGCTCGGTGGGCTTTTGGCGCCATTGATCTTCCAGCCGCGAACTCAAACTTTGTGTAACGTGCGCTGCTTTTGGGTTAGTGCTTGAGTGTGATAGTGTCGACAACCAGTCTTCATGTTGTCTTGTAGAAGCTTCGGCGACAACATGCAGAACCGCCGGCTAGGACTAATGAGCCTACGAAGTGCGCGCTTATGCAATTAAAGTGCTGATTCTCAGGTAACGTTTTCTGCCACATTTTCTTGCTTAGCATGTGCTGCTGAATTTCTAGAATACGTGAATTTTCGATGCATTTATGTCTCTTCATTGCTTTTTTTCATTTTTTTCCACAGCGGTGCGCCGGCTTTTGCTTGCACCACCCAGCAAGGGCGCATGATGCGACGGCTTTCGGTTTTGTCCTTTGGGCGGTTATTGCTTCCACCTCTGCAAGCTGACCACTGTCTGGTTTCTGATCTCTCTGCTTGTTACTGTCACACATTTTTTCTGAGGATTTTGCTTGCTGTTACTTCCAAATGAAGGATGTATAAAAAATTTCATTTTCGGTCACCTTAATTCTCTCTCAATTATTTTTGACATTTTTTTTAATATGTTCAACTGAACATTTTTATTTAGCAATAAATAAAATAAACGTTTTTATGAAGCATATTGTGAAATAAAATCTACGAGCAAAGGGTTAACTGAATTTTCATACTTGTTATGCGTTGCTGTATGTTTCTGTTATACCTTTACGTACAAGATAGAGAAGCCACTAGGGGTCCCGGTTTTTGTGTTTACATATGTTCAATGCAGCTTAAAATTCAAATAATGCTGCTGCTACAATAAAAGTGCGGTTGATCCACTGAGGCATTTGACTGATGTCAATGAATTCAGTCATTTTCAGGCACTACGCAAAGGCCCGAGGGCTCTCTGTGGAGGAGACAAACAAAAGCTCTCAAAACATTCGAATGTGGCTGTCCCAGAAAACGTGTGAGCTGCGATGCAAGCGGCCTGTTGCTAAGTGATGCTGCAATAATTCAAATAAAGTTAGGAGTTTTTTTCATATCATATTGTTATGTTAGATGTTACTGTGGCAGTTTTCACTGCTCTTTCTGAGCAGCTTGCGTGAATGCTGAAATAGGTTACACAAAACCGTAGTATCTCTCACTGTGGTACCTTCGCGCTGATTATTAAAAACTCTACTCCGGACACACTAAAAATGCCACAACGGGCACATTAAAAACACAAAACCGTGCACATTAAAAATGCTAAACCGTGCACACTAAAATTGCTAAATCGTGCACACTAAAACACAACACCGTTCACACTAAAAACACTAAACCGGTATCTACTAGACCGGACACACAGAAAACAACAAACCCGTGTCTGAATTCACGCTCTAGTGTATACGGCCAACATGGGCTGGTATATTTTTCAACTGGGTCCCCATCAAGATATTACTGTTTGTGGGTGGGATCAGCCGAACACTGACAATTAAGCGGTGACAATGTGGCCACAGCTTTGCTGCTCAACAACATAAACACAAATATGCCATTATAAATACGTATACGCGCTACAAATACCTATTTGAACAGAGATAACGAAGTATGCTTGTTTAGGTGTATATATCAATTAAATTACAATAACATGAAAGTGAAAATAAAAATTTAAAACGCCATGCAATTTTCGCGCTAAACACCTGAACTACTCAATTGCCGTTTGAAAACATACATACATACACACATACATACATGCATACATACATACATACATACATACATACACACATAAATACATACATACATACATACATACACACATACACACACATACATACATACATACATACATACATACATACATACATACATACGGACGCGTTGCTCCACTCATTGTCATTCACTCCGTGAATACGTTGCGACTATTTGTTTTCTGGAAACAGCATCAACTGTCTTATCCCAAATTGTAATGAGGCCTTACTTCAACTGCAGCAATGATCTTCATTCAACTCAATGAAGATTTAAGAAAATGAGACAAAGGCGGTTATACTTGAAGCCAAGAATGAGCCCATTCTTCCACATGCAGACATTATTTACAGTGTTCCTCCAGTTTATTTTGTCGACCACTTTAAATGCCTTGGTGTTGTATTTAGTGCTAAGTATGGTATGATAACAGCTCATAAATTATACTTTTATTGTTTGAGTTGTAGATATAGGTATGAAGTAAGACATCGCATGCATAATTTATACATCCTAATTCATTCGGAAACAAATGCCCACTTATATAAAAAGAGGTGAGAGAATATAGACACCTTGCGCCCTAACTTTGTATAACGAAACATTTTTTTTGAACCTGGCGTTGTGTTCTTCTAGACTTTTTATTTTGCAGGCTATTGTAGATTGTTTATTCTGCAGAAACCATATGTTTTCGTTTGCTAACTCTTTTTTTTGCCCACACGACATAGTTTACGTTAGGTTAGGTACTTGGGCAGCCACCTCTCGGCAGCTCTTGTTGCCGTTGACCTCTATCTGTGAGATTGTACGTCGTAAAAAAACGTCAGGCCTGCACGTAAGGCGGAGCATGATCACAGTGAACGTTAGAAGAGCGGCCTGTCAGAGCCCTTTCTAGAAAACACTCATTCGGTAACTACTGCAAGCACGCTTGCTTGACACCCACTACGGCACTATTAAAAAAAAATTTTTAGGTAGTAGGCTCACCTTCGCCATGACATTTTTCGTCATTCTTCCCAGAAATGTGGTATTCGCTTAACACTTGCAAGTAATTTTGTGCCAATTGTTCATGCAGTGGCTGACAAGGATGACGAAATGTGTCTGAAGTGGGTATACGCCACATTCAGTAGGTGAACAAGAACACGCCATTGTAATGAGTTAGAGCATTGGACGATCCACTCGTTGCGCTACTTGCATTGTGCGACGACTGGTTGCTCTTTCGATGCTCTAAAACACTTGTTAAGTCCTACTAACGCGATTGCTTTCCCAAAATTTAGCCTTGCTAAGGCAAGTTTGCTAACAAGTCTCAAGCACCGGCGTAGCCCAGTGGTAGAATACTGGGCTTGCTTCCAGCGAACCCTGGTTCGAGCCCCATCTGCGCTAGGTTTTTTTTCTTTTTTTCGTATGATGTGGCTACGAATACCGGTGTTGGCGGCGGCGGACAACTATGGTGGCGCGTGATCCGAGATGTTGTGTCATAACAGCCTTCGCTGTAGAAAAGATTCTATTTGATTTGAATATTGCTTTGCCCCACATGTTCAACTATGCAGAATTGGAGGCACATGCATCGCATTCTGTTCTGGCAGACCCCGTCTTGATGGGCAGAGGCATTCGCAGAACGCACTAAGGAATTTGCAGTGAAGAATGAAACAATAGATGCGTGGTCGAAGGTACAGGTACACGAATAGACGCATGGGTAGATTCATGGATGCAGGGACAAGATGCACGGCCAGGTGTAAATATGACGGCTTGAACGAACGACCGATGCACGGCTGGTCAGGAAGAGAGATGGTCGGACAGACATCGGCCTCTGTTTTGAATAAGCGCGCTATGTACGCTCTATATACGGTAAATACCAATGGGGTCTTAGACGACAGCGACCATGGTCATCGTGCGAACCTAACGAGCTTCGCTTCTGAAAAGTGCCACGTATCTGCATGCTTCACTGCGAATGTCATCGAAAGACGATAGCCTTCAGCCGTCCTTTACATGTTTCGTTGTGGTTTTGCTTTGCGCAAGGTGCAGGTTCTTTTATTTCGTTGGAAGGTCGCAAAAGCGACGGCTCATGCCTGTCCACGGCCACAGGCACGTAGGCGCAGCCGCTGCACACGACTGACACACGACCTTAAGCAGTCGGTAGCCCTTTAAGATTTTCAGTACACTTCTACACAGCAGAGAAGTCTTGATTGGGGTTCGAACCTCGACAGCACTGACGCGCGGCCCATTTAGTTTCACTGCAACTACTGTGACTACTTTTTTCTCTCTTCTCGTGTGCTTCAAACCATCGCTTGCTTGCTTTCTTGCTTGTTCCTTTCTATTGTGGCTCTCACCCACTAAGGGGGATTGGCCAAGAAGCCGCTAGTCAATGCAAGTCATTACCTTTAGATTTTCTAGACTAGGGGAATATGATTACTGTGTTTTGACTAAGAAACTAATTTGGCGCAATGTAAAAAGAAAAAAGGGGGGGAGAGAACTAATGGAATTTGTTGAATATCTGAGGTGGAATCGTTATATAAAATTCTCCTGAGACTTGAATCAGTGCAATGTATCAGCTAAAAAATAAGTGGAAGTGTGGCTAGTAAAATTTGAGAGCTGATTTCTGACTCAGCAAGGTAATCTTCTTGTGTTATTTATGAATTCGTGGAGAGCCCCGCAGATGTTCCTGTTGCTGTGTCCCAATGAAGTGGCCCCAAAAAAAATGAGTATTATGTGATATTCCTAGTTTTTTAAATAAAATTTCGAAGCAGTTTTTTCTTTGATTTTTGAATCGGTGACATGTGATAAGAAAATGATCGATATATTCAGGTTCGTTACAGCTTGAGCACAGAGGGGATGGCACCAGACCAGACCTGTTTAAGTAGAAATTAAGAGGTGGTACACGGCAATGTAATGTTGTTATCAAGACTTCCAATTTACGCGTGGGACACGAATTATTATTCCATGTCAAGTGCAGGTGAGAGAAATCTGAATTCGGTATCATGATTTTTGATGAGTGTTCAAGAAGGGAAAGTTTTCTAAACCTCGCTGCTGTTACATAAGCTGTAGGAGGCATGATTGGCACAAACGGAAGATCAAGAGATTTCGCGCAAGTGTGCCAGCCATCTTGTTTATAAATATACTACAATAGCCTGGCCCCCATATCATTAGCACTAGGTGAATGTTTGCTGGAATTAATGATTTAAAAGTTTCTAGTACTGCTGATCGCTGTAGCGACGACCTATTGGTGCTTCAGTCATTTATTGTGTGTTCTTTCGCGCCCGTGCCAGCTTCTTCTTCATTGTCATCTATTTGTTTCATTGCGCGCCCATTAAATTCCTGGCACTCCATCCCACGTGAGCCCTGGTCTCATCCGCATGAAATTTAGCGCTGAGTGAGGTATGGACATTGTCTAGCAGTGGTATTAGGGAAACGTGGGCTTGTGCATAACGCAGGATTACTTCCAGGTGGCCGCACCTTATTATTGACACAGCGCTTCTTCGAGCACAGCGTCGCATTTTCAACGCAGCCTAAGACAAACTAGATTCTTTAGAATTGCATATTTACGTAATTTGTAGTGAAGGAAAACAACATACTGCGTATTGGTGTTGCTCCTCAGACATGCCTAATATTTGTTTTTGACCGAGAGCGCTGATGAATAAACGCAGCCACCAGTATAGAATGTCTTGGCGTCCAGCAAGTGCCTAAACTTTAGCACTGTGGCTAAATCGTCTGACAGACCGACATACATGTACGGCCCCTGTCCATGGCAAGTTATCTCCCAGTCCACTCGTCATTTTACATTTACATTACAACTACTTCCAATACCATCCCCATACCTTACTTGTCATGATTATCTGATAGATCTCATTCATATTGTGTCTTACGAGAAAAAATGAACCTTCAAATGTACAGTTCTTTCCTGCATTCACAACAATGACCTTATTATGGCCATCTTGGCGCCCTCAGGTAATAATAGAAATAAAAATTGGTCAACTGCGAACTCTTAAAATGTTTAAGTGCTACGTGACACGAAACAGGCTCATAAATCGTGTTCAACATTCGCTTTCACTTTCCCACTTTTCTTTGTTCACAGTCACATTACAATTACCTTTAATAAAATCCTCTATGCCTTCCTTGGCGTGATTGTCTGTTAGATCTAATTAAGGTAGACAAACAAGAAGAGAAACAATTAATGCGGAATTTCTGCGTTTATATATCCCAATGAATACTACCATCTTCCCTGCGACTATGGAGAGAACGTCAGCAGTGCTTATGTTCGGCCTCGTTGAAAACGCCTTTTCTTGTGTAGTGTTGTTTAACAACATATTTCATCGTTACTTCAGTCACAATGCGGCAAAATTGCAGCATATTCACAGCGCGAATGATAATAAGTGGGGCGAAGCATGTGTCAGTCTATCCGTAAGTACATCCGTTCATGCTTCTCTCCGTCCATTCGTTTTTGCTTTTGTCCATTTATGCGACCATCAGTCCATCTGTTCGTTTGTGCATTCTCCTTCAGTCAGTCAGTCAGTCAGTCAGTCAGTCAGTTAGTCAGTCAGTCAGTCAGTCAGTCAGTCAGTCAGTCAGTCAGTCTGTCTGTCTGTCTGTCTGTCTGTCTGTCTGTCTGTCTGTCTGTCTGTCTGTCTGTCTGTCTGTCTGCTTCTAGTGTCTCAATCTCTGCGGCAAGACCTCTGTTTTGACGTCGTGACAATGGTGGAGGTGCTGGAGCCTACAACCGGATGCAGGACAGTCTTGCTCGGACCTGTTCACCTAGTCCATAGACACAGCCCCTCGTCATGACTCCGGCGCCTACGAGGCCTAAGACCGGAGTCCGCACCTATTCCACCTCTAACAACATGGCAGCTTCTACCACATCCACGGCTACCTTTCCATCGCAGACCACTCTTCCCTCGCAGGTGACTCTTGAACATTCTCGCGTTCCTGAAGTTTTCCGTGGGGAAGAGTACGACGATGTCGAGGACTGGCTCGAACAGTTCGAACGGGTCGCTGTATTCAACCACTGGAGCGAACAGCACAAACTTGGCCGTGCATATTTCGCACTAGAAGATAGCGCTCGCATGTGGTAGGAGAAACCGCGAGGCTGCATTCCAATCTTGGGAAGACTTCCGTCGAAAGCTCCTCGCTACTCTTTTGAACTCGGACTGACGGGATCGCGCACAGCAACTGATTGAGGCTCGCGTACAAAAACCCAATGAAACAGCCGCCATTTACGCAGATGGTATGATCCGTCTGTTTCGACGAGCTGACCCTGACATGCCCGAGGCGAAGAAGGTGCGTCACCTAATGCAGGGTGTCAAAGAACCAGTGTTCGGGGGCCTCGTACGAAATCCACCTACAACAGTAGATGAATTCATAAGAGAGGCGACTGTCATCGAGCACGCTCTGCGACAACGATACAGACACTTTGACTGCCTGCCGAACCACACGGCAGTAAGTGCTGCAGCTCAGAACACTGCCGTATGTGAAAGTTCTCTGCAACAAATAATTAGGAAAATAATGCGTGAGGAACTTCGGACCCTCTGCGTCTCTTCTACCCAACCGCCCGTCACATCTGTTGCCGAAATCGTCCACCAGGAGTTGAGGCAAGCCGTTACACCACCTGCGCCAATCCTGAGCCTCATCGAGCGAGCTACGCTGATGCGGTCTGTCGTCCTCAACCGTCAGTTGTGGTGACACCCTTCCAGCCACGACCCGCGGCCGTACCTTGGTGGCAACGGGATTCCATAAGACGACCACCAGTTCACCGAACTGACTTGTGGCGAATGGCCGACAGTCAACCTATTTGCTTTCACTGCGGAGAGCCAGGTCACATTGCCCCCTATTGCCTTCATAGCGATTCCGAGTTCGGGAAATTTTCTCGTCCCCCTTTTTTCCGCTCTGAAGACCGTCGTGCCCACGATGCCGATCAACTGTTGACTGGCGAAGCAACTAAACCGCGTCACTGGCGATCTCCATCTCCTGCGCGTCACCGTGGCTTCCCTCAGAGCTACGCGGACGTCACCAGAGGCCGTTCGCCTAGCCCACGCCGGGCACACTAATTGCTGCGACCTCTGGGGGCAAGGTTGCCACTCATCGAGACACCGTAAAGTTTCCCCTATCAGCGCAAGAAGATATTGCCACATGGTTTGCTTGGGTGAGATCGAAAAGTGAAAGAACACAAAGACGATCTCTCTGAGCCGCTGCTTGAGTAGTCGACTAAACGAGCCCATTTTTATCAAGTTTGTCGAGAGTAACGTGACAAGACTGGTGGAGGTGCTGGGTAGAACGTCTCACAATCCACCCGATGCCCAAGATCCCGTCCAGCAGCCGGAACACAAGCCCTGCACCCGCGGACACTCCTGTTCATTGAGTAAGCCGCCGCCAACGAGGCCTACCGCCTGAGACACCAACCACTGACGCAGCGACTATGACTTCGACACAAGATCCCATGCAAGCTCCGACACCTTCCACGCCGATCTACTGCACCGTCCAGAACCCGCTGATGCCTAGCCCCTTTCACGGAGAGCAGCATGAAGATGTTGACGACTGGCTGAGTGAGTTGGAACGTGTCGCAGCGATCAATTACTGGGATGATGCCGCGAAGCTCCGGAACGTGTACACTTGCCTAAAAACGGTGCCAAGACGTGGTTTTTGAACAGGGATGATGTTCTGACATCTTGGCGCGAGTTCCAGCGTCGCCTCCTGGAGACCTACAGGAGTCCCGACCGCCGCGAACGGGCGGAGCGTGCACTACAATCACGCATCCAGATGCCCAACGAGACCGTCTCGATGTACGTCGAGGACATGACACGGCTTTTCAAGCAAGCGGATCCTGCTATGGCAGAAGAAAAAAAGTTGCCCCACCTCATGCGTGGTGTGAAGGAACAACTTTTTGCTGGTTTGGTGCGTAGTCCCCCCAAAAGTGTTGCTGAGTTTCTTACTGAAGCGGCAACAATGGAGCGAGTACTGCACCAACGGTCTGCCCAGTTTGACCGTTAGGTGAATGCTGCCTCAACTCCCGAAATTTTCGCCACCCCTGGGAGCAAGAGCCCCGAATGGATTCGCGAGATCATTCGATCTGTCATCCGGGAAGAAATGGAAAAGATGTACAGGACAAGGCAAATCGATGTTGGTTCTATCACCAGTGTCATCCGCGACGAGGTCCAGCAGGTGCTGCACGCTCATCGTTTTCCGCCCACGTCGGTTGATCCGCAAACGGCTCCTGTGTCTACTGACAGTCGCCGTCGTACGTACGCGGAAGCTTTGCGATCTGCCACTCCTCTTTCGGGTCAAGGAGTTCTGATCCAGCCAGTGCCGCACGTCCCGATCCAGACAATGCCATACGTTCCGATTCAGACAATGATGCCGTCAGTCGCGATTCAGTCAGCGCACGCTGATTTGGACATCGATAGTCGACGTGCACCGACGCGCAAGTCTGATCTCTGGCGTACGCCAGACAGACGACCCCTGTGCTATCATTGCGGTGAGGCTGGTCACATTTACCGCGAATGCCCATACCGGCAACTTGGACTGCGCGGATTTTCCGTCAATTCCCCTCGTCCCCGAATTGGTCAAAGGCCAAGGGATATCGAAGAGTATCTCGCGCAACAGCGTGCACCCTTTACACGACGGCAATCGCGGTCACCATCTCCGAGGAGACCCGCAGCCACTGGGCCACGTTTCGGGGTGACGGCACGGGAACGCTCCCCGAGCCCTCGTCGGGAAAACTGAAGGCAGCGGCCTTCGGGGGCAAGGTCGCTGGGACTCAAAGTGCGGAAGACCTCCCATCGACGCTTGCACGCAACGCCGAAGGCATTCCGTCAGAGAATAATCGCGGTGCCGAAGAAACGCCGACATCCGCATCTGAACCTAGTGACCGCGTGTCACTCGACATACGTGTGCTGGTTGACGGTCTTCAGGTCAGTGCATTGGTAGACACTGGTGCAGACTATTCGATCATCAGCGGGAGGCTAGCGAAAGATCTCAGGAAAGTGATCACGCCGTGGAATGGAACGCGAATTCGAACAGCTGGAGGACACGTTGTAACACCGCTATGTCGCTGTACCGCAAGAGTGAAAATTCGTGCGTCAACGTTTGTGCTCAGCTGCCTCGTTCTTCGCGACTGTTCGCGTCAGCTGATTATCGGCATGGACTTCCTTCGGGAATACAGTGCCATCATAAATCTCCGTGAGCACATCGTTACCTTCTTGACTCAAGGCGCAACAGATCGAGACGCTGATAACTGCCGTAGACTTGCGCTGCGTGTTGCTGACGACAGTGTGACGCTGCCATTTTGAGAAACTGTTCCCATCGAAGTCACTTGTGAAGACTTCCAAGACGGCGACGTGGTGGCTGAAAGCAACTTATCACTTCTGCTGCTCCAAGGTGTATGCGCCACCTGAAGTGTTGTGCGCGTCCGTGACGGACAGTCAACGATACTAGCTACGAACTTCAATTACGAGCACCAGCATCTTTTCCGCGGAACCACCCTAGCTTATGGAGAACCTGTTGCCGACGTCACGGAGTGCTTCGCGTCCGAGGAAACGCATGAGGATGAGGAATTTCTAGACCACATCGACATTAATTCGACGCTGTCAGACGAGAGAAAGGCTGCATTTCACGACCTTTTAAGGGAGTTTAGATCTTGCTTCACCTCTTCTTCTAAAGTCCGTCAAACACACGTCACAAAGCATCGAATTATTACCGACGATGACGTCCGCCCCATCCGGCAGCAGCCTTATCGCGTTTCTGCCAAAGAACGCGAGGCTATTCAGACACAAGTAAAAGAGATGCTCGATGACGGGATTATTCAACCATCCAGCAACGCTTGGTCCTCGCCAGTCGTTCTAGTGAAGAAAAAAGACGGAACGCTGCGATTCTGTATTGACTACAGGAAGCTTAATAGCGTCACAAAAAAGGACGTCTACCCGCTTCCACGGGTCGACGACTCCCTCGACAGATTACGACGTGCGAAGTATTTTTCGTCCATCGATCTAAAGAATGGCTATTGGCAAATTGAAGTGGATGAACGAGACCGAGAAAAAACCGCGTTTGTGACTCAAGACGGACTTTACGAATTCCGAGTTCTTCCCTTCGGCCTCTGTTCTGCACCAGTCACTTTTCAGAGGATGATGGACACAGTTCTCGCTGGCTTGAAGTGGCAAAGCTGCCTTGTCTACCTCGATGATGTGGTCATCTTTTCCGAGAGCTTTGAAGAACATCTGAAGCGTCTCAGAAAGGTTCTAGAAGCCATTCGCACTGCTGAACTCACGCTGAAACCCCAAAAATGCCATTTCGGCTATGAAGAGCTGAAGTTTCTGGGACATGTCATTAGTGCGGATGGAGTGCGACCTGATCCAGACAAAACTGCTGCTGTCGCCGCCATCCCTGTTCCATCAGATAAAAGAGCAGTACGCCGTTTCCTCGGCTTGTGCGCGTATTATCGCCGATTTATCGCCAACTTCTCTAAGATAGCTAAACCTCTTACGCGACTCACCCGAGATGACGTACCCTTTACTTGGGGCGCAGAACAAGATACAGCGTTCACAGAGTTACGACAGAGAATGCAAACAGCCCCTGTTCTAGCCCATTTTGATGAGGACGC
Organism: Rhipicephalus annulatus; assembly: GCA_013436015.1. Taxonomy (NCBI): domain Eukaryota; kingdom Metazoa; phylum Arthropoda; class Arachnida; order Ixodida; family Ixodidae; genus Rhipicephalus; species Rhipicephalus annulatus. The sequence continues at coordinate 61,692 of WOVY01009599.1, forward strand.
TGCTACAGAAATTTATACAGATGCCAGCAACGTCGGACTTTGCGCTGTCCTTGTACAACGACACGGCGGCGTTGAGCATGTGATAGCTTACGCCAGTCGTACTCTTTCTCGAGCTGAGACCAACTATTCTACGTCAGAAAAAGAATGCCTTGCAGTCGTGTGGGCGACTACCAAATTTCGGCTGTACCTCTACGGTCGTCCTTTCAAAGAGGTGACTGACCACCACTCGCTCTGCTGGCTGGCAAATCTCAGAGATCCATCCGGCCGTCTCGCACGGTGGAGTTTGCGTTTGCAGGAGTTTGATATTACGATTGTGTACAGGTCAGGATGCAAACACGAAGACGCCGACGTGCTTTCTCGAGCACCTGTGGGGAACGCTGTCAGGGGCTCCGAAGATGAAGATGCCTTTCTCGGAGCAGTTAGTGACTCCGAATTTATGTCAAAGCAGCGGGCAGACGATGAATTACGCCCAGTAATTGATTCCCTGGAAGGCCGCAACTCTCAAGTCCCTCAACACATTGCTCGCCAACTGCCCTCTTTTTGTCTAAAAAGAGGCATTCTTTACAAGAAAAACGCCCGTGGTAGCGACAAAGCCTTCCTACTCGTTGTTCCTACCGACATGCGTGATGAAATCCTCCTTGCGTGCCATGACGAGCCCACGTCAGGACATATGGGCTATTCGCGAACTCTCGCCCGAGTACGCCAACAGTATTGCTGGCCGCGACTATCAACTAGTGTACATCGATATGTGAAAGGCTGCCGTGAGTGCCAGCGCCGCAAGACTCCGCCTGTGAGACCCGCGGGCCTGCTCCAGCCGATCGCACCACCACGGACACCATTTGACCTCGTGGGAATGGACCTTCTCGGGCCCTTCCCTTTGTCGTCCTCTGGGAACAAATGGATTATAGTTGCGACAGATTCTCTTACGCGTTATGCTGAAACAAAAGCGTTACCCCGTGGCACGGCCTCTGAAGTCGCGCAGTTCTTCGTGCACCAAATCGTCCTACGGCATGGTGCCCCGTCATGCGTGATTACGGACAGAGGGACGTCGTTTACAGCACAAATGATGGAGGAGATTTTTAAACTAAGCTGCACAAGTCATCCAAAAACAACGGCTTATCATCCGCAATCCAATGGACTGACAGAGAGGCTTAACAAGACCACAGCGGACATGCTGTCAATGTACGTGGACGTACAACATAAAACCTGGGACGAGATTCTTCCATACATCACGTTTGCTTATAATACGGCAACGCAAGAAACAACGCGATTTCCGCCTTTCCGACTTGTTTATGGACGCAACGTGCGAACCATGCTCGATGCTATGCTTCCGTGCGACCAAAGCAATGAACTTGCTGTAGATGCTGAGCAATACACTCAATACGCCAAAGAAGCTCGTCAGCTAGCTCGCATAAACACCAGTCACCAACAAGATGCAGACGCACGGCGTTACAACCTCCGCCATCGAAATGTCACCTACCACCCTGGAGACCGAGTGTGGGTGTGGATCCCTGTCCGGCGACCAGGCTTATCCGAAAAGCTCCTAAGTCGTTATTTTGGACCGTACAAGGTTCTTAGACGAATCACAGATCTTACCTACGAGGTATTTCCGGACGGCGCAGCGTCTTCTCGTCGACAGCTTCGGCCCGAAACTGTGCATGTCGTTCGGCTGAAGCCCTACTTCACACAGTAGCCCTTGTGGTTTCACGTGCTACGACATGCCGTGACATTGCGCTGCTGCTGCTGTTTGTGTTCTCCTGTGTTTTTATACCTTCATTTTTTTATTTACGAGCATCGAGTCGATGCTTTCAAAGGGAGGGACTATTGCGACATGGTTTGCTTGTGTGAGATCGAAAAGTGAAAGAAGACAAAGACGATCTCTCTGAGCCGCTGCTTGAGTAGTCGACTAAACGAGCCCATTTTTATCAAGTGCATTGGTAGACACTGGTGCAGACTATTCGATCATCAGCGGGAGGCTAGCGAAAGATCTCAGGAAAGTGATCAATATGACGACAACCACGACGAATATGACGACGAATACGACGACGAATACTAATGCCAGTGAAGCTGTACGTGCTGATCTTGGCGTTTTCATTTACGGGCATCACGTTACAGCACTGGTCAACACTGGCGCCGACTTCTCAATCGTGCGACGAGAACTCACTGACCACCTTAGAAAGGTCAAGACACATTGGATAGGACCGCACATAACGAGTGCTGGTGGTCAGCTGATGACTCCCACGGGTAAGTGCACCACTCGACTTCGCATTGGGGATTCTAGCTTCGTGGCCACTTTCGTCCTGCTGCCAGACTGCTGTAAAGAGCTAATTTTGGGCATGGATTTTCTTCGAAATAATGGCGCTGTTATCAACATCCCTCAACGTATGGTGACGCTTTACGCACATCCGCATGTCGATGACAGCAGCGACGAAATACGCGGCCGTTTGCGAATAGCCGACAATATGACGCTCCCACCGAGATCCTGCTGCTGTTAACCATCACGTGAAAACTTGCACCGACTGCCAAAGACGCAAAGCGCCTCCCAGCAAGCCAGCTGGTCTTTTACATCCAGTCGAAACACCAGAAAAGCCATTCACCCAGATTGGAATGGATTTCCTGGGTCTCTTTCCAACTTCCACAACAGGGAACAGATGAATTATTACGGTCACTGATTACCTGTCCCGTTATGGGGAGACTAAAGCTATGCAGCACGGCACAGCAGCAGAAGCCGCTCAGTTCTTCATCGAAAACATCGTCCTTTGGCATGGCACTCCGACAACCGTGATCACAAACAGAAGACCTGCCTTCACCGCAGAGCTTTGGGAGTCGGTTCTTAGACTCAGCGGTACAGCTCACCGGAGAACAACTGCATACCATCCGCAGACAAACGGACTGACGGAGCGCCTCAATAGGACTCTCACAGACATGATAATCATGTACGTTGACAAGGAGCATAAAAACTGGGGTCAGATATTGCCGTACGTGACCTTTGCTTATAACATCGCTCGACAAGAAGCCGCCATTCCAATGACACCGTTCAGTCGGATCTATGGTCGCGAAGTCTAGACAACATTGGACGCCATGTTGTCGCATGAGTGTGACGACATCCATGTAGACGTCGAAGAAATTACTCAGTGCGCCGAAGAAGCCAGACAGCTAGCGCGCGTGCGCATCTGTCATCAGCAGCATCAAGATGCACAACGCTACGACACCCGACACAAGTTGATTGGCTACACACCAGGCGAAAAAGTGAGGGTCTGGATTACGATACGTCGACGTGGACTGTCTGAAAAACTGCTAAGACGGTACTTAGGTCCATACAGCGTCCCGCGACGCTTGAACGACGTGAGCTACGAAGTTGTTTCTGACACTGATTGTAGTTCTAAGTGCCAAAAGCATTTGCCCGAAATCGTGCACGTCGTGCGTATGAAACAGTATTTATCGAGTTATTTAGCTCTCGGTTACCGTTTTCGTACGACCACTTCATACGCCTAGTAGAGCACCTAAGTTTCGCATCGTGACGATGTTTTTTTCGGAGGGAGGCAAATGTCACGTGCTTGCTCAAGAAAGACGATGGCAGCTGTGCATGTGCCACGAAAGACTACGAAATGGACAAAAAAGAAGAACTCGCTTGCGCGTTCTAATTAAAAAGATCGACCTGCGTCTGGTGTCTCAATCTCAGTGGCAAGGCCTCTGTTTTGACGTCGTGAATTTTTTGTCGGTTTTAACGTCCTCAAAACAATATATGTTTAAGAGAGACGCCGTAGTGAGGGGATCCAAAAATTTAGACCACCTGAGGTTGTTTACGTGCACCCAAATCTGAGCACACGGGTTTCACGTATTTATCGCCTTTATCGAATATCTAGCTGCTGCAGCCGGTATTCAATCCCCCAACCTGCGGGTCCGCAGCTGAGTACCTTAGCCACTAGACTACCATGGCGGGGCTGGCTACCTACTACTACTACTACTACTACTACTACCACTACTACTACTACTACTACTACATACATTGAGGACGCACGACCAACAGCTTAAGGAGCTTTGCCCCTGAAGCTTCCTTTAACCAGGACACAGAAAAACGCACAACACGCGTACTGAAAGTCTCTGTGTTCGCGCTTATATAAAAAATATCGGACAGTTGCTCGGTGTCATAAAGCGGAGACGAATGTATGAGCACTTTGAGAGCTTTTGCTGCTGACAGGATTTCAGGAGGGTCGGCTCCTGTTAAGGATAGGTCTATTTATTTTGCGTTGCACGCTACGGAAGATGATGAACGCCGCTAAAATCTTGCGGTGTGGGAGAACGTTAGTCGTAATTGCACCGCTCTTGGGTAAATTTTTCTCTGCAATAAGTCGGTGCCCGCAAGCCTAATTAGGAAATGCTCGCCTATGGGCCCTTAGCTTCAAGAAAGACGCAGCTTCTCAGAGGCGCGCGTCAGCTAGGCACGCGAAAAAGGTAGACAACGTGAGGCTTTAACTCCTTGCTGCTATATCTGGCGCTGATTCTGAGAAGAGCACAGCCCTTCTCTAATCAGCTTTTACCTAGAGGCTAGAAGTCCGGGGTTCTAAAGACCCCGTTAGCATGGCATGCACAATTATGAAATTCGGTAGTTATTACCAACAACTGTTGGTGAGCAAGCCTCTTTAGAAACTGAAGGTGATGATTATTTGATGACCAAGTCAGAATAAGCAAAAAGTGGTTGGCCTAAATTACGGCTTGAACTCCTGGCGTAGCCACGTAGAGAATGATAATGAGTGGGCGAAGTAGTGGGAACATTCGGTGCAACCGCAAATCACCAGCGACTTTGACCACTTACACGTGTAATTGAGTGACATAGAGGTGTACGAGTATATACAACGTTTATCGTTCAAAATCGATTTGTTGTGTTGAGATGTGAATTATGTTTTACCTTTATCATAACTCCTTTCTGGTATCGGATCTATACAGAATGTGCAATATTCTCATGGAGGACTTCAGAAAACTGTGTTAGAGGCTTTTATTTCTTTAGGAAAGGAATAAACATGAACTACGGAAGTACCGGTTGAAAAGAAGCTGCAGTTTTCAGATTTAAGCTAAACTTTATGGCAGACCACGTGTGCTGGACTTTCGCCTACGAATGGGAAACCGCTCATGAATTTGGCTTAAATCACTCAAACCTGGTCAAGAATTCTAATATAGCAAATAGTTTTTGCTTTGCTTTGCTAAAGTCTTGTATTCACTGCTCTAGCTAGTTTTATGAACAGGTTGCTGAGCTGCAGGATGGAGGGTACTTTCTGTAATTCTGGCTGTAGGTGTCGGGCTAGTAAAGAATATTAAACAAGAAATGAAACTCCTTTTGGAAATGGCTCGACAAATTGATTCTAGCTCAAAAGTGTCTTATGTGCACGGGCTATTGCTCATGATAAAAATTGTAGTTAGAAGTTACGATGTTTAAGTGGTGCTTTCAGCCAAATTGAAAATAGAATTGTTTCATCAGATATAACACAAAATCGACTATGTGCCGAAATAATATAGCAATGAACACAAGCTTCAGTTTGTTAATTGTTTAAATAATATGCTGTACAGCATACCATTGACGTGTTGTCATGTGTGTGTAGGGCAGACTGGGAGGTGTAGTACCACGAGGCTAAGGGAACATATGTCACGTAAAGGTCGCCCTAACACACATTTAGCGTTGCATTGAAATGAGTGCACATGCACGCCTTCTCCTAATAACACCACCTTAGAATATAGGCCTCGAAACCGATCATCAAGCGAGATAATGAAATCCTATTACTTTGACTAGCTGAAAAAAAGCGTGTTACCGCCAATGGGGTCCATTGCTTGAGAAAGAAATTTCGCTCTTGTCTTCCGTTTATTGAGCATGTCATCACAAGTTGTGCACATGTGCGCTGCTTAAGTGTTTTTTTTACTAGAATAGGCACATATCAGGTTTTTTTTGTGAACGCCTACAAAAACTATTCTAGTTTTGGCATTACACTCGTTTGTGTCTCGTTTTTGTCCACGTGTGGCTGCGCAAATACTTCAATACTTTATTTACATAAAAAAGCTTCTATAACGAGGGACAAGAAAAGAAGGAGACAGACAGCGGCAATGACTTACAAGATTTATTTGCTGGAACCGCGCAATATATACTTGAGGAGTATCTGACAAATGGGAAGGCAGAAAAACCAAGGAAAATAGAATTTGCCTAAAAACCGAGTAATCTTGGTTGTTACGCGCCATGAAAATTATGTGTGCCTACATTCTGAAGAAAATCAATTTCTTTTTGTGATAGAGCAATCTAAAGCCTGCTGACACATAGATTGCCCAGCCTTTTCATTTTTGCAGCCTCATAAATTTCGCGTATCATCTGATCCCGATGACGCCTAATGATTGTACAATGCTGAAAGTCGGGGACAAAAGTGCAGTCCTGACAATGAATTCCGAAACGGCCCGATACTGTAGAAATGACATTCTGGGCTTGCTTGTTTCGCCCGCTCACTCAAACACCTGCCTGTTTTACCGATGTACCGCTTGCCGCAAGACAGGGGTAGGGAATACCCCACCCCTTCGATGCATGAAACGTGCTTGTTCCGATGTTTCATAATTGAGCCTCACTCTCTCTCTCTCTCTCTCTTGGAATTAGGATTCATGGCCGTGCACATCTCAGCCAGCTTTTCTAGGGCAGAAAAAAGCCTTCACACGGACATGGACTCGGACTTCTCAAAATCCTTAGTTCTGAGTGGCACCGACAAGCTCGTTTTTACAAGCAGTGCCTGTTTCTCTCGCTCCAGGGGACAACGAACTAAAAATGGGGGCAAGAAAAGGCTTGTTGACCAGGACCTAGCTAATGCGGCGGCGGAATTTTCTTGGCGGCAGATGCTGACAGAACTACAAGCTTCACTGCCAAAAAAACTCTTCTCCCAGCCTGGAGCGACTGCAATCTCTCACAAATGTGTCTTTGCCTGAGAACATTCGGAATGAGCATGGCGATGGCCCCACGTATGATGTTGAGCCAAGAAAGTCAAGGGCGAAACTTCTGGGTCTGGTCTACATCATTTCTAAAACGGCACCTGGAGACTGTGGTTAGAGGTGTGTCTCCGAGGGTTGCGACATTCTTTGTAACCATCGAGCACGCTTAAGCAAAGTTCCTGTAAAGACTGTAGAATCCTTCTTGAGGAACAAGTTTTTGTCGTTGGTAGCAGCAGATAACGAGGGGGAATGTTATTTTTTCGAAAAAACTCTATAAGAAAAGAGCTAGCGAAACGATTGTGTCTGTTTTTGAGTTCCAAGCTAATGTGTCGCTTGCGAAGGTTAAAACGAATGCAAAATGTGTTGGTAAAAGGTTGAATCTTGATGTGTTGATAAAAAAGATACCTGGTGGAAAAAACGTTAGCGTAAAATTTTTTTTAAAAGTGAAAACGCACAAAGGCAAGTGTTCCTTTCGTGTTATAGCATCAGAGGCTAACACGTGGTAAAAAATGCTGGCTCAATTTCTTCAGGGTAAACTGGTGTTATTAAACAAAGACGATCCGTTCCTAGCTAAGAGTTTTGATGATAGAATTTTTGTGCTGAAAGATAACAAATCTTCTGGCTACCAGACAAGCTGAATAGATAATAAGGATTTGTACTACTCATTGCCACACAATGAGCTTCTAGCTTGCATTCGCGAGTGGATTGACAGTTTTGTCATTGTGAATTATCAGAATGGATTACGCATATATCTGTTGAAGTTTTAATGGAACTGGTAGAGTATTACGTAACATCGTCATTTGCAGAGTGGGATAATCGTATTTACTTGCAACGTCAGAGGGTGTGAATTGGGTCATGCCTTGCGCCCATTTTAAGCGGTTTGTTTTAGCCAGACGTGCTCGTGCCGTTAGGAATTGCTTGATATCCATATCTATTAATAAAATATTCCGCCATGTTGATGACTTCCTATGTTGTTTCAAGCTGTAATCTCGTCGGCAGTTTCATCTTTGACTAGTTTTTCAGTAATTGCCTTTCTCCGCTTGTTATAACCCATCAAGTTTCAGACAATGGAAACATCGGGTTCCCAAATTTGATGTTAAAGTTCAGTCCACCCTACGTGTTTTGGGCCTATGAGCCGCGTGCAAACAAGCCAATACTTCTTTTTGAATCGGCACAGTCTAAAGTGAGGAAGCGCGCCATTGTGAAGACATGCTACACAAACGCACTGTGAAGGTCTTGCAATCACATAATTCAGTCCAGCTTTATTCAGCAAACTGAACGCCTTACTGAGGCTCGTTTCTCGATGTACGTTCTGACGGCCGTTGCTGAGTGTATACTCTGAGAATTCAGAATGATGCCAGGGACAAATGCTGGCATCCGCACAAGTGGTAAAGGATGGGTCAAAAGAAACTTTATCGTTATTCCCTATATCCACAGCAGGTGCTACGTAGAATCGTTTTTTTCTGCCCCAGAAAAGCAAGGTATGATGTACAAGGCTGTGATCCAGGTTCCAGGGGAGAAAGAGGCTGCAAAATGAAGCATGGGAACAAGAACGTTCCATGAATCGGAAGGGTAGTGTCTTCTCTACCCCGGTCCTGCGGCAAGTTTACGTCAGCCTAGGAGGCAGGTGTTTAAATCAGCGGCTTAAAGAGCACGCTCAAATTGTCTCTTGTACAGTATCGAGCCACCTCGGCATCCATTGCCAAGACTGCGGTTGTGTCCTCTACTTTCAGCATTGTAAGGCCATTAGGTGTCGTCGGGATCAGATGATACGCGAAATTTATAGGCCGCAGAAATGAAAAGGCTGGTCAATTTATGTGTCAGTAGGCCTTCGATTGCTCTATGACAAAAAAAATACATTTTCTTCAGAAATATGGCACACGTGATGTTCATGGCGAGTTACTGCAATGATTACTCGGTTATTAGGTTAATTCTGTTTTCTTTGGTTTTCCATTCCTCTTGTTTGTCAGATACTGCTCAAGTGTATATTGCGCGGTTCCAGCAAATAAATCTTGTTGTAAGTCGGTGCCACTGTCTCTCTTTTTATTTTCGTGTCCCTCGTTATTGGCTCTGTTTTTATGTGAATAATATTGTACCAACTTTCCCAAGCAACCACGTTAGCTACTTCAAGATTATTATGTTCGAACTAGGCTGAATCGCAGTTTTCTTCGTATGAATGGTCGTCGCACTTTCGGCTGCCATAAATAATATTTATTGATGAGTAAATACTTACAATATTGCTTATCGTTTGGAGGAGAGGAATTCAGCGTAAGCATGCATTCACTCTTTTCTCTAGGCTTTTTTTAGCCGGTTGCTTCATTTTCTGCAGAAAAAGGTCCTTCTACTTTTCGTGATTGTAGCGCATCATCAATATCAACTGAAGCCACGAGACCTCTTATTGAACTGGTTGTGAGGGTCATAACAATGCCACTGCCACCCTGAAATATCTTCATATTCGTAATGCGCACCACGAATGCTTGCGACTGCGCTTAAGGATCGTATGACGGGGGCTAGTTAGTAAAACAAAAAAAAAACGCCAGGCCTGCGCGGAACCCGCAGCCCAGTCACAACGAAAGCTAAAGAAGGGCCTCTCACAGTGTCACATAAACATTCATTGAGTAACCTCATGATCACACTTGCTGGGTACCCGCCACGTTATAAATAATCAATTTTTAGTAGTAGACCAGCTTTCACTATTCTACGCTTCATCACTCTTCTGAAAAGCGTAGTATACGCCTCACACGTGCTAGAAATTTTGCGCTGTTTTTATGCAAAGGCTGACGACAATGAAGAAGTATCTCCAAGTAGATAGGGGGCCACAGTCAATAGGTGATCAACAACAAGATTTCTAAATTGGTTGGAGCATAGGAAGACCCACTCGTTGGGGAATGGACATTGCGTGACACCTATATTTTTTATGTTCGAACAGGCTTTCTTACTCATATTAACGCGATTCCTTTTTCTAAATCAAGCCTGGCTAAGGCCGCTTTAGGAACTATTGCTAGGACCGAAACAATTGATCGTATAACTATATCTCCCCACATTCGATTGCAATATTTTCATGCATTAAAGAAAAAAAACGCTGTGGCTCAGTGGTAGAATACTCGGCTGGCACGCAGTGGACCCGGGTTTGAATGCTAATGGATTGTTGGTTTTTAGGGGTGAAGCTCGTCTTAGTCTAAACTTGTCCTGCGTCAAGCTTAGCCAGCAGTATATCCCGAACAGTATAAGGGATGACGCCGTCTCATCACCATTTCTCGTCTCATTTACTAGGTTGAATTGGTTCATTAGAAGTGTGTGCAATAGGACAGACAGACATTCTTTCTTTTGATGTAGCAGAAACAAATCTCCAGCCCGCACCATAAACATGTAACAGGCAATGCAATTATTCTAGAAAAATAAACAGGGCAGAGACAGGTGAACTTTTGAGGCAGAAAAACAGATGGATAGTCAGACAGACAAAGAAACGTCTGGACAGACAGACGGACGGAGGCTTCGCTTCACTCATTATCATTTACTCCGAGGATATGCTGTCATTTTTCATTTACTGAGTTTTTTACTTGCTTCTTGGGCAACTGGTTACGTACACCAGCGGCGGCGGGCAACTACGGCACCTCGCGTGGCTCGTGTTTTGATCTCATAACAGTTTTTGCTGTAAAACATAAAGCAACGCCTGCATAGCGAACGACAGAAGAAACATGTGCACTGTACTGGAGCAGACCAACTGACAAACAGCAGTTAGTGTGCGCTGGTCCCGTCAACATCTTGTTACTTTTGTCCAGTGTGTAGGCGTAGTTTTATGTTTCACTGCACTTAGTGGCTATGTGTACACAATAAACGTTCATTTAGGATCCAGTGGTCGCAAAGCAGAGCTTTATCAATTGTCAAATTACGGCCTCGTACTTTCGCTGTGGTGCTTAACAGCGATCCTTTATTCGCAGCATCCGGGATTCTGCAGTTTCTTCTACTTCATTCGCAAGTCTGCGCAGCACGTCGCCTCAGTACAGGGTGACTACTATCAATATAAGGCACGCCATCTCTTTGACTGCAACAGTTGCTACCCTGATATGTGAGCTTTCAGACACTGCGCAACGTCATGTAGTTAGGGAAGAACTATAAAAGCGAGTTATGAAGCTAGGAGCGTTCACTGTTGGAGAAGTTTAAAAGGAAGTAATTCGATGACTATAGCTAAAATGAGACCAATAAGGTGCAACGCAAGCCATCTGCGCGAAAGCGCCAAAATATCTTGGAGAGCCTGCAAAACGAGGATGAGTTGCGTCCCAAGTATAATAGCTTTGCAAAAAAATCATATTAGCTTGAAAGGTGCTTCGGTAGTGTTTCACCAAAGCACTCAAATGCAGAGAAAAGATCATATTCTTTAAAGAACGTAAGTGGGCTCCTGTTGTGTATGAAACAGCAATCTCTCGCTTCAAAAGACGCGTAGTACTATAACTGAAAATTTCAAGGGTCTGGTGTGGAACGGCACGTCATATATCTCACATAATTCACAAGGACGGGTGCACGTATAGGTGGGGCTCTTTATAAAAAGTATCTTGAAACACACATGTCTAGATGCCACAGTGATGGAAGTAAGTAATGCTCTTTCAGAAAAAAGTGTCACCACTGATATCCCTTTTGTAAATAACAGTCACACTGTTAGATATATCTGTAGCTTGTCGCAGTGTTATGAAAAATAAAGCCAGTGACGTCAAACGCGTCTGCACTAACCTGTTTTATAGCCACATACGTGCTGTCATAGTTGTTTTGCTACATTTGCGTATATAGATAATAATACAAACCAATATGACTGTATGACACTGCCCCGCCATGGTGGTATAGTGGCTAAGGTACTCGGCTGCTGACCCGCAGGTCGCGGGATCAAATCCCGGCTGTGGCGGCTGCATTTTCGATGGAGGCGGAAATGTTGTAGGCCCGTGTACTCAGATTTGGGTGCACGTTAAAGAACCCCAGGTGGTCGAAATTTCCGGAGCCCTCCACTACGGCGTCTCTCATAATCATATAGTGGTTTTGGGACGTTAAACCCCACAAATCAAATCATGACTGTATGACACATATCTAACATGACCTGCATGCCCCGTAGGTCATGCAATCAGTGACAGCGTGCGTGCAAGCGTTGCTTGTGCACACAGCCAAAAACAATGACAGGCCCCGATTTTAGTGTTTGTAATTAGCGTGGGGTTCACCAGAGCTTGGTAATATTTGTAGCGCTGGCTTAGGCTGTATTGTTTATGAATCAGTGGCTTCTGCTTACAAATGCAACACAGTGTTCTTTGTTATTGTGGTTGGTGATATTTATTAATAGCTTTCTGCTATATGATGTTGTATTGCTTTCTGCAGTAATTCGCTCTAAGATTGACATAAATTGTTCATATATATATTTGATTACTACTTTTCAGTCTTGATTGTTGAATAAAACAGGTCACTGACCAATGTCAAACAAAACAATGACGTTTCGGGACCCATACGGATCCCTTGTTCACAATGGAATGAAGCTGCACTTAGTGGAATTCATTCCATTGAATGGAATTCATTTCATTGTGAACAAGGGATCCGTACGTGTCCCGAAACGTCATTGTTTTGTTTGACATTGGTCAGTGACCTGTTTTATTCAACAACGCCTTTACCTGACCAGACGGCATTCCGTCGAACTCTCGACTACTTTTCAGTCTATATGCAAGCATTTCTCTACAACCCCGCCGTGCTGGGATCGCTAAACCAATCTTGGAACGCATGGATTTAAAGGATACAATGCGTCAAAGCCCACTGATATCTCACTGCTACGCATAACATCTATAGGACTCTTGCGGTGAGTAGAACGTGCGAATATTTCTTTTTGCTTTATACGGAATCGAAATGTCCCTCATAAAAATATATATATAGAACCAATCTCTAGATACCCAGAACCTTTCTTAGACTTCTACTTTGCAAAGTGTGGTGGAAGCAGCTGTGTTTCAATCACACTTTTCAACTAATTCTTGAATTGCGCATTATGTATCTGCGTACATTGAGATGTGTCAGCCTTATGCAGCGCGAAGACGTACTTAAAGAGAAATATAATCACGCAAGCACTTCAAGGTGACCACCAACACGCAGTGTCGAGTAGGCATGAAAACAAGTTTTTTTTTCACGCGATTTCATTATTTTATGCAGCTCATACAATAAGTGCTTTAGCGGTAGTGGGCGGTGGTCGGCTGGCCACCTAAGGTGGCATATTTGAACCCCTCCCTCCTTCCAAGGCGGTCGCACTTCAATGAATTCGAAAAGATGGACGCCTGTGTACTATGTGATGTCAGTGCTTGTTAAAGAACACCAGATGGTATAATTACTGGAGCCCTCTACATGGAGTCTCTCATATTCATCTCGTGGTTTTGTTGCGTAATACTCCGAACACCTATTATCATTAACGGCGATGCTAGAATGTGCAACTTGTCAGATATATTCCCGGATAGAGAGAGAGAGAAATAACTGTGAAAAAGAACGTTCTTTTCTTTGATTTATTGTGATACTCTCCTGCTGCACGCGAAATTCCTTTTTAACAAACATCTTATGCAGACTACAAATGCAGTTATACTCAAAGTAGATACGGTGGGCACACTGAATATTTACCATTTTATATTTTACGAACTTTTTGGAGGCATTTCTAGTCTATGTGCGATAGTCATTGCGGGTTGCTTCAAGAGAAAGCACATGAAATCAAACATGAGTCCACATGGTCGCATAAGTAGAATAGACTTGACGCCGTAGGAGCTTGAGTGCGCTGAAACACATCGTGCGCATACTTGAAACATGTGTGTACCCCTCGCGCCTCGCCAAGAAAAGGTTGACAAATACGTAGTGAAACAGTTATCCTCGAAGCACCAAACTGAGAATAACTATTCAGTAACTTTCTGACATTTTCGGTGCGCTTTTCTTAACAAGTGGTGTTCTGTTGTTTTTTGTTTCTTGCAATGTTTTTCTTTGAAATGCCCTTAAATTGCTGTAGGCATTCGTGCACTAGCGTTCTTCTCCACTGTTGCTCGTTCTTAGCGCGTTCTTAGCACTCATTTATCAAGCAGTAGAACAGTGTTGGCGCAATTTCGAGCAAAGAAGCTTTAGTCTCTTTCATTTCACTTGGAAAGACTTATATATGGTGTGTGGGTCAGGAGCAGAAAGAAAAAAATAATGTGTAGACACTTCTACATTACAATAAAATGTAGAACCGAACAGGACTCTAGAGTAACTGACACTTCTGATTTGGCTCGGCAAGAATACCAAACAGAAAAGACGCATGAATACTTGAACGCTTCAAAACAAGATAACTATTCTGTGGAGGGTCAAAGTCCGTTGTTTTTTCCTACACTCATGCTCAAGTAAACATTGTACTTTTATTGCGGTGCAGTCTTAAGTTGTGGCAGCAAAGAACATCTTTGCTTGGTCAAGGAGCGTATTGATGACAATGCATTGATACTTTCCGCAAGATTGAAACGAAAGAATGTACGACGTCATTGTGATTTCCGAGCAATACAATGCGCTGCATCCTACACGTTTATTGATAGCGGAATAAATTAACATGCCTCAAAGGAGCACAAGACACCACGATAAATCTGAGTGCTTAAGGGAAAAGTTTGTTCTTTCATGAAGCATACTCTTCAACTGAATATATAGTGACACAAAAGCATTTCAACTCTGAAAGGTAACTACAACATCCTTAAAACAAATACAAAACGTAAAATTACTTCTTTTTGTGGAACTTTCAGTCGGGGGCCGTTCTAGGCGTCAGATAATGGCTTCTTCTATTGTTATCCCTGGCTCAACCACCACTTGGAGTGCATCTGGCGGAAATACAACTCAACATAAAAGAGAGCCGTGTGAGTTTGTGAAAGGAACAATATAAAAAGTACATACAAGCACAGAAGTATCAGGAATGAGCTAATTGCAGTAGTGTAAACATATTATTTGGCTTCTAGAAAAATGCGACAAAGAGGAGGCGTGCAAGTGACGTATACATGAGGCTGCATAAGATCGAATGGCGCCCATTCTGGTTCGACCTGACTGCCTGCCATCTGCTGCGCAAACAATGATAGCGCAAACTAGTCACAATGTCGCCGTTACACGATATATTACGGATCCATCGCCGGAAAAAGAACTAAAGAAAATCGAATGTTACAGGTAAAAGAATCCATTCTCGTTTCGTCTTATTCTGCGCATATAAGAGAACGTAGATACCCCTTGGTCATTCAGAGTATACTGGCAAGGTCACTGCAGGCAATATTCTCAAATATTTTTACAAGAAAAAAAGGCTATCACGGTGCGGTCTCTTCCAGGATGTTTGTCTTTAGTGAAAGCTCAGAAAACGTGCTTTAAATACCTCTGGCTGCGTGTGTCCACGTTCCTTCACATAATAAGCTTGAATTTGAATTCCCAAAGCGTTAAAGTGAGATTTCTAGCGCTTCGTGAGATCGTGTTGTTTTTTAATGCGAAGCATTTCATAGCGAACTTTGACGACTTTCACCGTACTATTCTATCTATCTATCTATCTATCTATCTATCCATCCATCTATCTATCTATCTATCTATCTACGACGTTTAGCTCTTCTGGCCGTTTTGATAATGATATAGGTATCTATACAGAAATTGGTATGCGATAACGTGACTGCATGATGAGCATAACTGTCTAGTCATAACATGAAAATGAAGACATGTAAGGCTTGAATTACATGATATACATTTCATTATCTTGCTGCTCTTTCCGTAGTTTCGTTCCAAGGACAACTCGTAAACCTTGTATCGTATGACATAAATGCATGGCGAACATAAATAACAGACTCTAACGTGGAAATCATGAGAGGCATGTCCTAAAAGTAAAGACTACACGCCACGCTCATGGTGCACTCGCGGTCGTGTCGCTGGCTTTGTATTACGGTACGAAATTTTGTATTACGAGAAGTGAGTAGACGAAGGTATATGACTGGTGCAAACATGCTAATCATGATATGCGTGGTTTGTAAGAACATGACGGCATACCACGCTCTTGATGCGCTCGCGGCCTTTTTCACACATACCAAATTTGGTATGTGTGAAAACTTCACACATACCAAATTTGGTATTACGCAACTTGATTGGAGGTCACGTAGGGTAAATGACACGCCCAACCATCATATTTATCACATGCGTGCCATTTAAAACATGACCACGTGCTACGCTCATTGCGTGCTCGTAGCCGTCTCACTAGTTCCAGATATACCAAATTTGGTATCACGTGACATGAAAACACGGTGACGATCAACGATATGTCCAAATATGACAATCATGAAATGCGTGTCATCTAAAACGTCACTATCTGTTAGGCCTATAGCGTGCTCAGAGTCGTTTCACTAGCTTCACATTTACCAAATTCGGTATCGCGTGAAATGAGTGGACAAGGAACACAAATTCGAGGCGTAAAAGAAAATTAACCATGATATGGAAACGATGTACGGCATAATTAACGTCCGCTCTGTAACGTTGTGCTGATTTTTAAATGACATATCAGTCTTCCTGATTCGTGCTTCACGTATTATTAATTCCCATTGTACTTGCGATGTACAAGCACGTTTTGGAGACAAAAATTGGTCAACTACCCAGAAAACATCCTTTTGCAGTGTTCGTCTAAACGAGCTTTGCAAAAGCATTTCAAAAGCATTTGGTCCGTATAATTAACGCGTAGTTCTCTGGTACAAATATTAAATAGAACAAGATACATCGATGTCTAATAAAGTAGCATAACTTGCCAAATGCATTTAAATGTATTCTTTGGGGTTAACAGAAAATTTTAAGGTTATCTCTTCACGCGCAATCTATGGTGCCCAAATTTTAATAATTGCTTTACTCTCCCTTAAATGTTTTATAACAATACGATGTTGACACTAGTGTGGAAATGGTGTTGACAAAGAATGAGGAAAATGAGCGCCAAACCATTTCGAGACAATTAGCAGCCAATAACAATCACCACCCAGACCACTGATGTATATGTAACGGCAATGACTTGTCCATACAGTTATTTATTTTAATATAGCTGGGAATTTGCTACTGCGTCAGCTATTGCTTCTGGTTCAACTCGAACCTCGCAAATGAACGCAACGCGTGACATTGAATAGCTGGGCTTAGCTTTGAAAGCTATTCGAGAAGCTGCCAAGACTCCTCACACTATGACAAGATGAGAGTCATCATCATACTCGCTACAATGACGACATCGACAAGGAAAAGAGTATAACCAGGGCACTTTACCTTCTTTACTTTAAAGGTGGGGTTATGCGCACACGATGGTGCCCAACACCTAAGTATACCTACCTTCTGCGAATTATAAGACCAACGCCGCTGTCTCACTGTGCTAAAACAGGCCGAAGATATGCAATAAGTCAGCCTGGTACCTCAGTATACTACTGGACGATTCTTGGAGGCACGGCTTTATACCTCGCATCGCCACTGCGCAGGTAAGTTTTTTTGATAAACCCCGCCAATATTCAGCTGGTGGAAGTCTACGAAGGTGGCGAAAACCTGGCAGAGCACCTTCAAATCACTCCTGCCAAGTTGGACAAGGGCAAGCACGATGATGATGGCTTCTGACCAGCTATAAAGTACATAAAAAGTTTACTTCTTAAATCGACTACTGGGCCTCTAGCTCTGCTCTGCGCTGACATTGAGAGACATTGGGCAAGCAACGCTATTGTTTTTTTACAACCCTTTGCCTTCGTGTTCACGGCACAAAAGAAGCCCGAGCTTCACTCAATTCTCGTAGTGAATTTTAGGGATAGTAATAAAGCTATTTTCGGGGCGAGTCTACACAACGTTTTTTTTGTATTTTTACGCATTGAGACAAAGATGCCATTGATTCCTCTTGAATATGCCCGTATTTTGCAGAAATTTCGCCAAAGATGAACCAATGCTTTTTTCGTGTGTTTTAGATTTTCGTGATTCCGTAAAGGCGTTTGCGGTACTTATCGGCTTTTTAAACAATTATTCCTCTTAGCTGTGGAGCATCATCGGAAAGACAAAATTTGCGGACGTACCTATTTGTATTATTCTCCGGGGGCGTCGAAACCCATAAAAAAACTGGAGCGTGGGACAGGTGGACGTGTGCCATCAATGGCTGCCTTTTGCTGAAAAGCGTGAAAGAAAGCGTTGGTCCACAGCATGACGCGCACTTTACTGTCGAAGCGAACTTATAAACACGATGCACGTCAGTGGAATAAATATATATAATATTGGTCATACAATTCTTAAGCATAAATTTTCTTGCAAAGTGCATGACAATAACACAGTTTATAATCAAACCCCGTGAATCAAATGCTGCCCACCAGCGAAATTCTGTAGCCTCAACGCCAAAGTGACTGCGAGAGAAGGCAAAGGTGATCAAAAAAACACGACAAACACAAGAGATGGCCAGAAAGCCAAACGTGTTATGCTGTCTTATGGGTAAGTTATCGTTACGTCACCGTTCAAGAAATCAGTGATGTCATCTGCTCGTTGTAAGTGAAAGATGTTATGTAGAGACGCCGTTTGGTGACCTCTTGACATGACATCGTCGCCTGCCACATAGTGGTCCGTTCTCAGAGGGTAGCAAAACACTGGTTGGTGTGGAGAGCTTCAGTGTATCAGTTGAACGGTGAAATCTACGGAGAACCACAATACTACTGTAATAGGCTTTAATGCCTGCATATCGCTGATTTCTAACTTGAAGCGAATACCATCAGAGCAACTAAAACACACGTTTTATAGGTACGACATATAGAATACAAAGATAATGCTAAATCTATGCGCTGGAGCACTGGCATCAATCTGCAGTGCAAGAATCACACGAAGCTTACTGGATTGAAACCGACATGATGCTGCCTTCTAGCTCTGTGAGAGTGAGCCAGCAACAATATATTCGAATGAAGTTTTCGCATTGGTGTCACAGGTCCCGTTAATTAGGGAGGCAATCGCCGGGCTAATTCCAAGGGCCGAAGTATCGGCCCCCCGAACCGCACCACGAAAGCGTGGATAACTTGGAAGTGGTCCTTTTTGGCGTGCCAGCGGACGCCGGCTGTGCCCAAAGAACAAGTCAGAGCCGAGAGTTGATGAACAAAACAAATTTATATTCCCAATGATGGCAGATCAAAAACAATACACAAGTATGCACACTCCACAATAGTTGCACACAATATGTCACCAATCAAACAATGTACTACACAGTACAATCAGCCACACTCGAAACTACAAATACAGAACACAATACGCACTACAATGCAGTCGCATGCATTGAACAACCAAGACACCTAAAGAATAAAGAGTTCGAAAACTTATTCACTCCAATGTTCTTGGAACAAACGTCTGAATGATACTCTTCCGAGAATCACTCACTCAAAGTCCAGCGTTGTTGTCGTTCCACTGCCCCCGAAGATTCTCTTCCAGGAAACCTCTGTCGTTCTGCTGCTCCCGAACTTTCTCTTCCAGTAAACCTTGCGTCTTCAAGAGCTCCCGAAGTTTCTCTTTCAGGAAACCTCTGTCATTCTGCTGCTCCCGAAGTTTCTCTTCTAGGAAACCTCGCGACTTCAAGTGCTCCCAAAGTTTCTCTTCCAGGAAACCTCTGTCGTTCTGCTGCTCCCGAAGTTTCTCTTTCAGGAAACCTCGCGTCTTTAAGTGCTCCCGAAGCTTCTCTTTCAGGAAAGCTCGCGTCTTCAATTGCTCCCGAAGTTTCTCTTCCCGGAAACCTCTTGTCTTCAAGTGGCCACTCTCCAGACTTCAAACTCCTTCGCTGGAAACACGTCGGCTTCACACACGCAGCTGTTGCCACGCGTCTTCGCTCGATAGCGGTAAACACACACTCTTGCCTGTAGCTTGAGTCGTCACCCCTAAGGTGGAAATCATCTTCTCCTGCTTTGTCTCTATGTACAAATCCTTCGCCGAATACACGGCGCAATCCCTACGTGCTCTGGCACTAACTTCCGTCTTCTCCTTATCTCCGATCTCCGCTGCTCGGTTAAATACCTTCCGCGCGCGATTCCAAAAAATTCTCATCATTTCGTCGGCGCGATGCGCAGCGAAGGCTGGGGGAAAGCGCGAGACGGTACGAGGGCCGTTCGCGAGGGATGACTCAACCCGGCGTCACCACGCCCCTTTCCATCTAGAAATTTTGAGGGCTTGCTCGGCCGCCGATGGGGGGTAAGGAGGTTCGTCGGCGAACCTACGCTTCCAAGAGGAGAGGGACGCGTGCCCGGGCAGTCTTTGGATGCTTGTTTTCTTTTTTTTATCGTTCACCTCGTGGCGTCACTCCGGCGTTTCATCGCGAGAATTTGGTGGCGCACCCTTTTTTGAGCGCTCTTTTGTGACAACCTGCGATTACCAAGACCTCAACATACATGTCTGTGTGTTGTTATGCCTGCGAGTCTACAGCGAATGTCCATGCCTCTGAAAAAGGCAATCTGTGTCAAGGCCAGCACGCGAGCCCGTCTGACGCGATGAACAACTTAACGGCGTCATCACGCGACGGCGCCTTTCTGCGCGCACGTGCAGTGAGTCACGTCAGCCAGCGAGCCGGCGCCTTCCTGTCTGGCGAGTCTGACGCAATGCGCGGCGACGTCCTTTGTTCTTGGGTGCAGCTACGTGCAACGCAGCGGCTCCAGATTCGATGAGAAAGAATGACGCGGCCCAGCGGCGACCCCATTGGAGGAGTCTGACCTGACGATCAGCGGCGCTTCTGGTTGGACATTTGGTTACTTAAAGAATCCACCCGGTGCATATAAAGAAGCCCTGCGGCGCGTCGCGAGCAGTTGAGCTGTGTGTTAGCAGCAGACCTATGTGTTAGAGAGGAGAGCTTGGCTCTTCGGGTCTCTAAGCTGTCGGCCCCAGTGCCGAATTTGTAATGCCTCTGTATATATGCTGTACATAAACCTTGTTTAACTCACCGTTGTCTCGTCTTCTCATTTATCAGCTCTGCGCAGAAGCAGTCGCGAGCTGAGAAACCTACGCTACCAAACGGCTGGTGACCTTCCTGGCGGAGTTCAAAGCAGTGGCGCCTTTGGGACCATGTTGGCATCGCCGTCTTTCGTAAACAGTGGTTGCAGCGGTGAAATTCGTGGCACCCTTCGTAACGTCGTCGGAGGCGCGCGTCGCAACAGTGATTGGCAGCTGCGGGATCGGCCGGCGTCAGCGACATGGATGCGGTGACTGCCTGATGTTTTCCCCTCAGTTCACCAGACTACTCTAGCTCAGGTTATAGTAGTTTAGAGACGGGCTGTGTGAAGCTTTAGAGTGAGCTTTGATTGTTTCAAGCAAAGTCGAACTGCTTTGAAACCAAAGTTGATGCAGAGGGGGTAAACACGGGAGTGTTACAAATTGCTAGCGCGTCTTGCTAGTTGACCTATAGTGGGTACGGCAAGTAAATTCCTAACAGGGGAATACAGCAGAAGGCTAGTGTGAACGATGGAAAACCTTAAAGTGAAGGAAGTCATCAAAATTTGTGAGGAACTCGGCATTACTTTGGGCCGTGCGAAACGAAAGCAAGCAATCCTTGAGATCATGAAGGATGAGTGTGTGTCGGCTAAGGAAGTCGATGAGGCCTGGGTGGATATCAAAGCACGCCGCGAGGAGGCTGAAAGGCGAGAAGCTCGCGAACGTGAGGAAGCTGAAAGGCGAGAAGTTCGTGAAGAAGCTGAAAGGCGAGAACGCCGCGAGGAGGCCGAGAGACAGCAACGCCTCGAAATGGATCGAATAGAATTGGCAATCCTACAGTGTTCGCCGGCGCCTAGCGTAGCTTCTCCAACGATTCAGGTCAGCGGTTATAGAATTCGTGATCAATTGCCACCGTTCGTAGTAGGCGAGGACATGGCGAAGTATCTCGTCAAGTTTGAACACGTCTGTGAGCGAAATGTTTTGGAGCGGTCTCTTTGGGCGCAGAACCTGTTAGCTCTTCTTCCCGGCGAAGTGTCTGACGCGATAACTTGCTTGTCCAGGGAAGCGTTTAGAGCTATGACGAGGTTAAGGAAGTGCTCTTGAGATGTTATATGTTGTCACCCGAGGCTTTCAGGCAAAGGTTCCGGTATGCTAAAAAGGGGAATGAGTCACACGTTGACTTCGCGTTTCGTCTTAAAGCCAATTTAATTGAATGACTCAAGGGCGAAGATGTTTATGACAACCGCGATAAAGTGGTGGAATGCGTTGCATTGGAGCAATTCTACCGCTGCATCGAAGAGAATGTCAAACTTTGGCTGCAGGACAAACTTCGTGAAGTACAGCGGAACAAGGCAGCAGAGTTAGCTGAGGAGTATTATACTCGTCAAAAGTTGCATAGTGGGGCAGTGCGCGTTGAAAAGGATGAAAGGAAAGAGGGCTTTTCAAAGAAACCTGATCAACGGAAACCCGCCCCGCACCGTAATTTCAAGAAGGACCCATCTCTTACGAAGGACACTGTAGGGGAAGGGCAAAGAGAAGCCGAGAAATTGAGGAAGGTTCCTAAAGAACGAACTGATACCACACGGGCGTTTGAATCATGGAAGCCGCTAATATGCTACAATTGCAAAATGGAAGGGCACAACGCGATAAACTGTAAGCAAAAGTTGGCTATTGCAACAATCCGAGAATCGGAAAAGAACATGCGGTTGTTAGAGCCGTATATCCAAGAAATTAGTGTGAATGAGAAAACGTGTCGAGCACTTCGAGACTCAGCGGCAACCATGGACGTGGTCCATCCTTTAATAGTGTCTCCGGATGACTTTACAGGAGAATGCGCGTGGGTCAGGCAAGTCGCCGAGGAGCAGAGGTCTTGCTTACCAATCGCTACGGTTGTCATTGATGGCCGGCTCGGTAAGCTTCGCACCGAAGCGGCTGTGTCTGCCGCGCTTCCCGATCGTTTTCCTTATCTTTTCTCTAACAACTCAGAGCAGCTTCTTAAAGAGCAGGGTAAATCGTTCTTCCCCAACTTAGCGTACATGGGCCTCACGCGATCGCAAGCGCGGAAGCTTTCGCAGGAGCTTGATTTTGTTCAATGCTGTGAACCTTCAAGTGACCTTGGCGGCAAGCCGACGGAACCTCAGAGAGGAAATTTTCCGTGTGAGTCTGGTGAGCACTCACTCGAGCGGCCCGTCGCCGAATCGACTGGCACGGTTTCCGTAGCAAGGGGAGACGACATGGCGCCATTAAGTCAGAGCGAGAGGGGTGCAACGCTCTCGCCTGTAGCGGAAAGTTGGAGCGAGCTGTCGAGGGTTGATCGAGAGATGCTCATTCGAGAGCAACGTGAGGACCTCTCGATTAAAGCGCTAGTGGAAAACCACATGATAGCTTCACAAATGTTGTCGAAGGAGTACTACTATAAATCGGCGAAGAAGTGCGATTTTGAAGTAGGAAGGCAGGTAATGCTGCTGCGGCCGTCCAAAAGGAACAAGCTTGAGGTTCATAAGGAAGGGCCCGCCAAAGTAATGTCGAAGCTTTCCGGTACGAATTTTGAAGTGAAACTATTAAGGCGGCCGAACAAAATTTACCACAGTAACTTGAGGAAACCATCAGTTCAACGTCAATCAGTCGTAAATCTGCTTTTGAATGCTTCAGAGGAAGAGGGAGCAGACATTTTTAGTTCTAGTGAGGTAATCGAAAGGGAATCGGAGTTAATATTGGAGCAGTTGAACGTAGAGCCTAGGTTAATTGTAGTCCAGTAGGAGGCCCTGAAAAGGATTGTTTTCGAGTTTGGATACGTGTTTTCGGACCATCCCGAAAACACGACGGTGATTGAACACAATATTGAGCTAACTGGTGAGGAGCCAATCCGTAGCAAGCTGTATTGTTGTTTCGCTGTGCAACGTCGCAAGCATGAGCCGCTCTTGGTACCACATAGGTTTCATCGCCTAAAAGGGGCCGGTTACTGAGATGAAGCGTGATACTCCGACAGTACAACTTTGACGTTCACTAGCAAAAAAAGGAAAGCTAAACGCTAATGCACACGCATTGAGTCGTGCGTTTAGTTAGTACCTTCTCCACCTTTCAGTTTCTCCCTGGCGATTCGGGGCAAAATTTTGTCCTCCTCACAGCCTTAACTGAGCGCTCCTTCCAGAGTGATCTCAACGAGCCAACTTTATGTTATATTCTAATTCGTTACGTTGTTGTACGTGTAAAAATTTGAGTTCTCATTTTAAGAGTCTTGTGTCCCACATGTGCCTCTTGATGTAGAGGGAACGAAATTTTGATAGACACGTAGCTAGGTATATGTTGTACTATACTTTGTCTGGTGTTCTGTCGGCTGACCGAGGGCACGTGCTTGTGTCGTGTGTTGTCTGTTGTCGAACCGTTCTTGACAAGTTGCAGAACCATCGACAAGTGCTGAGACCAAACATGGTCAGAAGAGACGAGCGAAGCTTTTCGACAAGTTGTGGCGACAAGCCAGGGGCACTGGGATCCGTGCTTAACAATGGGATGTGTTCCCGGAACGGAGTCTGGAGCTGCATTCTCCCCATGGCCCTGGAGGCGAGCCTGGAGGGACCTGGCGAACGAGCGCGCCTGACATCCGAGCCACGTGGAAGCAGCTCGTCTTTCCGGCGCATTGTCTGGCGGCGGGGGGGGCTGTTATGCCTGCAAGTCCACAGCGAACGTCCATGTCTCTGAAAAAGGCAATCTCTGTCAAGGTCAGCACGCGAGCCCGCCTGACGCGATGAACAACTCACCGGCGTCATCACACAATGGTGCCTTTCTGCGCGCACGTGCAGTGAGTCACGTCAGCCAGTGAGCTGGCGCCTTCCTGTCTGGTGAGTCTGACGCAATGCGTGGCGACGTCACTCATACTTGGGTGCAGCCACGTGCTACGCAGCGGCTCCAGATTCGATGAGAAAGAATGACGCGGCCCAGCGGCGACCCCATTGGAGGAGTCTTACGTCACGACCAGCGGCGCTTCTGGTTGGACATTTAGTTACTCAAAGAATCTACCCGGTGCATATAAAAGAAGCCCTGCGGTGCGTCGCGAGCAGTTGAGCTATGTGTTAGCAGCAGACCTATGTGTTAGAGAGGAGAAATCGGCTCTTCGGGACTCTAAGCTGCCGGCCCCAGTGCCGAATTTGTAATCCCTCCGTATTTATGCTGTACATAAACCTTGTTTATCTCACCGTTGTCTCGTCTTCTCATTTATCAGCTCTGCGCAGAAGCAGTCGCGAGCTGAGAAACCTACGCTACCAAACGGCTGGTGACCTTCCCGGCGCAGTTCGAAGCAGTGGCGCCTTCGCGACCGTGTTGGCGTCGCCGTCTTTCGTAAACAGTGGTAGCAGCGGTGAAAGTCGTGGCGCCCTTCGTAACGTCGTCGGAGGCGCGCTTCGCAACAGTGTACAACATTTGTACATATTTCTACCTTTAACATAATTTCGTGAAGTGCTGGATAAAAAAATTACAGCGTATTCATGGAGTGAACGATGGTGAGTGGGGTCAAGCATCCGTCAAAACGTACGTTGGTTCTTGCTTCCGCCCGTCCGCGCGACCATCCGTGCGTCCATCTATGCGTCCATTTGTCAGTCCGTCCATACGTGCTGTTCATCCATTCGTGCGGCCGTGCGTTGATTCATTCATCCATCTGTCCGTCTGCTAGTATGTCTGTTCATCCGCCCGTACGTCCATTCAGTCAGTTAACGCTCCAAGTCCCACCATCTTCCATCTCGCATCCCCTGTGACTATCCATTACTACTGCTACTACTACTACATACATCACAGGATGCACAGACCGACGCCTTAAGAAGCTTCGCCCCTAAAATAGAAACACTTTCACCTTTCCTCGACTTGTTTTCTATGACATCAATTCGCAATGTAGGAAATATCCGCCGAATAACTCTATTATATTTGAAAGCATGTTTTATTTGGTAACCGAGAAAAAAAGCAGGGATGTGGGGGTGGCAGCTAGGGTAGCCATTTATGGTACAAACACCCCCACAGCTCAGTAAATCAGTATTGAAGCTCTCTGACTACGCTCGACAAAATATGCACTGCTCTGCGTTTTATTTCTCAAATGTACGTGCATCAGTCCTGCGACAAAAGAGCGAATGAGTCTATGAAGGCTTCCACAATATACGTACAACTCATTTTCCTATGTTGTGTCGCACCAAAAACACAGGCACAAACACAGAATGACAAGGAGACGCAAGATAATCTGAGTACTATTACTGCCTGATATATACTATACATGAATCGCAAATGTAACGCGAAATTTCTGCGAAACTATTTCAAAACAGACTACAATCATTTCCTCATTAGGCATTGAGGTAACCGCCCAAATCATGTGTTCTCTATCGTATATTCTTTGGTTAATAATGCAAGGATCAAAACAGTGGTGTTAGGTCCCGTATCTTTTGCCATCATAATTTGCATTTCTATATTATTGCGATAGCAAATATATGGACCACTTCGATTGTATTTAAGGCTCTTTTTCCATGTTTGGACACAATTATAATGAAATATAACAAACAAAATAGCCAAGGAAAGCATCATCATCATCATCATCATCATCAGCCTGTCTACGTCCAATGCAGGACAAAGGCCTCTCCCATGTTCCGCCAGTTAACCCGGTCCTGTGCTTGCTGTTGCCAATTTATACCCGCAAACTTCTTAATCTCATCTGCCCACCTAACCTTCTGTCTCCCCCTACCCCGCTTCCCTTCTCTGGGAATCCAGTTGGTGACCCTTAATGACCAGCGGTTGTCCTGTCTACGTGCTACATGCCCGGCCCATGTCCATTTCCTCTTCTTTATTGCAGCTATGATATCCTTAACTCCCGTTTGTCCCCTAATCCACTCTGCTCTCGTCTTGTCTCTTAAGGTTACACTTACCATTTTTCTTTCCATTGCTCGCTGCGTCATCCTGAAATTAAGTTGGACCCTCTTTGTGAGTCTCCAGGTTTCTGCTCCGTAGCTAAGTACCGGCAAGATACGGCTGTTATATACCTTCCTCCTGAGTGACAGTGGCAATCTACTTGTCATAATTTGAGAGTGCCTGCCGAATGTGCTCCACCCCATTCTTACTCTTCTAGTTACTTCAATCCCGTGGTTAGGCTCTGCGGTTATTACCTGCCCTAAGTAGACATAGTCTTTTACAACTTCAAGTGCACTATTACTTATCGCAAAGCGCTGCTCCTTTCCGAGGTTGTTGTACATTACTTTCGTTTTCTGCAGACTAATTTTAAGACCCACCTTTCTGCTCTCCTTGTCTAACTCCGTAATCATGAGTTGCAATTCGTCCCCTGAGTTACTCAGCAATGCAATGTCATCGGCGAAGCGCAGGTTACTGAGGTACTCTCCATTAACTCTTATCCCTAACTGTTCCCATTCTAGGCTTCTGAAAACGTCCTGTAAGCACGCAGTGAATAGCAATGGGGAGATTGTGTCACCCTGCTTTACACCCTTCTTTATTAGTATTCTGTTGCTTTCTTTATGAAGCACTATGGTAGCAGTTGATCCCCTGTAGATGTCTTCCAGAATGTTTATATATATATATCATCTACGCCCTGATTCCGCAGTGTCTGCATGGCGACTGATATTTCTACTGAATCAAACGCCTTCTCGTAATCTATGAAGGCTATGTATAGTGGTTGGTTATACTCTGAGCATTTCTCTATTACCTGATTGATAGTATGAATGTGGTCAATTGTTGAGTAGCCTATTCTACATCCTGCTTGTTCCTTTGGTTGATTGAATTCTAATGTTTTCTTTACTCTGCTAGCAATTACCTTTGTAAATAGCTTGTATACTACAGAGAGCAAGCTGATCGGCCTGTAATTCTTCAAGTCCTTGTCATCTCCTTTCTTATGTATTAAGATGATGTTAGCGTTCTTCCAAGACTCTGGTACTTTTCCCGTCAGGAGACACCTCGTAAATAGAGTGGCTAGCTTTTCTAACACAATCTGTCCTCCATCTTACAGCAGATCTGATGTTACCAGATCCTCACCAGCAGCTTTGCCTTTGTGCATGCTCTCCAAAGCTTTTCTGACTTCTTCTATCATTACCGGTGGGGTGTCGTCTGGGTTACTGCTAGTTCTTATAGTATTAAGGTCGTGGTTGTCTCGGCTACTGTACAGATCTCTGTAAAACTCCTCCGCTATTTTAACTATCCTATCCATATTGGTAGTTATTTTGCATTCTTTGTCCCTTAGTGCATACATCGGCCTTTTGCCCATCCCAAGTTTCCTCTTCACTGCTTTGACGCTTCCTCCGTTTTTCAGAGCGTGCTCAATTCTCTCCATGTTATACCTTCTTACATCGCATACTTTACGTCTATTAATCAACTTCGAAAGCTCTGCCAGTTCTATTTTGTCTGTTGTACTTGACCCTTTCATGATTTGACGCTTCTTAAATAGGTTCTTCGTTTCCTTGGAAGGCTTGCCGGTGTCCTGTCTAGCTACCCTTCTGACTTGGTCTAACTTCCACTGCACACTCCGTGATGATACTCGTCAGATTATCATTCATTGTATCTACGCTAAGGTTGGTTTCTTCGCTAAGAGCAGAGTACCTGTTCTGCAGTGACACTCTGAATTCCTGTACTTTCCCTCTCAGTGCTAGCTCATTGATTGGCTTCTTGCGTATCAGCTTCTGTCGTTCCTTCATCAAGTCTAGGCGGATTCAAGCCCGTACCATTCTATGGTCACTGCATCTTACCTTGCCA
The DNA here is from genome assembly GCA_013436015.1 of Rhipicephalus annulatus. Lineage (NCBI taxonomy): Eukaryota > Metazoa > Arthropoda > Arachnida > Ixodida > Ixodidae > Rhipicephalus > Rhipicephalus annulatus. The sequence continues at coordinate 90,282 of WOVY01009599.1, forward strand.
ACCACTTCCACATCCTGCACGACTCCTGGGTGTGCAGTCATTATAAAGTCTATTTCGTTCTTATTAACGCCATTAGGGCTCCTCCATGTCCACTTGCGGTTTTCTCGTTTTCGGTAGAAGGTATTCAAAATACGCAGATTATTGCGTTCTGCGAATTCTACTAGTAGCTATCCTTTGGCGTTTCTAGTGCCGATGCCATAATCTCCTACTGCCTGGTCTCCAGCCTGCTTCTTCCCTACCTTTGCATTAAAGTCGCCCATTATTATAGTATACTGTGTTTTCACCTTACTCATTGCCGATTCCACGTCTTCATAGAAGCTTTCAACTGAAGCGTCATCATGGCTGGATGTAGGCGCGTAAGCCTGTACTACCTTCATTTTGTATCTTTTATTCAGTTTAATTACAATGCCTACCACCCTTTCATTAATGCTATAGTAATCCTCTATGTTGCCAGCTATGTTTCTGTGAATTAGGAACCCTACTCCCAGTTCTCTTCTGTCTGCCAAGCCCCGATAGCAAATGACGTGCCCATTTTGTAGCACAGTATAGGCCTCATCTGTCCTCCTAACCTCACTCAGCCCTATTATATCCCATTTATAGCCTTCTAGCTCCTCGAATAATACAGCTAGACTGCCCTCACTAAATAACGTTCTAACGTTAAACGTTGCTAAGTTCAAGTTCCAATGGTGGCCTGTCCGTATCCAGAGATTCCTAGCACCCTCTGCTGCTTTGCAGATTTGAGCGCCGCCGTGGTCAGTTGCTCCGCAGCTGGTGGGGACTGAGGGCCGTGAGTTAATTGACGATCCCTACGGGGGGGGGTGGCCAGATACTGCACCAGGGTGGCCAATCCTTCTCTGGTGAGATCATCGGTGCGTACCGGCTTTAAGCCGGTACGATCAGACAGTAGTGGGAATGCTCCATGCATGTCTTCCTTATTGTTGTTCAGCAGCGTTGGCGGCCACCCACCACGGAGCCCAACGAGGGGACGCTACAAGTTTACAAATGCTGAAACCTGCAGACGCCAGCCGTACAACGCCACTATAACCCAATGCGCCTAGACCAAGGTAGGCTATTTGCACAGGGTTAACCCTAGCCGCCAGGAAGTTTGGAAGTAAACGGAAGAGAGTAGAAGACAGGACCGATAAATAGTAAGAGATAAAGACGAAGATGTAGGGAGAGAGCGATAGGAAAAGGCGACTGCCGATTCCCCTGGGTGGGTCAGCTCAGGGGTGCCGTCTACGTGAAGCCGGGGCCAAAGGGGTGTGGTGCCTCTGCCGGGGGGGCCTTAACGGTCCAATCACCCAGCGTCGGCTCAACCCCCAGGATCCCCTTTTCCTCGGACACGGCAAAGCCACGCACGGCTAGGCGTGCGAGGGAGTCGAAACTTCCCCGTTAGCTCGGGTTTGTGGTGTCGCTACACACCAAACGCCTACTTGCGCAGGCACCCCTGCGGTATGTTTAAACATGACTAAACTAAAGTTATTGACTGTTGAACATTGTGAGTGAACTTTCCGCATAAAATTAAAATTTGTTCATGGATGTTTATTACAACTTTACTTCAAGGGGATGTGATAACATCGGTGTTCAGTTGACTTTATAGTTATTAGCCCAAATTATTATGATAGGCTTATTTACTTGTAACTTACTTGTAACTGTAGCCTTGATTTATGATATACCTTTATAAAAAATTTTTGGATATACTGAACTTAAATTCGTGAAGGATGCAACTTTGTTATAAGGAGGTTTGAGTAAATTGGTGCACAAGATTGGCATTTCTTATTGCTGCAAATACACTATTATAAGCATAAAACATGAGTGGTGTGGTTCCTAAAGGATAGGCTTGTTGGTTCACGAAAGCTTAGCTTTTGGCAGCCCGCAACAAAAATGACTACAACGCAGAAACAAAGACATAGACATGGATATCAGCACTTACATCAAGGGTGGAACAGAGTACATGAATTTGGAAGCAGTCCTAGAAGCAGGCAAAAGTGCTTTTTGTAGCAGGCTTGGGGCAGCGAAAAAGACGTATTGGAGCAGGCTTGGAGCAGCCAGAAGGGCCTTTTAAAGCAAGTTTAGAGCAGTGGGAACGTTCGGAGCAGATTTAGCCTAATTAGACAGCACTCCATAAAGCAATATTTTTATACAATGCTACGTTTTTAAAACACTCAACTAAATTGTGCAACAGCCTTACTATTGCGATAGAAATTAGATGGTCACTCTGGACGGGTTTTCGCCGTTGCTGTCATGTCTTGTATAAAGTCCAAATTGACAAAATACCCCTGCGCATCACATAATCTATCCGCACGTAAAAGCGCACAAGCGAGGATGACGAACGCAGCTGAAGCCAAGAACAAACGAGCCAGCCTATCTCCATCGCTTGAAGGGCGCATGCTGTGACATCCCCCGTCTCGGGAGCCAGCGTGTCACCCGTCTTGAAAAAGCATGAAAAGAAGCGAGCCAGAGGAGTGGGTAGCCTCTGGAGCAGCAACTGTGAACTGAGCTTCTATGGGCATCGTGGTCGCAAACATAGGTGTACACGGTAGCTCAGCAGCCATCAGCGGGAGGCTCGCTACGCGCCATGCTCTCATCGCGAAAAGACTGTGCAAAATGTGTTTCTTTCTCTGGTGTGGCCATATTCTCATACATCAGCGTTTTGTAGAGTTACACGAGATTTTATATAAGAAAGTTAGCTGCCAGGCTCACTTTGCATAACATTACAATTTATGAATTGCTATCATATTCATTGCTTCGCCCTTGTGGTGCAACTGTGACTGTTTTATATATGTACAGCAGCCCATTATTTAACCTGAACACGCGATCGGCAACCGCGGCAGAATAAACGAGAATATGCGCATGCGCTCGTTGAGCAGTCCAGTACACCAGTCTTTGCTAGGCTGCTCACAGCCCCCCCCCCCCCCTCTGGCCAACCCCCCCTCTTTTTACCACTGTTAACGTCATCTTTTTCTTTTCCTTTTCCAAACGCTGTCGTTAAGTTATAAAAATAACAGCTTTGCCCAAAGAGTGAATCAGTAAATGCTATTCAAACAAATTTTAAGACTGGCAGCCAACTCTTTTAAACCAATTCTGCTATCCCAAAACTACGCAACGGTGTAAGAGAATACTGCCGTACCAGGAAGAGATGCTATTTTCGCAAACTCTACGCCATGGAAGTGCAGCATGTAGGAGGGTTCACAAGCCATTCGTGCTGATGCCTGTGATGAGGGTGTGGCGCACATAGCGATGGCGCCCTTAGAATAAACGTTTGCAGCTGGATGATAAAAACGTGAAACAGCGCTTCAACACAGAACACAGGAAAGAAGAGATTCATACAGCTTTGACCAAACCGGAACTATGAACCTTTCGGTGAAACCGAAAACACGATTTCTCAGCCACATTTTCGGGCACGGGGCTTGATGGCTGTCGCACCTTGCGGCTAAATTTGGGTTACTCTCTCCCTAGCCTGCCACACGCTCACCGCGGTGCCCGCAGCGGCCGCCTCATCCATTTGCCCATAAAACCACACCTGCAGCAATCGCCACTCGCTACACCGCTGACTCGTCTGTTCAGGCGCAATAAACCTGACGCGCGCCTAACGTACGCCTTCAAACATGTCTGTACGTGTCATCTCCGAGACCTACACCAGCCATCGCTTCAAATGAATATTCCAGCACTCGCCGCAGAATTCGCGTTAGTGCCGTTAAACCCATGACGCCACCCGAGCACAACGCTGCTGCTTTGCGTCCCATCAGGGTTCCTTTCTAGAAGATGGTCCAAGTTTTTTTTTTAATTAGTCTGTTTCATCATTGCTTTTGTTGGGCGCTGCCATAATCTATGCTATGAGAGGAGGTTACATGGTGCAGGCAGCTTTTGCATGTGAAGTGCTGTTTTTTGTTCCCAAGCTCAATGAGTGCTTTTAATACTAAAATTATGAATATTAGATGGCTAAAATATATTTATATTATTGACTGCTCAATATATAAAAATAGTGACGCCTACAAAATGCAAAACAACAAATCAAACAGTCCTCAGTAATTAATTGTGTTGGTACTGCTCTCAATGATATCTCAAACTTTAAACGAATAGCACACATTTTGTTTGGAAACAGTTTTATTTTAGTATCATGTTAACTGTTCTGGACTCTTATGCTCTACTAACTGTGATTTTGTTCGTTGGTAAATCTAGCTTCCTGTCGTGTGAGTGGCCATCTTGATGACCTTCTCGTACCATTATTGTACTAGAAAGCGGTGCACAGATGATTGTACAAGAGTTCTGTAGCCACCAACAATCACTAAGGTACAAGTGTTGTTTCTGTGGGCTCTCAGCGAAAGCAAGACTTCACCAGGATGACATTTTGAACAGTGATCTTCGTACATCATCACGAAATGCAAGAAAATATTTTCGCACACACGCAACGCAAGATCAACCAGGTGTAAAGTTGATAAGTCAACCACAACTTGTCAATGCTACGTGTGAAATAAAAAATACCAGTGAAGCTAATCTTTTAAAAGAAGAAAGAAACAGAGCACGAACATTAACTGGCTAAGTGATACACTTTCTATAGCAGCCTATGTAACCTGTAGATAACTCTTCATTATATTATTTATAGTATGCATTGTTAGTTTCTTACCCCTTTAAAGCATAGGTATTCTGGTGTTTATATCACACAGACCGCCAGTAAACATTTTAGTGGTGAGTTAGTGCTGTATGCCATTCTTTTGTTTTATGTGTGAATTGTTTCTGCATGCACTGTGAGTGGAAAATAACAGGAACGCAGTGTTCCTACACTTTTATCAGTCCTGCACATACGAACGTGTGCATTCACAATGGAAAAAGTAACTAATTTCTTCATGAGGTGTTCTGCAAATGAAATTCTGTCAAAGAATAAAACAAAGAAGCATTATATCTTGTACACACTGCCCAGCTGATCTTGAAGCAAGACACCTATTATGATGCCTATTGTTTTGTGCTTCTTCATAAACAAATGTTTGATCTTCCTTGTGTAGTTGTGTTGCCTGTTCTCGGTCGTTGATGGCACAAAAGAGAAATATTTTCATGGACTTGAAAATACCACAAGAGAACAATAAATACTCATGCGGTTTTTCCAGAAAGCTAAGCTAAACTCTGTTGTTCAAGAAAAAGTGATCTTTCTCTGGAAGATAACTTTGTGACTACCATGGCAAAATATCTAAACTGCGGTAGACTTCCAGACAAGGTCGAACAACTTCTTGTTCATATTCAAAGCATTCTTCCCGAGAAAACTGTATGGGTTTTTTCGGCAGCTATATATATGTAAACATTCTATGTTGTACGAATGGCAATGGTTTTCTTACATAAAACCTTCTCCGTTTTGAGGCCGCTGTCGATCTGATTTGTCATGGGTGACTGAAGACCAAGTTACCCTGGCGGCTTCTTAATGGTAACTGTCGAGACCTCTTCTGCAATGCCGCAGAGGTTTTTGCCAATTGCTGCGTGCAAGTAGCCGCCATGACCGAACTGGGCACCCCAGGAGTTGCATACAATGTAGTGCGGCACCTCGACCCTCAGGTCATACCCGACCACCTGCACCGCATGGTTTCTTCCGGTGTCACAGTGGTACCGAATAATACCCCCCAGGTAATCCTGCCATGCTGTGGCATCCACAGCTGTGGCCAGAGGTCCAACGTTGGCGATGAGGTCCAGCATCCGCTCCTCGTTGCCCACAAGCCTCTCGCAGGTGTAGTCGACGAGCTCGGCGGTGACGTCGCTCGTGGTGCTTCGACATTTCCCGGTGGAGGCGGTGAAGGGGTAGGAGCTCTCGGTGACGAGCTTGATGCGGTTCTCTCGGAGCAACTGCATGGCGGCGCAGGTGTCGCCTCCGTTGCAGCTGTGGTTGGAGTTGTTGGAGCAGTCGACCATCTGCTGGACGCTGAACTCGACCAACTTGTCCGTCGCGATGGCGTACATGCTCTCGACGTTCTCGACGGTGCTGATGGCCCAACACGCGCCGCAGGTTTGCTGGTTCTTGACGGGCGTGACGGCGCTGCGGTCGCGCCAGTCAAGAAAAGCATAGGGGAGGTTATTAGACCGAATTGTAAGGTGAATGTGAAGAAAGAAAAGTGGGTGAAAAGATATCTTGCAATGGGCAGGAACCGAGGGCAGACTTGGTTCCTGAGGCTGTATACGAGGAACTATATGTCAGCTGCTAGCTCGAAATAAGTTCAAATGTACGTGACAAGAGACAAGCTCATAATAGAGTGTGCCACACTCGCCGCCATAGCAATAGATGGCATTGCCTGGCACTCCCACGTTTATATTCACATATATACTCAATAAAGTGGCTGGAAGCATAGCCGCCATGGTAGCTCAGTCGTAGAACATCGAACGCGTTATTTAAAGGTTGCAGGATCGGTTCCTGCCCACGGCAAGTTATCTTTTCACCGACTTTTCTTTCTTTACATTTACCTTACATCTCGGTCTGATAGCCTCCTATATATATATATATATATATATATATATATATATATATATATATATATATATATATATATATATATATATATATATATATATATATATATATATGCAGGCGTGGTGGTTGAGTGGCCGTAGCGACGAGTAGTAAAGTAAATCCTCCGAGAAGAGTAGTCACAACGTGGTTTATTTCGTCGTTACATCCATACTCTGGTCTGCTTCAGGAATGAGGGTAAAATTTGTTGGTGCTCAGCTTTATACAATCTTAGAGGGAGAGTAAGCAAAAAAGGAAGGAAAGCACTGAGAACATGAGGTAGAAACCCCACTGGCCTCACCCTTCCACTTTTTTCCTTCCCTTTTCTTTTCTCTTCTTGTTTTCCCTTTCACTTTCTCTTTTTCTTCTTCTTCCCTTTTTCTCGACGATCACATTTAGGATGTCCGCGGTCTGCACTTCTTTCTTTCCACTAACGTATTGTCCCGACCAGATGGCGCCACATGGCATCGGCAGTTCGGTGAGAGGAAAAATAGCATTTTTAGAAAGTTTAAGCCTTTAACTACTTAATGCCACCTGAATGCCTCGTCGTTGAAAGATGAACTCCGCGAATAGCCACAGATGCTGGCAAGCGGGTGCAATGTCAATTCTGGCCCGTTCCTGGATTACGCAGCAGTGGCCTCGCGATTGTGCACAGGGTTGCTTTTGGATAATACATGCTCGGCACAATTGATCAGTTAAGAAAGTAGAAACAGAAAGAGACGACAGCTGTACTTAGAAAGAGTATTTGCACTTAGAAGTACTTTCAGTTGGCATGACATTCTACTTTGTTGGTACGTCACTATTTTTCTTCTTTATCACGCAACTGAGCCTTCTTACTCTTGAATTTTTACTGATAGTATGCCCTATAATTAGAAAGCGCTAGCTTCTACACATTGTGTCTTATCCCGGTAATCTGAAGATGATCATCTAGTGCCACTTCTATTTGAATTTTTGTGTTCGCTCTCTTTTTTGTGCGGACGTAAGTCTTTTTTGATATGATAAGTATGTTAAGAACTTCAAGCAAGAGACGGTGGAGAAAAACCAGACAGTTAATTTTTTCTGTTATGTGATGAAAATCTATGTCACATCATGCGAGTCTTAAGACAGAAGCCTCAAATTGCATGGCCGTAGTTTATGTTCCACTTACACCCCGCTGCAGTGGCCTTGTGGCTAAAGTACTCTGCTGCTGGCCCGCAGGTCGCGGGATCAAACCCTGGTTGAGGCGGCTGCATTTCCGACGGAGGCGGAAATGTTGGCCCGTGTGCTCAGATTTGGGTGCACGTTAAAAAATCCAGGTGGTCAAAATTCGCAGAGCCCTCCACTATGGCGTCTCTCATAATCATATGGTACCTTTGGGACGTTGAACCTCACAATTCAAATATGTTCCACTTGAAAATAAACCTTATTTGAGAAATCTGTGTTGAAATCGAGCACAGTGAATGTTCACTGTTCAAGTTTTGCTTAAAAGAGTGAAGAAGATTTCTCAAAAAAGCGACCTGGTTACTAAGTAAACAGGCGAACATTTGTAGCGATAGGTTTTAGTTTAGCGGTTGTCAATACGCGTAGTTTGCCGGCAGAAGCAAGAGAGTTTAAATGCCCAACATACTTACCTTGATAAAAACTGCAGATATTGCAACCCTTAGTTTATATTTCCTGAAAACCAACCCTATTCTTGATTATTTTTACTTTTGCATTAGGTTATCATTTCTGACTGCTATTTTATGGAACATTGAATGACGAAGGCGTTATGCTAGATACAGCTTCAGCGACAATTGTTCTTCAAGCTCTAGTCGCAAAATAAACAGAAACGTAATCTGAAACCCACCAAGCCTGGCAAATCCCAAATCTAGATGGGAGCGGACAGATGGAATCTACGGAGTGGGATAGTCAGGGTGAACAAAGGATGTGCCTCAGACTGGCTGGCCGACGTTTTGATAGGAGGACCTATCTTTTTCAAGACTGCCTGTCATCTTTGGCGAGTTAGATTTAAAGGGGTTAGTGGTGACGTCATCTCGTGGTGGTGGCACGTGCACCTGTTTTTAATCGCCGTCTGAAAAAAAAACAACTACAAAGCAGAAGAGTGCAGTCCTCGCTTCACTTGAAGCCAGGTGGTAGTGATAAAATCAAGTTCTCGGAGAGTGAAAAAATAAATAAAGGGAAATAAAAAAACGCAAAGTTTGAGTGGTGTGCTGAAAGTGATGGCCGCTTTAGACACGAACAAACGAAAGAGCATATAGCTTCCGAGCCGGCAGACTGTCGCCGCGTCCGCCTACCACAAAGGGTTGCTGACGATAATGGTGTACGTCTGTTCCCGAACACATATAGATGGGACGCACAACAAGAAAGCACAACAAGGATGGGACGCACAGCAAGTTACAAACAGGGGAAGAAGCAGGTGGTGTACACTGAAAAACCAAGATGTCGAAGGTAAGAAGAGATTCATGGCGGGGTCCGAAGAGTGCGTGTTTAATGGGGAAAGTCATTCGCGAAATATGCTGTCAATACCCCTGTAGGTGGCCCGGTCAGCGTGAATCGATTCAAAAATTTGTCGGCATGTTGGTTGATGAAAGGAGAAATTGTGAATGAAAAGCAAATGAGCAACGTGGACAGAAACACACAGAGAGAAGTGGGGAGGGGGGGGCATAAGGGTAAACAAACGGGAAAAAAAGAAGAAAAACAGAGAGACGGTAAAGGCGCAGAGAACTTCCTGGGTTGGAAATGTTTTTAACAATGCGCGGTAGGAGTGGTTTTTATAAGCGAGGAGGAACGAACCAGTGGTTTAACGGTTCAAGTTTTCTAGAAAATAAAAACTTCGTAGCTGTATATAGACACAATCATAAATAATTAAAACTAAAAAATTGAAACAGATCATTTGTAGTACAATATGCACGCTTGGAGAGATTCAATGTAGTACCGGTTATGTGTATTTGAAGGTTGGTTGTATCTTGTATCTGTGAATACCGCCGCTATTATGTTATGGCTCTCAGTGATTTAAAACTGCCACGCGCTACATTGATTCCTGGTGGGTTTAGGGACTTAAATTTGGGTATCAAATATGATTCCATGTATTTTCTCTCTCGTGATGACAGAAAATCAGTTTGTAGAATGTAAAGCTTTGCTTGGTCGAAATTGTCGTCCTGTTCGTTAAAGTTACCAGCTACTGCTTTTGGTAATTTGTGCTTTGTGTCTGCCGGGGGCCGTTCAGTCTTACCAAAATCAGCTGTCCAGTTTCACCTATATATTGTTTTCTACAGGTGGCACACTCAAGAGAGTATATTAACTTCTTTGAAGAGCACGTGAAGCTCGATGTGACCTTGCGAATGTAATCAGATAATATGCTTTTAGATGCGGAAGCATCTTATACTCGCGCCTTGTAGTGCGCCGTCCGCGCCGTCCGCACCGCCTTAGTTGAGCTAATTCATTACGTCTGATACAATAATCACTCGTTCTCTGCTACTGCAATATTCACGCGTTCATCAAGTATAAGGTTATTTGTTGCACTTCAAAAGCATACATGTGTCCGAGTTAAAACGGTCAAAGTTTCACATTAAATGCACCAGGAAGGTAAAGTATTGGTACGGAAACCAGTAACACAAACATGAGCTTGTACGGTAAAGTTAGCTATTTAAAACCTACGCGAGCGTCGGTGCACACTGAACCATGCCTGTGTATTCAGGCATGTGTCTAACTCTGTTACCAGCCACTAAACTGTTTTAGCGGGACGGCTCAGTGCTCTCCCATAGTTGAGTACGAAGTACTCAAAATCGTTCAACATATTAAATGCGGAAGCATCCTATACTCGCGCCTTGTAGTGCGCCGTCCGCGCCGTCCGCACCGCTTCTCGAACATTCGACAGCTGACGCGCGCGCATGCGCCGTCGCGCCGTCGCCCACCATCTGTGCCGCGCGCGCTTCTCCTTCGGGAACATTCGACAGCTGACAGCGCATGCGCCGTCGCGCCGTCGCCATCTGTGCCGCGCGCGCGCTTCTCCTTCGAGAACATTCGACAGCTGACAGCGCATGCACCGTCGCGCTGTATATATACTCAAGGTCGGCGCTCGCTCGCTCAGTTGCCGCTCGTCCGTTGGTTCGTCGCAATAAATAAAACACCGCCCTTTCGCATACGTGCCGTACGTGTTCACTCATTTAACAACCCATTTCACAACCACGTTAACCAATTTAGCCATCGACCCAAGTAAGTCGCAATTTAACACCCGTTAACCAATTACATGCTTCCGCATCCTCCTCAGTGTTCCCCCGAGGGAAGCTGCGGGCAATTTTTACGCTGGTTGCTAGTTGTATGTATTTGCAGGGGAACATCTGAACCGACCACAGAGACGAGACGTTGTCCTACCCTTTGCGTTAAGTTTTGCGTCAACAATCATGTCTGTAGGCGACTTTAGGCTGTTCGGGAAAGATTTCCTCAAGTTTGTTGTTGGTGGTTAGAATTGGATAATATTTTGTGAGGATGTTGTTACTGTTAGGTAGTGCATTAGAAAAAAAATGTAGTGCGAAGAGATATAGTTGCTGTTGCTGTGATTGTGGAGCGTGATTTTAGTGTTTTATTGCGATTCAATTCTAATGCGTCTGTAAATGCTTTGTCAAGGAGAGTGTTAGGGTGGTTTCTGTATGATAGTGTACTTTTAAAGGCAGTAAGTCTGTTTACTTAGACCTCTTTTTCTATGCATATGTGACGTAACCTTGTTGGCTGACTCTTGAAAATTTTCTGTTTACAGTTCCTTGGGTGATGGCTCGTATATTCTAAGTTTTGTTGCTCATCAAAGGTTTCTTTTTTTACAGAGTTGTCTCTAGTAAACCATTTTTAAGATATATTGTCGGGTCTTGAAATTTGATGCGCTGAGCTAAGGTATCGGCTCAGTGCATAACTGAGCTGATACCTCGACACAGAGATTGTTAATGCAGCGTGTGACAAATCGTTGTAACTCCGTCGTACAAGACATATTCTTAAAACATTTTGGCGTTTAATTTGTAATTTCATACGCCTTTTGAGTAAATTGATGCCATGGTTATTCAAAAAAGTGTGTCAGGGCCTTTTTAATGTTAACATGCCAAGATAGACACGGCGCCTTTGAAAAAGAGAGCTCCTCCTATCGAAACTTCGGCCAGCCAGTCTGAGGCACTTCCACTGTTCACTCTGCTCATCCCAATAGCCTGGTAAATGTATCAAAACAAAGTAATTATAATTCATTCAGTTTGTTTATTTTCTAAACAGCAGGCGCATTTTATCACAATGTGGAATGACCAGAAGTTGTCGCTGACCTCTGTGCATATTTATGCTTTTTTTGCTTGGTTTGTTTTTATACCGTAAAGTATGCGCTGTACGTTGGTAATGGTGGAGCCGTGTGGCAACGTCACGCTTGTCGAACTGCGTTATTTCTTGCTGTCGCGTTTGAGAATCGTTAAATTAGGGTTCCTGCCATCGCATTTGACATATCGAAAGCATTTTAACAGTATTTTGGGTTGTTAATAAAAAGCTACCTGTCATAACTGTAATAATTATCATCTTTTCACATTGAAAACACGCCTTTATTAAATTGCCTCGTACAAAATATGGATAAAAAAAGGAATATAACATGCTTAAAAACCTGTTTTTGTCTTGTTTATTCAGTGAACAATGCATATCTTGAAAGTCTTAAGCTCTAAGCTTGACTGTCATCAACACTTGTCAAGGTTTGCTTTAATGATAGACTTCATAGCTCACGCTAAATAAGTTACGGGATCGCACAATAAAATTTTACCAGATTGTGACAGGTAACTAAACCCCAGTGCATAAACTCACCGAGAAAAGATAATCTGGCTAATTCCTGTCAGTACCGAAATTAAATTGCACCTTACGTTCCACTAAATTTGCACAAAGGGCAGGGCTTTCAGAAAAAAAAAGTCCCCGCTTATATAGACTGGTCACCCTTAAGAAAAATGTACACATAACAGAAGGTAGATAAATTTTAGCAACACAGTTCTGTAGCAAAAGCAGCCTGCAGATTAGCAGGATACAAAAGGAACCTCGCGCAAAAAGAAAACTGCAGATTGTTAACACCTGTTTATTCAATGATGAGATCTTTATGTGTCCTTGGAACGAGATAATTTTCTTAAGAAACACCGCAGGATTGTCTGACTTATGCTCGTATTGTATGAGCATCCCGTCTGCTCCTACTAAAAGTGACAAAATGTTTATTTCTAGTTCCCACGCACTATGGGATAACTCTCATGCAGGAAGAGGAAGCTAGTACGAAGCTACGAACTCGAATAAAAAAACGCCGCCCTGTTCCATTTAAAAAAAAGCTTCATAATTTACCAAAAGTTACACATTTAGGTCTGCCACCAAGTTAGCAGACATTCGAATTTATTTTTTGAGAGAGTACTGAATTTCGTAGTTATAAATTTAGAGTTGTAGTACTGACACTATGTTCTTTTGCGTCAGAATATTTCCTTCATAGTGCAGGCCTTAAAATTTTCGTTTTTTTAGTGCCCCGAACACTCAACTTCATTCCCGATACTGATGAAAATCTGAGAACTCTGAGGCAATGCTTTACCGCATCATAACATGTCAAATTACAGAGTTCTACAAAAACGTTCATGAGTGCAACAAATAACACAAACACAATAATCAGAACACCAATACCTAGCTAGTGCAGCCCTTTTCATAAACGTTTTCATATTGCATATTGTAGTCAGCTTTCTGGCTAGCAATAATAAAAGTATTTCCCGTGTTCCTGTCATGAGAGAGCTAAATAGGCCTTCAGAGTTTATGATGTTTTTTCAAGTCAGGTGCCCACGTCAGCATCGTTTTGAGAAACATTTGACTAAAGTATTTTGCACTGAATAATGTTTGACAAAACTTTATGTGATTTCCGTTGTACTGATTTCTATGACAAATTCATGAATAATAATGGGCAGCCACAGTGTCAATCTTGACTTGAAGCTACTACAAGCACGTTTCAAGTTTCTTTCATACACACGTCTAACATCGCATGGTCCACAGAGAAAAGTACAATAATTACTGATTCAGAATGACGGCCACTTGGGCATCGGGGCATTACAGGATAAACCTGATTTGCTCTTGAAGCGCGCAGTCGTACAGCCACCGGAGATTAACAAGATCGCTCGTAAGCGAGCAAGACCACTGGGTTATTGACAGTGGGCCAGCGTTTCTCTTTACAGAGCAGCCCCAGGTGCCTGTTCTTGCATTGAGTGGTACAGTCGTCGCTGTGGTCGTTGGTGGCGTAACGAATAGTCAAGCTAAGAGATACAATTACAAAAAAAGTACCCAAGATCAAATCGAATTCGAACGTGTACCCTCTCTATGGCAGACTAGTATTGTACCGCTCAGCCAAACTGCTGCTCGAAACAAATTGGCAAAAAGCCCCAACATAAGCATCATGTCTCTAAGAGAATCGTGTCAACCTATGTAACTGCATTCGTGTTGGCTGTCGGTTCTTCCGCGCCCTTGTTTTCGCGCGTTACCGTTCCCTTCAAATTATGCACTGGTGCGTGTAAAAAAAGTTGAAGTAAAATCCTTTATCACACAGTGTCAATTGCACAAGGAGTCTGCACTTTATTTCAAATGACCCACGGAAAAGTGATTTGCTGAAATTGTTTGTCATCATCAGCCGCGTGCAGTATCAATAAAAGCCACATAATTCCTTACACATGTGTTTGTTTAATTGTTTGTTTATTTGATACCCACACCGCCATAAGGCATTACAGTGGGGGGAATGCAACATGATTACAAGACAGAACACAAGCTCAATTTGCTGTTACCCCGCTTATGCACGAAAACGCCAGCAAAAATGTTGTGGGTGCTAGCCAACTTCGTAGAATTATGATTTATGGAGTAGTTGACACCCTGCGGAAAGCCGAAACTTGGCACTCAATTGCCCTTGCCACGACCGGAAGCTGCTCACAGAATTTCCGTTTAATTTATTTTCTTGAAACAATGCTTCTATGTAGTTTTTCACGCTGTCAAAGCCTACCATAACATACTCAAAACATTGAGTTTCGTTTGAAGGTGCTCTAAACATGGTAATAATCGCACGTTTTACTAGAAAATAGCTTAGCTGCAGTGATGAATGATCAGCTGGAGTCGAAGTCCAGCCTACGTTTATCACAGGCTGGGCGCCTCTACTGTCAGAATGTGTGCTCTGATGCTACTCTAAGTAGCTATGAGCCAAGTATTTCAGCTTAAATATTGCTACTTAAGCAATTCAAGTGATGACCGAACTGTACATATTCTTTTCATGCAAATAGTCAGAAATTCTGTGTGATCTCCTAAATCTCGAGAAGCCCATCTGCTTACCTTTTGCAACAGTTTATCACTCTTTTTTTCAAAAGAAAAAAAAGAGGGTCACAGTATTATAAAGATTTTCTTTTATTATGAAAGGAAAATATTAAGCCCGCTTAAGGTGCTTTCGGGAATACAGACCACGGTGTTTATGCTTTTGGATGCGAAGCATTGACTTCATAGCCGACCACAGCAGCTTTCACAATTTATATTCGTCCATCCATTAAAGACAATTTGCTTTCATGACCGTCTTGTTTACTTTGTATATTTTGACATTTTCGTTCGAAGATGTCAGTGTATCATCAGTGTGATTAGCTTATCTTCACATGAGTAACATGGCATGTTTCTGTCCAACTTACCGGAACCCTTTCCGTTGGTCCTTTCCGCAGGTTCGCCGTGGCACATATCAGCGTACCTTGGCCCGCCGAATATGGTATGCACCACAGTTAGATAATAGTTTATATAAAACCATGAATTCAAAAAGTGTGAATTTTTAACCACTATGGGTCAAGGAACCACTGTCTGGCAAAAAATCTCGATGGATGGAAAGAAGAGAAATCAAAGCTCAAGCTAGGACCAAACCAAGTCATTCTGGGTGCCACTCAAGTGTCTTATTCTCAAAGCCAGGCCCGTGTTTAAAACTGTACCAGAAAAAAAGCTATGCATTTCTCTTAGATCTCCTGTGGATATAGCAGAGATAGCATCGTGAAGTCCCTGATCTGCGCTGGACTATGGCAGTTGTTTTCACAAAAGAAAAATCAGCATGTTTTCGTTGACTTAACCAGTATTTCGAAGTCTGTGAAGCCGAGTGATTAGATGTACACTCACTATGCAATTTCGTCATACAGAAATAAATTCGAGAAGGTTTACAGGAAACACATAGGTTTCAAACTCGCGACCACTTAGTCAGCATACGCGTAAACTAAGCACTACACTATACCATTGTACGGCACCGTCAAGAAGAAAATGGGCCTATTTAGGCAATGATGGGTCGTTTGAAACGACATCAAGATTTCCGCAGTTAATAAAAAAGGTCACACACAGCATATCCATGGAGTGAATGATAATTAGTTGGGCGAACCGTTCGACCGTAAGTTCATGTGTCCATCCGTCGTTCCCAATGAGTTATTTATTATTTTATATCCCCCTTTACCCGTCGTATCATTTATGACCGTGTAAAAATAGAGTATAAAAGTGCAATAAATTGTGACGATGATAATATTGTAAATGACTGATGGGTGGAAGAAATAGGTTCATTTTTAAAAGGGCTCCGGAACACTTTTTTCAAATAACCATGGAATAAACTCTCTGGAAGAGCTCATTGCCTCACAAAATCAACGGCACAAAAATTTTAGAAATCCGTCCAGTGAGAGTTGGGTACTAAGATTCGTCGCGTGCTGCGATTGCATTCTTTCTTCTCTCGTCCAGAAGAAAGTACTGGAAGCTAAGCAGGGAGGGATGGCAGGCGCAAAGAAAAATATCACGCATACTTTGTGACTTTGGTCACTTTCTTTTCTTTTTCTTCGAATGCGCGACTTTTTCAGTGTGTTCATGCACGCAAGCGTGGACAAGTCGCTGCCTCCCGCGACAATCACTTTACCAACCGAGTGCGCCATGTTCATATATAGGCTTACTACGACTGATTTTTGGGCTTATTCTGTGATTTGTTCAAAGAAAAAGCAATTTTAGCTGACTTTGATAAGAGACTGTTGTTTCTAGGCCGTGTGCTACACTATATTATTTGGCTCGCATGTTTACGGGAGCCTCTACAACCGATCGGTAGCGCTTTTTGACCATGCTAAAAAGTGTGACAGGTACCCTCTAAAGCACTTCATTCGTTTTGTGTGTTGTGCTCAAACATCTCCAAGCTTTTTGTGAACTACGCGTGACTGTCTCAGGCTTTTTTATTAGGACGTGCCGTAGAGAAGATTCAAAAATCAATAATGACGTTTTCGTGTACAGTGTTTTCAGTATCGCAATAAAGTAAACAGCACATACCTCGCGTTTCAACTTACAGCCAAAAGCTAGACAATTTGCTGCATAAACAATACTAGAAATTTCTGTGTAACAAAACAAATATCTCCGAAGCATCCTGACAGCGTGTAGTGGCGCTAATCTTGGAGGCACTGCAAAAGCAAATTAGGTGAAGAAAGTTTTTGAATGGTGGTGAAGAAGAAACACACAACCTCAGAAAAAAAAGGAAGGCTCTCGTCTTCGATTCGTCTTGCGCAAAAACTTAAGTGACACTGATTTTTTTTTCTCGTGGCGTGGTCCTTTTTCTGTGCAATATCCCCTTCTGGCCCATTCGAGCAGTGTCTCGTGGTAGCGAAGGATCTTAACGCTGAAGAGGGTGTGTGCAGGTAAATCGTGCAGAAAAATACTTGTACCGACTGTTTGAACATAGGAATTGTTTAATTTATAGCACAAATGCACAGGCCACCCTAATTAATGACCGTAAGTAATCTACCTGAAAGGAGTGGAACGCCGAGTGTGAGAACAAAACTGGGTTGGTGAATGACCATGGTGTGTTTAAGCCTCAGCTCAGGCACAACAGAGTTTACCATCTGTACAGCAGCTACTAAAGAGAAAAGTAGGTGATGGAAACCATTTGGCTTTACAACTTCACTGGTAAACATTTCTTGACGCGGTGTCGTCAATTATTTTTCCAGACATTGCTTATAACTAATTGATCATTCAATTGATTTCATTGTTATGTGGGGTTTAACGTCTCAAAACCACCATATGATTATTTATCTATTTATTTATTTATTACATACTGCAGACCCTTAGGTCAAAGCAGGTGGGCAGTTACAAGGGGACATAGTCGAACAATAAGTGGCATAAAGATTGTTTGGGGTGAGTGTTTCATACACTCATAGTGAACTCAAGGAGCGACATAGCAAATTATTTCTTAAAAACGCATGTATCGCACAAAAGAGAAAAAAAAACACAACAAATTCATACTTCATATGTTGTGCCATTAAAGTAAAAATAAATACATAACAAATACAAAACAATAAACACAATTATTTTCATCGTTCAAGCAAAGAAAGCAATGAATACATAAGTATACATTAAGTACAGAACATACAAGATAAAAAAGAAAGAAAAGAAAAAAGCTGTAATAAAAGATTGGAAACCTGAATTTTCAGGACAATGCTAGTTAGAGCGAAGAAGAAATAGATTCTCTGAGGATGCCCGAGCTGTTCCGTTCCAATCTGAGACCGTGCGTGGAAAATAGAACTTATAAGCGTCTGTCCTGCAGGAATAGGGTGTTAGAGATTTGGCGTGATGATGCCTTGTGGGTCTGGTTGATAACGATTTCAGGTACGGCGATGGGTCAATCGCAAGTTTGTGGTTCAGAAGAAGAGAAAGACGGTCAATTCTTATCTGTTTTCGACGTTTGCTAAGAAGGAAAATGCCAATGGCCTTCATTATTTCAGAAGGAGAGTCGACTCGTGAGAACTTGTTAAAAATGAACCGGACGGCTTTCCTTTCTATTGTTTCCAGGCACTTGATGTTAGCTTGAGTGCTTGGGTCCCACAGTGCACTCGCGTATTCTATTTTAGGTCTTATTAAAGAATAATAGGCCAGTTTTTTTACATTGCTTGGGGCATTATGAAGCTTATGTTTTACAAAGCAAAGTTTTCTGAATGCAGAGGAGAAAATAATATTTATATGTTTACTCCACAATAAGGTAGCTTTATTGTAACACCTAAGTATTCATAGCTATCGACTTGCCATAGCTATCGACTTGCCTAAGTGGTGAAGAACCAAGCTGGTAATTAAAAGACAGGGGTGCTTTTTTACGCGTTATAGGGAGCAGTATGGTTTTAGCGGCGTTCAAAACCATGCCATTTTTCGCACCACTGCAATACGTTATTTAAATTGCTATTTAACTCAACCTGATCATCACGTTGAAAAATTTCCATGAATAATACGCAGTTGTCTGCAAATAATCGAATTTGAACACAAGGGCTTACTACACTAACAATATCATTGATATAAACCAAGAAAAGCAGGGGGCCAAGGACACTGCCTCGTGGTACCCTTGAAGTGACTGCCAAACTTTCAGAACGTTCACCTCCAATGCCAATATATTGCTTCCTGTCAGTCAAGTAAGCAGAAATTCATCTGATGAAGTGTTCTGGGACGCCAAGAATTCTAAGCTTTGTGATCAGTTTATTGTGCGGAACTTTGTCAAAAGCTTCACTAAAATAAAAAATTATTACATCTAATTGGCCATTAGAATCAAGATATGAAGCGAATAAGTGAACTACCTTTATTAGTTGGGTTATCGTTGATACCCTCTTCGAAAGCCATGCTGTAGTTCTGTTAGTGCAGCATTATTTTCTAGAAATTCACGAACACAGTTGGCTATAATATGTTTCAAAAGTTTGCAGCTTGGGATGTCAGTGAAATAGGACGATAGTTTTGTATAATTGTCCTGTCACCTTTCTTGAACACGGGAGCAACCCGCACTATCTTCCAGTCAATAGGCAGTTGTACAGTGATGACTGAGACACGAAACAAGATTACAAAAAAGTTTGGAAGAAGCTTGGCATATCGTTTGAGAAATATGTTAGAGATTTCATCGGGACCAGAAAAACTCTCAGTTTTCAAGTTAAGAAGCATATTAAATACCCCAGCATACGATACAAAACCCATATCTAATTGTTTGGAGAATGTGCCGTCACACGCGCATACAGCTGCGCTAGAGAATACTGCTACATGGTATGCTTGGGTGAGATCGAAGAGTGAAAGAGGACAAAGACGATCTCTCCGAGCCGCTGCTTGGCTAGTCGAATAAACGAGCCCATTTGTATCAAGTTTGTCGTGAGTAACGTGACAAGACTGGTGGAAGTGCTGGGTACAACGTCTCACAATCCACCCGACGCCCAAAACCCCATCCAGCAGCCGGAACACAAGCCCTGCACCCGTGGACACTCCTGTTCATAGAGTAAGCCGCCAGCGAGGCCTACCGCCTGAGACACCAACCACTGACGCAGCGACTATGACTTCGACACAAGATCTCGTCCAAGCTCCGACACCTTCCACGCCGATCTACTGCACCGTCCAGAACCCGCTCATGCCTAGCCCCTTTCACGGAGCGCAGCTGTAAGATGTTGACAACTGGCTGAGTGAGTTCGAACGTGTCGCAGTGATCAATTGCTGGGATGATGCTTCGAAGCTCCGGAACGTGTACACTTGCCTAACAGACGGTGCCAAGACGTGGTTTTTGAACAGGGATGATGTTATGACATCTTGGTGCGAGATCCAGCGTCGCCTCCTGGAGACCTACAGGAGTCCCGACCGCCGCGAACGGGCGCAGCGTGCGCTACAATCAAGTATCCAGATGCCCAACGAGACCGCCTCGATGTACGTCGAGGACATGACACGGCTATTCAAGCGAGCGGATCCTGCTATGGCAGAAGAAAAAAAGTTGCGCCACCTCATGCGTGGTGTGAAGGAACAACTTTATGCTGGTTTGGTGCGTAGTCCCCCCAATAGTGTTGCTGAGTTCCTTACTGAAGCGGCAACAATGGAGCGAGTACTGCACCAACGGTCTGCTCTGTTTGACCGTCAAGTGAATGCTGCCTCAACTCCCGAAATATTCGCCACCCCTGGGAGCAAGAACCCCGAATGGATTCGCGAGATCATCCGATCCGTCGTCTGGGAAGAAATGGAAAAGATGTACGGGACAAGGCAAATCGATGTTGGTTCTATCACCAGTGTCATCCATGACGAGGTCCAGCAGGGGCTGCACGCCCATCGTTTTCCGCCCACGTCGGTTGAACCGGAAACGGCTCCTGTGTCTACTGACAGTCGCCGTCGTAGGTACGCGGAAGCCTTGCGATCTGCCACTCCTCTTTCTGGTCAAGTAGTCCCGACCCAGCCAGTGCCGCACGTCTCGATCCAGACAGTGCCGCACGTCCCGATCCAGACAATGCCATACGTCCCGATCCAGACAATGATGCCGTCAGTCGCGATTCAGTCAGGGAACGCTGTCAGGGGCTCCGAAGATGAAGATGCTTTTTTCGGAGCAGTTAGTGACTCCGAATTTATGTCAAAGCAGCGGGCAGACGACGAATTACGCCCAGTCATTGATTCCCTGGAAGGCTGCAACTCTCAGATCCCTCAACACATTGCTCGCTAACTGTCCTCTTTTTGTCTAAGAAGAGGCATTCTTTACAAGAAAAACGCCCGTGGTAGCGACAAAGCCTTCCTACTCGTTGTTCCTATCGACATGCGTGATGAGATCCTCCTTGCGTGCCATGACAAGCCCACGTCAGGACATTTGGGCTATTCACGAACTCTCGCCAGAGTACGCCAACAGTACTACTGGCCGCGACTATCAACTAGTGTACATCGATATGTGAAAGGCTGCCGTGAATGCCAGCGCCGCAAGACTCCGCCTGTGAGACCCGCGGGCCTGCTCCAGCCGATTGCACCACCACGGACACCGTTTGACCTCGTGGGAATGGACCTCCTCGGGCCCTTTTCTTTGTCGTCCTCTGGGAACAAGTGGACTATAGTTGCGACAGATTATCTCACGCGTTATGCTGAAACAAAAGCGTTACCCCGTGGCACGGCCTCTGAAGTCGCACAGTTCTTCGTGCACCAAATCGTCCTATGGCATGGTGCCCCGTCATGCGTGATTACGAACAGAGGGACGTCGTTTACAGCACGAATGATGGAGGACATTTTTAAACTGAGCTGCACAAGTCATCGAAAAACAACGGCTTATCACCCGCAATCCAATGGACTGACAGAGAGGCTTAACAAGACAATAGCGGACATGCTGTCAATGTACGTGGACGTACAACACAAAACCTGGGACGAGATTCTTCCATACATAACGTTTGCTTACAATACGGCTACGCAAGAAACAACGCGATTTCCGCCTTTCCGACATGTTTACGGACGCAACGTGCGAACCATGCTCGATGCTATGCTTCCGTGCGACCAAAGCAATGAACTTGCTCAAGATGCTGAGCAATACACTCAATACGCCGAAGAAGCTCGTCAGCTAGCTCGCATAAACACCAGTCACCAACAAGATGCAGACGCACGACGTTACAACCTCCGCCATCGAAATGTCACCTACCACCCTGGGGAACGAGTGTGGGTGTGGATCCCTGTCAGGCGACCAGGCTTATCCGAAAAACTCCTAAGCCGTTATTTTGGACCGTACAAGGTTCTTAGACGAGTCACAGATGTTACATACGAGGTATTTCCGGACGGCGCAGCGTCTTCTCGTCGACAGCTTCGGCCCAAAACCGTGCATGTCGTTCGGCTGAAGCCCTACTTCGCACAGTAGCCCATGTGGTTTCACGTGCTACGACATGCCGTGACTTTGCGTTGCTGCTGCTGTTTGTGTTCTCCTGTGTTTTGATGCCTTTTCTTTTTGCGCTTGGCGCAAACGTTGACGAAACTTCCTCAATTGCGCTGCGAGTACTGGCACTCTCCCTCTTTTCGTTCTCTATATCTGCGTGTGTATACCTTCATTTTTTTATTTACGAGCATCGAGTCGATACTTTCAAAGGGGGGGACTATTGCCACATGGTATGCTTGGGTGAGATCGAAGAGTGAAAGAGGACAAAGACGATCTCTCCGAGCCGCAGCTTGGCTAGTCGAATAAACGGGCCCATTTGTATCAAGTTTGTCGTGAGTAACGTGACAAGACTTCTTGAAAATAGTTGTTGAAGTGTCGAGCAATCTCACTCTTATCTATCACCGGCTTCCCATCAACTGATATTTGAGTAACTGGTTCCTTGCTATCTTTTATGTAGTGCCAAAACTTATCAGGCTCATTTTTTATGAAGTTAGGAAGCGATATTTCGAATTGATAATTATTTGCTGCGCGAAGTGCACGAGCGAGATCACCTTGCATCTGTCTTATTTTGTCATTATGCACATGTTTCTTTTTATATATCTTTATCCTGCGTTTTAGTTGAATGATTTTCTGATTCATCCAAGGTGTTTCTTTTTCACATTCTTCAGTTTATTAGGAACGAAATTATACAGGCACTAGTGACACGTGTCTTTGCACTTGTTCCAAAGTTATTGAGCGTTGTTGCCCTTCAAATCAATCAAATAGTTTTGCAAGTAATTGATAATGCTTGGGCCATTGGCATGAGAAAAGTACTTGAGAGAACGTGCAGGGACGTGTTTATACTTTTTAATTGGTTGAAGTGGTAATAATATGCTTACGAGATCGTGATCAGAGAGCCCTAGCTCCACTTCTACAGTGCAATCAGAAAAATTACGACTGATAAACGACAGGTCTAACACAGAGCTAGATGAAATCTGTACACGAGTTGGTTCATAGAATACCTGCATTTAATTATACCTTAACATAATATCGAAGATAATGCTAACGTGTTTATTATATGAGCTACTGGCAGCAATGCCTTGCCAATCATCTTCCGGC
This sequence comes from Rhipicephalus annulatus, assembly GCA_013436015.1. Classification (NCBI taxonomy): domain Eukaryota; kingdom Metazoa; phylum Arthropoda; class Arachnida; order Ixodida; family Ixodidae; genus Rhipicephalus; species Rhipicephalus annulatus. The sequence continues at coordinate 113,501 of WOVY01009599.1, forward strand.
AGGTTAAAATCACCGAGAAGAACAATTTTCTTATTTTCGTGCATTGACATTTCATTATTCAGCGTCTCTAATACATCCGTTGTGGCATCTGGAGCTCTATAAAGTGCGCGCAACATGAAACTCAGACCCGAGATAGAGATTTTAACACGCAGGCTTTCGATACCTACTACGTCTTCTAATAAAACCGCCTGAACACTATCTCTAACTAAGATAGCCACGCCTCCGCCCCTAGCCTGCCGATCTTTACAAAATACTGTGTAAGAAGGGAGGAGTATGTCATTGTCACATATCTCCTCATTCAGCCAGGTTTCTGTTAAGACAGCTACATGACGATCATACTGTAGCAACAAAATTTCTGAGGATTCACTTTTGTTTTTCACACTGCGGGCGTTTACATTCAATATTCGGACTTCTTTAGGGCTTTTAATGTCATCATGTCAGTCGCAAGATAATGTCGATGTATTATCGCGCTGACATTTTACGTGCGTGGACTGTGTGGTTTTTGTTGCTTTAATACGTTTGTTCAGCGTTTCGTCCCAATAAAAGTATTCTTTATCTATTCTTGGTCTGTCGTGAATAAGTGAGACTTTTCCCGAGTTGCTTTTTACTTTTAGCACTTTCCCACAGTAGTTTTCGTTTTCATAATGTTAATGCGGAGTTGTCATTCTGGACAAATATTGAGCTGCCTTTTAGCTTTTTTACATTAGCGAAAGTTTCCTGTTTTTCATTGAAATCTTGGAGGCATATTATCACTGGGTGCTTGCCTTTGTAATGTCCAGGTCGATGAATGCGACCAATGGATCTACATTTCACGCCAAGTTTACCTTCAAACACGTCTTTCACAACCTTATCCTTAAGCGATGTTTCGGTTTCATCGGATGATTCGGGTATTCCATGAACTATCAAATTAGATCATCTGCTTCGCTCCTCCAGGTCTGTGTGTTATTTGGCTTGAAAGTTTAGGACATGCTCCACTGACTGCAGCACTGCCTGTACTTTATCAGCTTGTCCTGAAGGAAGAAAGGGTTCAGGGCTTCTTTCGAACAGTTTATCGGTAAGTGTTTCGATCGTCTTTTTCATGTCCGCCATTTCTGTCTTTAATTCGTTTAAGCCACATTGCAAGGCCTTCTGGCCCTGAAGCAGCTCTTAAAAAATGTATTTTTGTGTAGGTCCAGGGTTCACTTCCACGTCACCGCACAACAGCAACTTCAGCATAAACACACATTCATAAGCAATTCTATAGCACCGTTTGGGGCACGACAGGACCACTAGGCCAGGACAGTCACTTCGAAACGTACAGTAATGAGAACTAACCTGCTGTACGAAAAACAGTTTCCCGCTTAGCGTCATGGCAATGTCGGGTCCACTGTGCCAAATGAAGTGGTAGTCGTGAGGCATTTGTTTTATATCCCCGGCTGTTGATGGCGTCACGCCTCGTTGGTCGATAGGTGTCGCTTGAAGTTCCTCGTTATCAGGCGATGGCACTAGTTGATTTGATGACGAGACCGAATTGAAAAGCTGGTATGCATCGCTGGCTTGGCGCACCTCGTGGCACACCAGACAAGTCGTTGGTAAACCGGCAGCGATTCACAGCAAACCCTGCAGTACGAAAAACAGTTTCCTGCTTACCATCATGGCATTGCCGGGTCCGCCGTGCCCAATCAGAGAGGTCGTAGTGAAGGGCTCCGGAAATTTTGGTCACCTGGGGTTTTTTAACGTGCACCCAAATCTGAACTCACGAGTCTACAACATTTCCGCCTCTATCAGGAATGCAGCCGCTGCAGCCGGGATTTCATCCCGTGACCTGCGGGTCAGCAGCCGAGTTCCTTAGCCACTAGACCATTGCGGTCGCCCCGGCGCGGTGGTCTAGTGGCTAAGGTACTCGGCTGCTGACCCGCAGGTCGCGGGTTCGAATCCCGGCTGTGGCGGCTACGTTCCTGATGGAGGCGAAAATGTTGTAGGCCCGTGTGCTCAGATTTGGGTGCATGGTAAAGAACCCCAAGTGGTCAAAATTTCCGGAGCCCTCCACTACGGCGTCTTTCATAATCATATGGTGGTTTTGGGACGTTAAACCCCACATATCAATCAATCAACCATTGCGGTGGGGCAATCGATTGTTCAAAACATACGATGGTTAGTAGTAGTTTTTTTCTTCCAGTCTAGTGTAAACTGACTTCGATCACAATTTTTTTACTAGATACTTATGCAAAACACTAACATAAGCAACTGAAGGTAATTCGACTGGTGGCAGCAAGAGCTATTCGTTCGATTGAAGGCAAGTTCGCTAAACTAAGTTGCTTTCTAGCGTATTGTGTTCCGGCTGAATCCACTGATTGATATGTGGCGCTTAACACCAAAAAAAACCAACATATGATTATAAGAGACGCTGTAGTGGAGGGCTCCTAAAATTTTGACCACCAGTGGTTCTTTATCGTGAGCCCAAATCGGAGCACACGGGGCTGAGTCCACTCGTTCACTGCTATAGTACAGGTTTGTAAGCCATTTTGTTATTGTTCTCTATACCTTCTCATGAAATTGAGTAAAACTGGTATGCCGCTTTCCAATTGCGTGATTGTTGAGGCAGAGAGGTGCTCAACTGCACAAGCTATTGACTGCGCGAATAATAGAGAACACAGAGAGCAATCGTATTCACTTGCGTGTAAGTTAATTCCTCGCGTTGTCTATGTCTTGTCTTTTCATATAATCAACGCTAATGAACCAAATCATACTCTGCCTGTCTGCGTATTCCTTTTGTGTGAAAACCAAATACATTTAGCACATCTTCACGTGACTTGCGCAAGAGTGGTTCACAAAGGAGCTAATGGGCACATGGCTGGTCCTGTCTAGGCTAGGTTTTCAGCCCACACATTTCTCTTCCAAAGAGCTGGACTAAATTGCGCTTGAAAGCTGGCTTTTTTTTTCTCTGTTCTAGTGCCTGCATGTATTTTCTTCTTGTATCTTTTTTTCTCTTTAGGTGTTTCTTTTATTCCTGTGTTGTCGTTTATTCTCCAAGTTGTCGTTCTTATCTTGTTGTATATATGAACTCTTCTCAGTGTCCATTGCGTTCTTGCTCTAGCTTTCTTTCTTTCTTTCTTTCTTTCTTTCTTTCTTTCTTTGTCTGTAGTAGGTTTGGTCTGTTATTTTTCTCTCGTTCCAGTTTTTTTTTCAACCAAGTTCTTTTTTTGTTGTATCTCTCACTATACTCACACTGCCATCACCCTAATCTTCACATCCGCCCACCTCGGCATCACTTTATTTTAAGACATCTCGATGATTGATTGATTGATATGTAGGCTTTAACGTCCCAAAACTACCGTATGATTATGAGAGATGCCGCAGTGGAGAGCTCAGGAAATTTTGGCCACCTGGGGTTCTTTAACGTGAACCCAAATCTGAGCACACAGGCCTACAGCATTTCCGCCTCCATCGGGAATTTAGCCACTGCGGCCGGCATTCAATCCCGCAACCCACGGATGAGCAGACGAGTACGTTAAACAATAAGCCACCACGACGGGGCACCCCATTTCGGTATAGTGTAAAAATTCAAATTTGTCCAGTCCTTTTCCCGACGTACGGTAGCACACTGGTCGTTGTAGGCTGATTAACATTCGTGCCTTTCATATTTCTCCTGTTCCTTTATTTCTTAATATTGTAATGAAGTCGAGACAAGAGTTAAGGGAGCAGACTGTGTGTTTAAGATAACAGTCTTTATCTGGCCGAACTAGGTGCCGGTAAACGGGAACTGGGATTAGAGATACACACCAGCACTGACAGCAGCGAACAGAGCTTCGGCCATCGATCCACTGACAAGCGGTGACGCACGTCAGCATTTATACATGCGCTGTAAATAATCAAGCGTTATTACTAGCGGCCACGCAAGTTACAAAAAAATCTGTAATGTTCGTAAGTGGGCGTAATCTTAACGAAATTATCTACCACAGTCCCCAAGCTTCTCAAACACTTCAGGGGAGGTTTATGTTGAATTAGTACGTATGGTGTAACGGGCGATAAAACTTGAGGAAGAATTGTGGCTCTAATGCGCCTAAAAACGCTTCACCAAACCTCGTCGTATGTTGTGTTAGTAAGCTGCAGCGAGCAACTTTTACTGGTGAATCCTAAATTGGCGATCGGTGAAGAATCTCCAGATGAGAGCCGAAGGGCGTCTACATTTACCAATGGTATTAGGCTATGAACACTAGAGGAAAGTAATACTTATTCTTTAACAACCACATTCTTACTATCGTATTGTGGAACCTAATTGCCTCCTTGAATTACTGTCTTAAAAAACTACGGTATACAGCATAACGTTAACCAAATATTGTAGCACTCCCCACATTTCTTTAGGTCTCACTGCCTACTCGGTGATGCATAAAAGTTGTTTAGGCTAAGCGTCATCATCTCTAGGCATTATGCAACACTGCCTGGTAATCATGGCTCAGGCAGTATGGCTGCACCACCCTTCACGGTAGTAAGCTATCAGCTAGTGAGGCCAGCAGATTGTCCGCTTTCCGCTGAAGGTCCTCTATCTAGAATGGGCAGTATTCGGTTTACCCTCGATATTTGCAAGTGCTGCATAGAGATTGCGCACTGCTGCGCTCACGGATGACAGTTAGAGCCAATGCACTTTTTACCGCTGACTTCCTTTCTGCAAATGTCCTTATTGGCTTCCTCATTCGATGCAGAAAGGCAACTCAACTGCAGAAAGGAACGTCCACTGGAAACATCTTACCGTATTCACTTCACTTCCTCTTGCACTTTTGCAATTTTTGCGCGCTTGTTGTGGAACATGCTTACGGCGTCTATCTTTCAAGACACAAGTGAGCCAATAGAAGATCCCAATCTTATTCTAGTGAATATATCTAATCTTCTGGAAGGCAGCTTTTACTAAAGCGCCCACTTCCTCTCGTGTAGTGCTTGTACCCTTTGAATGGAAATATCAAGCAAATACAATGCACCCGTGCCCTACCGATGGCCTAGAAGGCTACACAACACTATACCTAATACATTTGAACTCTAGAATGTAAACAATTTTCTTTCTCTTCGCACAAGTTACGCATTTTAAATGACCCTGAATAGGTCACCAACGCGTTGCGATGACAATGCTTACAGTTACATGTTTGACCCAAAATCTTTGCTCTCAAGTTGTGTCCACACAATGCCGAAAAAAAAACAAGTCCCTTAGTATATGTGAAAGTAGATCACATTCTATATTTAGGAGGCAGATCTCTATTTTGTATAAAATTTCTTATAGTGTAAATATAGTTTAAAAGTTTAATGAATTTTTCCCAAATACACAATTTGCGTAAGGGCTCGTAAAGATTTCAAGAAAACATTTTTTGTCTTGTTGGTGTTTAGATTACATTATGCATTAATTGACGCTGTTAAAATACTCATTGCTTTTTCATGCTAGTCAAGAAGAGAAAAACTCTGTTTACTCCCTCGAACCTCCACCAGAGTTTCCTCTTGCCTCGTGCTGCCCGGGCATAGTTCACCATTTTTTGGGAGCCAACGTGTGCGCTCTCGCTCCGCCCCGGCGACGTGTGAGTGCCTGGGACGGGTCGTTGCTGCGTCCTTTAATGGTGTGGCAGAGATCATCGCGTATCTCACCAGACAGTCTCCCGTACAACGCCAGAACAACGCACGGAAGTGACGCGCTTTCTTAGCGACCTGATCACCATCGCAATGGTCATGTTCTCCGAAGAGCCTAGCGTAACAAAGCGACAGGCCTGGCCCGGTGTAGCAGGAACGGCAGTGGTATTTTCGGTTTTTCAAAGCGATTTTACCAAATACCGGTACTTTGCAAAAACGATAGTCTTTCTTGGTATAATATAACGCAAAGTTTTTTCTTTGTCTTTCTGTTGTTCGACTTGTATATCTCTCCACCGAAACAATTCCGCTACTCGGCTAAAGTTTTAACAACTTCCTCTAAGCTCAATGATCTTGATGGTTTATTTGCGTTCATAGTTATGCACATAACTGATAAAAAAGCAAATATTACGCACATCAGAGGTGAAATATTTACAAAAATTATTTGCAACAAACGTTTTTAGAGTGCAATCTTTGTGTCAACTTTTGGCAGTGTGTCGTTGAGAAAAAGTTATCACCATGCACCGACACGCGCTACCTTTGTTCTTTTCTTAACCGCCGTCCTCTTCTTCACCTTGAGCTGTTGTGTCAGAACTGGAGCGCCAATTTCCATGGCAAATATGGCAATAACTGCGTGATTGGCGACGGAATGAGTGGACAGGAAAAGAAACAAAGACAAAAAATATCAATTCTTACCGAAATGATTTGCTGGTGGAGCACATTCTGTGACCTTTTTAATATCATGAATGATTGATTGCCACTAGCCTTCAAGAAGAATTCATTTAACAGCTGCAGATTACCAGTATTTACGTATGGAGCAGAAAAGTGGAGGATTTAGAGAGGGTCCAACTCGAAGGGGTACTGACACAAAAACTTTGACCTCGCGTTTTTATCCTTTATAGCATTGCTGGGGGCCTGTTAGCCATGACACGACACATCGTTTGCTGCAGCACGCGACAGATAATTATTTACAGGCCTCCCGTTACCAATCAATTTTAGTTACGCCTTGAGAGAGTTCCAAAAACTCGGTGCATCTGTCGTCACCTAGTGTGTGCAGCTCTTTACGACGTCAGCGCACAGAACTATGACGCACTTCCGCACAGTCCACATAAAAATTACTTTCGAATAGGAAACAGGACTGGAATGTCACCAATTACAAAACTTTCTAGGCGTGCGCCATGGCCACGCACTCGCAACCAGCTGCCGCGAAATATAGACTCCGGGAACGAACGCGGCAAAAGAGTATGGTGGCTATCACGTCATCATAACTTGTTTTGTTGAAGGCAGCGTGGTGACTTGAGGGAAAGGTCCCCTCAGAGTCCCCTCTAAGAGTCTATAACGCTATAGAGTCGGTCGCTCACGCAAACTTCAAAATTTGTTTAAAATACCTTTCAAGCTATATTCGCTGTTGATACCTTGCAGATGATATACGAATGCTCACGAGAATAGACCCCGCAAGCTATCTCGGCCCCGAAATTTTGCGTCAGTACCCCTTCAAGTTGAGGACGACACAGTGGGCAATGAAATGGATAATGACCGGTTTAATCTTAAGAGACAGGAAGAGAGCAAAGTTTGTCAGGGAACGAACCAGAGGGAAGGATAACATAGTTCAAATCAAGAAGAAACTGACATGGGCCACGCACGTAGCACGTAGGCAGAATAACCTATAGCCATTACGAGTGACTGAATTCCTAGAGAAGGAAAGCCGGTGTGGGGAAGGCAGAAGTTAGCTCGACAGATGAGATTAGGAGGTGGTGGTGGTAGTGGTTACAATGAAGAGGAAAAAGGCACCTAATTTCTGTCTGCCTTCAGGCGACATGGCGCAGTGCCTTATAGGGGTGGGGGGAAGGAGGGAAAAAAGAATAGAAGGAAAATAGATGGAGAAGAATACTGCCAAGCGAGAGAAAAAAGAAGGAGATAGGAAAGTGGGGATCCGGTCGAAGCAGTCCAAGGGCGGGGCGCCACAATGCGAGAGCTGCACGGCTTCAGGAGACCGCGGAGGGCGAACCGTCGGCGGGAGCTACGCTGAAGTCGGAGATCGCGAGGGCACAACCGTCCAGCTTGAAGGTTGGCGGGTATAAATATGCCCCAGCAAGCACAAGAACGTGTTCACAGGCAGAACGAGGGAGAGGGTTTTGTCATTCAGTGGGCGTAGTCAGGATGATGATGATTTCAACATGTGAGAAAGCAATGTTGAATGTTAGAGCGAAGAGCGCAGATGTGAAACGAGCAGAAAGAGGAGGACGAGTACACAGAGAGAGAGAGATAAAAAAACAGATAGAAAGAAAGAGAAAGGATGTAATAGAAAAAGTAAGAAAAGAGAAAAATATGAACGTGACAAGCCGAGTACAGAAAAAGAAAGGGAGGAAGAAGGATATAAATCCGAATGAAGGGGAAGAATGATGCAAAAAGATGAAATATGACAAAACGAATAGAGAGATAAAACGATTGCAAACGCGTTGAAAAAAAAAGCAAGAACAGAGCTAGCAATCACGTTTAGTTTAGTACTACAAAGTGTCGCGAAGAAAAAAGTCAGAGGGGCCAGCTAGCCAAGACAAGGCCAGGAAGAAGCCCACTAGCTGTGTTTTGATCCAGCCTTACGCAACATATGTGAAGCTGCACTATTCATTACTAGGTGCCGAGATAAAAAGATTGCGCAGACAGACGCATGGTGATTTTGTTTTTTAAAGGTCATTATCTTAGAAGAAGGGATATTTACAGTGCCCGAAATAAACGACCACGCAAGGTGATACAGGCATGACCCATGTGCCAATTTTTTTTGCGCTCTCAGAACGTACCTTTTGCAGTTTAGTACTACCAATCAGGCTCAACCGCTACGCTATTCTAAAGCTGCGTATTGCGGCATAAACTAAGTGTTTACGACGGGCATGTTCTTGTTGTGATAATGCACAGTTCATGGTCCGCTCACATAAAGACAAGTGCAAGCAGTAGCTGCGACTAACACCTCCCGATTTCGCAGAATTATTGCCTTGTTATTTTTTTATTATTCTTACTAGCAATACCGGTTTAGACCTTTCTTACGAGAGAGTATTACGTAAGTGGGCTTACGAGCCTGCATCAGCAGTGAGTGAGCGTTTGGGCCGGAACACTACACGAAAGAAAGCATCTTAATTTAGTGAACTTCTAGCTACGCCACATGTCGAAGAACGTTCTCTTGGTTATGCTGATGTTTTGAATTGTCACTTGGCAAAACTAAAAATAAAACAAATGGAAAATTGATGTTCAAACCTGCTTCCGTTTGGCTGCAAGAAAAAAAAAGCTGATATTAGGTCTTCCTTTTGTTAAATCTGTTGGATAGTAGCGATGTCTTAAAATAGTATTGACAACACCACGTTACAAAACGGCTAGAATTGACATTGGGAAGCCGATTTATTTCCATCACATCGGTTTTCAATTTAGAGGCAACTGTGCACATTGTAAAGGCTATTGAGCCCATCCTGAGGCTAAGATGCGCAGTGGCCGTTCAGCATTCCGGTTTTCTCGTGGCGCTGAGCGTTGTATGCGTGGCCCCAAGGATTCATTAGGATTATGCTGCCCACGGCATCCTATGTTAAAAGCGAGCAATACCTGTATTTAAAAATGCTCCTCTAGTGGCCCTTGTATCTCCATGGGAACGATGGGAAGTACACGCTGTGAATCTGCTTCAAAGAGTTTACGTTCTTGAGATTTGCGACGTTTGTTTGTCAAGTAGAAAAGATTATTGTGAAGTTGTTATAAATGACCACTTGCTCCATATTTTTGTACGCCAAACTTACTGCCAGAACGTTTGCATGACCATGAGGCGGAAGTAAAACTAGGGCATGTAAACCATCTTGGTATGCATTTCTCTACCACTGTTTTCAGGTTTAGCATCGGGACGTGACGAATTATTTTTATGACACTTTTTATTAAGTATGCTTTGAAACCCTGGGAAACAAACATGCTTGTTTCGCTCACAAAAGCAAGCAATATACATTTATGGCAATAAGTGTTCATAATTGAGTGAGAAGACTCAACCATCTTGCTTGAAAGCAAGGGCTGAGTGTCAAGTGAGCTGTCCACTACGCATCTCTTGCTTTTTTTTTTGTGAAGACAAGTAATAGGAGTATAAAGGCGTGCTTAAGCTTCGCCATCGTGTTGCTGTCCACTTACGCGACTTTTCGCCAGACGCGCTCAGAATAAGACGTTAACTCTGTGCACCATCCTGCACTAGCACGGGGTGCTACATCTAGGCGCAGCGGTGAGTGCACGACGCTTTGCTAAGACTGTCCAACACAATTTGCTGAAGTGCAACGTCACAGCAAACCAAGAATTCTAGTGATCTTCGACCTATTTGAACTGTTCGAGCGCTTTGCAATACACCTTGCTACTGACGCTGCCTGATGCACTAAACTGAATTTGAAGAAAAAGATCCGCATATAGGCCGTCGACTCACAAACGCTATTCATTCCGAAGCATGCACTTTCCATCAATCCTACGGTAATGCAACTATAGAAGCGACAGTTTTTGTTTAGCTTATTGTATGAAACTCTTAGGGCCAGGACTATTTATCGCACAGAAAGAAGACCATTCTACAAATAGAAAAATAGGCAGGTCCCACGTACAGTTGGAATCAATGATATGCCAAGCCCGAATAGATAGATATGTGGGGTTTAACATCCCAAAACCACCACATGATTATGAGAGACGCCGTAGTGGAGGACTCCGGAAATTTCGACCACCTGGGGTTCTTTAACGTGCACCCAAATCTGAGCACACGGGCCTACACCATTACCGCCTCCTTCGGAAATGCAGCCGCCGCAGCCGGGATTCGAACCCGTGACCTGCGGGTCAGCAGCCGAGTACCTTAGCCACTAGACCACCGCGGCGGGGCGCGAAGCCCGAATAAGTAGGTTCACATGTCACTTTGAAATCAGCTTAACAATTACGAGGTAGAGGTAAATTAGGCTGTACATGACCTACTTATCATGATTATCACGTTTGGACGTGTAAATTACTTTGTCATCTACTCACGTCACCTGATACCAAATGTGGTACACGTGAAGCTCGCGAAACGGCCGCGAGCGCGCTATAAGCGTAGCTTGAAGTCATGCTTTACATGACACGCATATCAAGATTATCATGTTTGGACGTGTCATTAACCTTCACAGTCTATTCACGTCACGTGATACCAAACTTAGTATGTGTGGAGCTAGCAGAACGGCCGCAAGCGTATCATGAGCGTGGCATGTAGTCATGTTGTTACATTACACTCACCTCATCTTTATCATGTTTGCACCAGTCACACACCTTTGTCGTCGATTCACGTCCCATAATACCAGATTTCGTATATGTGATGCTAGCGAACCGGTGGAGAGCACATCATATTGAAGGGACCTATACACTCCGACGTAACGTCAACGCGCACGCACGCTGAGCGCAGCCACGCTACACTACCAGAACGCGAGCACTCTACAGCCTGACGCAAGGCGTGCCTGGCGCGACCAGCATCTGTCAGCGTGGCCAGGCGAGAACCGTTGCGAAATGCGACATTCTGCATTTTGCACCGACGACGTTACCCAGACAGCACTGCCTCTGTCTCTCCGTGATGGAGGGATGCCGGGCGCGCTCAAACGCGCGTGCGTCAAAGCAACGCAGCACGGCGCACCTGCGAGCAGGCAGATCAGCGCCTCGCGTGACATCACCGGTGGGGCGCCAAAAAACGAACGCGGGTGTGCACGCGCGCCGAGTCTCGTCGAAGTGTATTGGCGCCTTGAGTGTGGCTTGTAGTGTGACATGCATCTCATGATTACCATGTTTGCATCAGTCATGTACCGTCGTTATCTATCCATGTGACGTAGTACCAAATTTAGCATATGTGAAAGTCGCGAAACGGCCGCGAGTGCATCACGAGTGTGCAATCTAGTCATGTTGTTATATGACACATATGTCATTATTTTCATGTTAGGGTCTGTCGCTTGTGTTCGCCATGCAGTCATGTCATACCATGCCAGTTTATAACATGTCATTTGAACGAAAGCACCGCAACACTAGCAAGACCATAAAATGTAAATCATGACATTCACTAGAGTCATGTCATGATTTTCATGTTATGACTAGTCACTTATGCTCGTCATGCATTCATGTTACGTCATACCAATTTTGGTATTGATACCATTATCCAAACGACCGGGAGAATTAAATGTCCTAGGTAGCTAGATAGATAGATAGATAGATAGATAGATAGATAGATAGGATAGATAGATAGATAGATAGATAGATAGATAGACAGACAGACTGACAGACAGACAGACAGACAGACAGACAGACAGACAGACAGACAGACTAGATAGATAGATAGATAGATAGATAGATAGATAGATAGATAGATAGATAGATAGATAGATAGATAGATAGATAGACGATAGATAGATAGACGATAGATAGATAGATAGATAGATAGATGTTTTGCTAACGTACCACCGCTGTGCCCAGCGTGCGCGCGCGTCAACGTTACGTTTGAGTATATTGAGCCCTTCATGATGCGCTCGTGGCCGTTTCGCTATCTCCACACACCAAATTCGGTGTTACGTAACGCCAATGGATGACAAAGGTATAGGACTGGTGCAAACATAATAATCATGACTTCATAGATCGATAGATAGATGAATCATGAGATAGTAAGATAGATAGATAGATAGATAGATAGATAGATAGATAGATAGATAGATAGATAGATAGATAGATAGATAGATAGATAGATAGATAGATAGATAGATAGATAGATAGATACGCTTACACTCCTTGAAGTTTGCTAAGAAGTGCTTCGCATTTGAAAATTCAGTGTATGTTATTCGCATTTGCCTAAGATCCTTCAAAGGTAAAATCCTGGAATTTTTTTTCTCTGACGATGTACTGATCCTCGCTCTCCCGTATTCAAAAGGGCTCTTCACAAAACCTAGTTTCTCAATGTGTACAGGATCACGGGCATTGTAAGTCATCAGCACTCCACCAGCATTTGCACAAGCTACATCATCAGCCACCTTTGAAGAAGCTATGATGTATAGCAGGGACGTCATAATAACCTCATTATGACATCGGAACATTTGGTAATTTGTGACATACGAAAACCTCACCGCGTGAGAAGATTTGCATCCCTTGTGTGCACGTTAAGGTTCTCGGAAAAGTGTCACGTTTCATGATAAAACTTTCGCCTTACAAGCTGGAAAAAAAAAACAGAGACCTAAACTGAGAAAAACGTGCGCACCGTGGCGTCTTTCATTAGGCGAGATCTCCAATATTAGAATAAAAAAATCGGCAACAAAATCACTTGGTCCCACTGGTGTTTGGGTAATACGATTCTGGACAAAGAAGCCTACTCCTTTTTTGTGGGGCCACGCATTGAGCCTCCCCCCACCCTACTACGAAATCTTTCTGTAGCCATCGTGGTTTCGAACTTACACCCGCTCCTAAAGCAGTGCGACGGGTCTGTGCGTTCTGGGAGTTCCAACTCACAAGATGAAAAATTACTTGCAGCTAGTGCTTTCAAATGTTGCACACACTTTAATTGATGTTATATTTCCAAAAAAGAAGTTGAGGACCTGTACTTCAAGAAAAGTTACAAAAATTATTCGCAGCATAAATTTTACCCAATACTGATAATTTAAAAAAAGCATTACAGAAACTCACTGCACATAGCGCTGATTACTTAAAAACGAAATATCTTCCTTCATAACCTTTTCACGCGGCTATATATATCGCCATCCTATACGTCTTCAATAATGGAACATTCTGCAGTAAACTCAATTTGCAGAAAATGTCAATTTTTGTGGTTTTAAATTTTAAGGTGGTCTTTTGCAGCCAGCTCTACGCACAGGCTCATACAAAAGCTATAAAGAAAGAATGTCGATAAATATTAACAGCTCTGCTTTCGGTTGACGCTCAATCAGGCCTACACGGGCAACCATTGCCTTTTATTTTTCATAATCTGTTCTCCCATAAAAAAATTGTAGTAGCCACAGCTGAAAATACATTTCGCAGATTTATTACCAAGAGCGCAACTCTGTGTCTTACAAGCCATTACGACGGCTTTCTCACATTTCTAATCAAGTGATAGCAGAAGAGACGCTTTCCATGAACCAATCGAATTCTTTAGAACCTAGATAGACCTAAAGTTCTCTGTAGGCATTTCCGCAATAATATTGACATCAAGAAGTGCACTTGATAAAGCTCGCAAGTGCTGTTTCCGGTGGTTCGTTATACGCGTTAATGATATGCTAATACGCACTACTGGGAATTGCTCCATGGGCAATATCGTGGGCTTACAGGCGTACAGTCAGCACCGATCCTCAAAATTGCGGAGTGGTACAGTCGGTCAGCAGAACGGGAATTATGTTGAGGCTTGCTGAAAACAAAGGTTAAAATATATGCCTCCACTTGCACCTCCAAAGTGTAACAGGCTTTAAATAGCTGAAATGAAATGATTATGACCTGAGCGAAAGGTTAAACTTTGTGAAAATCGACATTAAGAAAAAAGGAAAGAAAATAAAGGAACAGAGAACAAAAAATAACAGCATATCCGTGGACGTAATGATGATGAGCGGGGTGAAGCATCCGACAGTCCGTCCACGCTACCGCCCATCCGTTTGTCCTTGCTTCCGTCCGTTGGTGTGTTCGTCGGTGAGTCCATCCGTGCGTTTGTTCGTTCGTCCGTGAGTTCAGCAGTGCGTTCGTCTGTGCGTCCATCCGTTCATGTGTCCGTCCATGCGTCCATTCGTGCATCCCTCCGTGTGTCCATGTGTCCGTCTGTGCGTCCGTTCATCCGTTCATCCGTGCGTCTGTCTGTACATACGTCCGTCCGTGCCCCGCCGCGGTGGTCTAGTGGCTAAGGCACTCGGCTGCTGACCCGCAGGGCGCGGGTTCGAATCCCGGCTGCGGCGGCTGCATTTCCGATGGAGGCGGAAATGTTGTAGGCCCGTGTGCTCAGATTTGGGTGCACGTTAAAGAACCCCAGGTGGTCTAAATTTCCGGAGCCCTCCACTACGGCGTCTCTCATAATCATAGAGTGGTTTTGGGACGTTAAACCCCACATATGAATCAATACGTCCGTCCGTCTTATCTGTCTGTCCAACAGTCCATCTAGTGGACACACAAAGTACCGCGATCTCGCTTCTTTTCATCATCGAAGAGAGGTGGCTACCTCCTACTTCGGCGAAGACTACTACTATTACTACTAGAACTAATACTACTACTGCTACTACCAGTACTGCATACAACGTCGATGCACAACCCATGGCATTACAAGCGTCGCCCCAAAAAGTTTAAATTTAGAGCACGAGGTACTCTCCTGTGAGACTGCATAACACCATCCCGTGGGCCTCAAGTTTGATGAGACCATAGAAATTACAAACTAATTTTCAAAGATAACCGAACCCCAACGTTTTTCATTTTCTCAAAAACGGATGCAGTTCTACAAATGAGCTTGTGTAAAGTACTTGTAGTTGCTCTAGCGAAAAAGAAGCTCGTTTAGGGATACCTATTTTTTATTACAAAATTACAAAGAAAAACGCATGAGGACAAATAGTTCACGTACGGTATGTGCTTTCTATCTCGAATGATTAGAGACACTACAAAAATTTTGAAGCTACACAACAGCATATATTCATTATGTACAAGTACCGCCATCCAGTGGATATTCGAAGGACCAAAAAAAACGCAAGGCCTGCGCTGAAGCCACAGCACAGCCACAGCAAAAGCTAGAAGAGGGGCCTTTTAGAGCTTTTCGAAACGCTCATTGTGTAACTACTTCAAGCACGCTTTCTTGATGCTCACTCGAGCAATTTTTTAGGTAGTAGGCTGGCGATCGCTACGCTGTTTTTCGCCATTATTCTTAGGAGCAAGGTATCCGCTACACACGTGCAGGGAATTTCGTTCCAATTGTTCATACAGTGGCTGATGACGATGAAGAATTACGGCTGAAGTGGGTATGCGCCACAGTTTACAGGGAAACAAGAACAAGCTTTTGTAGTATGCTTTGGACGGCCCACTCGTTTCACTATTCGCATTGTGCGACGACTGGTTGTTCTCTCAGTGTTTTAAAACGCTTTTTAATCGCAATAACGCGATTGCTTTCCCGACATCAAGCCTGCTTAAGGCAAGTTCACCAACAAGTCATAAGCACCTATGCTGAGATTCAATGGTTTAGAACTCCAGTAAAATACCTAGGCATGCCTTCCCCCTATTACAAAAACCAGCGCCACTGGGTACCAGCGTCCAGCGCCATGCCTGATTATGGGCCCAGTATGGCGCTGGTACCAGCGCCTCCCAGTGCAGGTAATGGGACGCTGGAGTGGCAGCGTCCCAGTACTCTGCGCAAAATGGCTTCCCAGGTATAAAACGGAGGTGCCCATTCGTCATAAATAAATAAATATATAAGTAAATACACGCGCATTCAAAAAAATAAAAATTGAAAAAAAACACCACTGGACGGGATTTGAACTCGCTACCTCCTCATCTCTGAGTACGCTACCCACTACGCCACGCCGGAACGTGTTTGTGGGATTGTAAAACAACTATTTATCCCGAAAACGTGCCGTTCGACTTCATCTTTACAAGTCGCACAGTCGAGACTAACAAGATATTCCTTTCCAAATAACAATTGCGTCTTGATTCGACAGTGACAAACGGTTTGCGGGCACCGAATGACATGCAGATATTAGCAAGAGCTCAAAGTTTTTTGAAGCATCTGGATCTTAACTCTGAAAAATATAAAATTGACAGGAGGAGCAGCCACAGATTGTCAGCTGTTGCGGCCAATAGTCGTTTCTAGCACTTGCTACAGGTCAACAAGTACAGATGATTTACATGTCTTGTTTGGTAGATATCAACGCACATGAGTGAATAATGAGTATTTTTTTTCGCGCAAGCGACGATGTAGCAGTACATATCCGGCGTTCCAGATTACATATTTGCATTTATATTGATACCTGCAACTAAGAAACCACCGAAGAAATAAATAATGCAATCCGCTGAAAAGGTATGCCAGTATGTTAGTTCTCTAACACGTACCAAATTACCAACTCAAAATTGCGTGTCTTACGTACGAGTCAGAGAAGTACCGGCTCCTGCGCTCAGAAGGAAGGTTTCAGTGACAGCCTACATTGCTGAAAGCATGGCACATCGATCGTCGCCGCTTCTTGTGCGGGCACGGCACACGTGAATTAGCGGTCGACATAGGCTCAGCGATGTGGAAATTGTACTTCACAGTCAATTTCACACTTTAGAATTGTGCCCACTTAAAGTAAAAAGCGCCGGCAGCAGGTACACCGACGCGGGCGGCACGATAGGCCTCGCAGGGCCGGGGCACTGGGTAATGCTGCTTTAGAAGCAGCTGAGTTGCGACGGTAGAAGTTTCTGCATTTGAGTTTCGCAATATTTCTAACTGTTACCTAAACTGTACCTGATGTATGTGGAAGGTCAATCAATGCCAGAAATGCATTTACGGAGTGGCGATGGAGAGCGACAGCTGTTTTTCTGGCCTCCGCTGGCAGTATACAGCGGGCGTGCCAGTGAACAGATATATGCAGTTATATCAATACCAACAAATAAAAAAACACCCATAAAAATACCAATAGAATCCGCTGAAAACATATGCCAGGGAGTCAGTTCACAAGGGCGTACCAAATTACCAACTGAAAATTGCGTGTTGTTATATATAAGTCGGAGAAGTACCGGCTAAGTGCGGCCGGCAGCTTTCGGTGACGGCCTGCGTAGCTCAAAGCGCGACGTTCGATCGTCAGCGCTCCTTGTGCGAACATCGACACAAGACAAAATAATTGATTTAGGTTCATGGATGTCTAAACTATACTTTACAGTTATTCTCACAGTTTAAAGTTGTGTGTACACGAAGCAAGGAGCGCCGGTAACATATATACCAACGCGGCTGGCTCGACTGGTTTAATGTTCGCTGGGCCGGGCACTGGCTAAGACCGCTCTCGACGCGTTGAGTTGGTATGGTTGAAGATTCTGCATTTGAGCTTCGGAACATTTCTAACTCTTACCGGATGTAAGTAGAAGGATAAGCATGACCAGACATACATTTATGCGGTGTGGCGGAATCGAACGACAGATTTTTTTTCTCGCCTCCGCTGGGAAACTTTACGAAGCGATCAAGAGAGCTCATTTACGTTTCCTCAACTTTGCAGCAACAACAATTTCTTGTTTCTGTAACGCGTGGCATGCATCTACAGGCTTACAAACACTGCAACTTAGAATCGTTACAGCAATACACGGATGATGCGAATATGACCGGTTTACGCGGGGGCATATGCGAAAAAGGTGCGTTATAGTTGTTGCGATACGTACGTGCACCGCAAAAATTACGTATGCTAGGTATCTGTTAGGGTAGCGTCTCCCCCTGCCATCGAATCAACCGTTTTATATTCAACGACACCGAAACAAACCACGGCACACGCTACAATACCATGCACGCTGTAGCGGCTCTGGTAGAAACAGTGCGTGCTCCAGTATTCACCAGCCTTTGCCAGAGAAAATTCCAGCGCTTCCAGCACTTCACAGTGCGCACCAGCACCACAGTGGTTGAGCCAGCGCCCCTACCAGTGCGACGCAGCTTTTTCCTAGAGCGCCCTGCGAAGTGCCAGTGAT
This sequence comes from Rhipicephalus annulatus, assembly GCA_013436015.1. Lineage (NCBI taxonomy): Eukaryota > Metazoa > Arthropoda > Arachnida > Ixodida > Ixodidae > Rhipicephalus > Rhipicephalus annulatus. The sequence continues at coordinate 131,729 of WOVY01009599.1, forward strand.
CACAAGCGTGTACCAGTGTCTCCAGCGTGTACCAGGGCCGAAAAACGTACTGGCATCACGCTGTTTTTGCAATAGGGCCGGCACTACAAAGACACTAATGAATACTGGCCTGAACAAATAAAAGAAACGCGCGAAAGGACAATGCAGTGGAATGGCAACTGTCTCTCAATGGTTGCCAGAGCCACTGTATGCAACATAATCTAACTGAGCAAACAATGGTATGTGATGCAAGTTTTGTGTAGCTCACGAGTGCACGTGTAAAAACTGCATAGAATATTTGCTGTGATGTATGAGGGTTCACTTGGGAAAGATGTAGTAGGACGATTCTGTTCCGAAGAGTTAAACAGAGAGGACTAAGCCTGTCGCATCTAGTCGTGCGACAACTAGTTAATCATTTTATTTTTTTCGAGAAGTTCTACACCCCTTGTTTACAACGGTATGCCAGTTACGCCTTTGACGTGTTTTGCCTAACTTTGTGGTTAGCACCGCAAGCATTCCCGGAGCCACGCGCGGTTTCTTTAACGAAGTTGCTGACAGTGTTCGCTTCTTCTCAGTTCGGATTTTCAACGAATACCTGTTTTCCGTCAGGCGAAAGGCATTGCATAAAGACATGTGCCACGTGAATTTTCTGGTTCCTATGTTTAGTGAGGGAGAGGGCGATGATGTTCTTAAGCGTGTTAAGAAAATGCAAATTCAGTCAAAAAGTGCAAAAAGCTTTTTCTTTATATTTCCAGCGGGAACATTACCGGTTAAGACTTTTTTAGAAGATAGAGGATTTGATATGTCATGGGGTTCCAATTGTTTCATCTGTCGAAAGCCAGAGACAATAGATCACCTTTTATTTTTGCATTATTGGGAAAGGGTTTATACTTCTTGGATGTTTTAGAAAAAAACTCTAAAAAAGGAACTTCCCTTGCCCTCACTATGTATCAGGTTTTTAACAGTAGAAAAAGAGGATGGACTTATAATGCTGCTAGGCTTCGATTGTCTATGGTGGGCTAGAATGGCTGGTTTCTACTTTGACCCTGACAGGCGTCCTGCGTGCGTGCTTTTCCGCTAATGCATTGCTCAATACATTCATATGTTCAAACAACAAGACTTTGTCCCGGAATGGCTCTCGAAGGTTAAACTTTTGGTGAACCAAAAGGACATTTAGCACTATAACCACTTACAATTCCGCGACTGTCTTGTCATCACTTTTGTTGTGTATATTATTGTTCAGAGCGACCTATATTGATGTTTGTACCACATGCAAATTGCTAATAAAGAAAAAAAACCAGCGTAGCTGAGTAGTAGAATACTGGGCTGACACCCAGCTGACCCGGGTTTTGATAATGCTAGGTTTTCTTTCTAGTTTCGCGTGATGTGGTTACGGGCACCGGCGGCGGCGGTGGCAGCGAAGGCAGACAACTGCGCGTCACCCCAGTTCTGATCTCATAACAGCTTTTACTGTAAAAAAGGAAACTATACTCTCTAGCGCCTACCCAGCCACAAAAGATGGTCGACCTAATCAGCGGGACTTCTTTTCATGCAGGCATACATTGTACAATATTTTGTTGTAAGGATTTTTATCTGACAATCGCTTCTTTCTTGGTATTTTTATTTTGTGCTTGGCTTGTTCTTGTGTGTTTTAGTGTTTTGTTTCTACGGTTGGTGTTCTCTCCGTCCAACAACTCCTTCTTGAGAAAAAGCTATCAATCTCATCTTTTTCTAGTTTTTCTAATGACGTGCGATTTCCGGTGAAGTTCTTCATTATTTAATAAACACCTTTGTTATATTAGGTTCGCTGTCAGAGGTAAATACTTCAAAATGTTATTTGGAAACCAAATATAACATGGTGGGGATTGAATTCTGATGATTACCTATTTATGTGTAGGTTATTTTAATGTTATTGCAGCTGATACCGCCATGAGGATATCGAAATCTAGTATCTTGAATTATGAAGGCTGGTTAAGTGTTGCAACATTCTTTTTCTATTTTCCGCCTGTTTCTTTTTTTTCTAACGTTAGCTGGGTAATTAGCTATGACCCAGAGACCATGACGGAGCCATACGAAAGTTTTTCATTATTTGAGAAGAAATCTGCTTTTGCTGTTTTTTATTGCTCTTTTGAAATTGTTATCATTAGGATGACGATGTTTGAGTGTGTCATCTTTACCAATTGACTTCTATTTCGGGTGTGGCATGCTCTCTGTTCTTACATGCACGCATCTCCTAATTATCATGTTTCCACCAGTCACGTACCTTTGTCATCCATTCAACTGACGTAATACGGAATTTTTCATGTGTGAAGGTCGTGAAACGGTCGCAAGCGCATCGTGAGTGTACAGTGCAATCATGTTGTTACATGACACAAATGTCATGAGTTTCATGTTAGGGGTCTGTCGCTTGTGTTCGCCATGCACTCATGTCATACCATAACAATTTTGCAACCTGTCATACCATAAAATGCTGGCCGGGGGTGGTTCCGCATCCTTTCACATTAATAAAGACGGTAGTCTTTCTTGGAGACATTCGACACAAAACTTTGGTCTGTCTGTCTGTACATTTGTCTGTTTGTCTGCTCTTACTAGCACCGGCTACTCTAAACAGCCGACCCCATCCGCAGAGCCCACCAGTAATACTCAAGGTTCAGCGTTCATACTTGTGCGATCGTCAATTAAAAAGCAATTATTGCACATATCTGAGGCACCATAACAAGCACGTATATATTTTGCATGTGCGTCTTTTACTATAAAAGGCATACATAGGTAATTTTAAGGACCGTAGCGCTTATCACACTGCGCTGACCATGCAACGCTTGCACGAAAAGGCGAGTGTTTCCAACGATTTGCTAAAACGAGACGGTGGTGGCACCTACTCGTCGCCTTGCGTTCTACACCTTATCACCTCTGAGACGGGCGCGCACACACATCTCAGAGCCATGCGCTTCGTTTTGCGAAAAAACTGGCAGAGGGCGCTCATGCCTCACGTGTGACGTGACTTGATGCATATGTTTGCTTCCGTTGCATGCTCGAGGCACTCTAACGCAGCGCCTCCAGAATACCATTCACCAATTTTCTTGCGCAGAACATCAAATAAATGTTTTGTTCACACTCTTCACACGCAAGACTTTGGTATTTCGATGACATTTGCAAAAATAAAATGCAGATACGGGGTCAATTTTGTTTGGGTAGCTGTAAATTTGGTAGAGTTTATCAAAGAGCCCTGTATCATGCACTTTAGCCCAGGAATCGTAGAGTGCAGCCGATACCCCGACACTGCTTGAGTCTATACTTCAAGGACTTTGGCATTTATTTATTTATTTATTTAATACATACTACGGACACTAAGTGGTCCATGCAGGAAGGGCACGTCACGCATACCACAGACGTAATGACGTACATCATACGAAAAACACACTTTGTTTTACACGCTACAATACCCTTCGTTATGTAACAACATCACGCTTCGCTCTATACACTACAATAAACTTCAATATGCAAAGCAACAACACACCCGGTTCTATAATACTACATTACACTATGTTCCACAACACAAGTAGTAACTTACGCCAAACAACGACAATACATTGCATACCTCATACTTTACAATACGTTACACATAAGTTACAATGAATGAGGTTCGCATTACTTGTTCCAGTCCGACACTGTTCGCGGAAAAAAAGAATACATAAAGGCATCGGTTCTCGCAAAAAATGGGGTTAGCAAATTGGAATGATGATGTCGTGTGTTCCTTGTTGACAGAAAAGATAAGTAAGGCGATGAATCGATTGCGAGTTTTTGATTAAGTAATAATTGAAGAAAATCCAGCCGTTGTTCGCGTCTGCGGGATTCAAGGGTCTGAATGTCGTTTGCAGACATCAGCGCGGAAGGTGAATCCGACGGTAAGTATTTTGATATATAAACCGAACAGCTTTCCTTTGAACCCGCTCAAGTTTGTTAATATTAAGCTTAGGGTAAGCGTCCCATACAATGCTGGCGTATTCCAGTTTAGGTCGTATAAAAGAACAATAACTAGGAAGCTCTACATTGGCAGGACAGGTACGCAGTTTATGTCTTAGAAAACCAAGTTTCCGAAAGGCAGCTGAACATATGTTGTCTACATGCATGTGCCAAGACAAATTACTAGTTATAGTTAGGCCCAAATATTTGTAGCTTGTAACCTCTCTAAGAGTAGAAGACCCAAGCTGGTACGTATTATTTATTGGAACTTTCTTACGTGTCAAACGCATGCAGACACTCTTTTCTGCATTAAGGATCATTCCCCACTCATTGCACAACTGATGAATATTATGAAGGTTTGAGTTAAATTCATTTTGATCATCTAAAGAGTTAATATCCCGGAACAAAACACAATCGTCTGCAAATAGTCTAATTTGTACAGAAGGGGTGATGACATTTACATTATCATTTATGTATAAAAGAAAAAGCAATGGCCCTAGGACGCTTCCTTGGGGTACACCTGATGTGATTTGTAGCGACTGCGAACGCTGGTCATTAATAGCAACAAACTGTTCACGATTATTTAGATAGTCAGCAATCCAGTTTACAAGGATTTCGGGAAGGCCAATACGTTTAAGTTTCAAGATCAATTTGTCGTGTGGAACCCTGTCGAATGCCTTACTGAAATCCAAAAATATTATGTCAGTTTGCCTATTGTTATCCAGGTTAAGTGCGAATGAGTGGATTATTGTAACTAGTTGCGTCACTATCGAATATCCCTTTCTAAAGCCGTGTTGAAAATTGGTTAGGATTGAATGTTGAGTTAAAAAATTTCCATTTTGTGTAGCAATTATGTGTTTTATTAAATTGCAGCAGGGTGAGGTCAAGGATATGGGTCGGTAATTTTGAAGCAACAAGCGATCACCTATCTTAAATACAGGACTTTTGCGTGCGGCTTTCCAGTCACATAGTAGCTTTGATGACAACAATGAAACACGGAAGATTTCATGCAGGAATTTAACGACATCTTTGGCATATCTTCTTAGGAACACAATTGGGAGAATATCAGGTCCACAGGACTTTTTAGAATTAAGATTCAGAAGCATCGAAAAAACACCAGAATAAGACACGAAAGAGACTTCGCATGGGTCGAACACTCTACCGTTTGGAACATAAACACTATAGCCAGAAAACACACTTTAAAAATACGCATTAAGATGATCAGCAATCTTTCTTTGATCGGTTACAATCACGCTATCAATTGCCATTTCGGTGAGAGGTTTCTTTCTGTCACCAATGTAGTTCCAGAATTTAGTCGGGTCAGTTTTTATGAAGTTGGGCAGCAGCGCCTTAAAATAGTGATCTCTGGATGAGCGTATAGCCCGTGCAAGGCTGTCTTTGAGGACTGAGAGGGAACGAGACTGCGCATGCTTGTGCCTTAAGCGTTTTATCTTTCGTTTTAAGTGAATTATATCTCGCGTTATCCAGAGAGTTGTTTTGTGCACTTTTTTATGTTTGTTCGGTATAAAATAATGGATGCTATGAAGACACATTTCTTTAAATTGATTCCACATTGTCTCGACATAGCCCACCTCAAAGACAGCAAAACACGACTCCGTGTATTTTTTTACAGACACGTCATCTGCTCGCGAGTAATGTTTAAAGGTACGCACTGAATATTTTTTAGTATTTGGAAATTTTTTAAGAGGAAAAGAAACTGTAACCAACTTATGATCGGACAGGCCCTGTTCTACTGAAACAGAGTGCAGCTCGAGTTCACTGCTTATAAATACTAAATCCAAAAGCGAACTTGAGGATCCATGCACACGAGTTGGCTTCCTCACAACTTGCATCAAGTTATGGGTTAGCATGATGTTAAACACAATCGCAGTCTCTTTTTTGTACAATGGTCCTGTCGTATAACGTTCCAAGTCAACAGAAGGTAGGTTAAAATCACCTGCTAACAAAATTTTCTTGTTGCAAAATTGAGACATATGTTCAGCTAACTTTTTCATGTATTCAAACGCTGCCTCTGGGGGTCTGTAAAGTGCATACAAGATGAAAATTTGGCTCCAACAAGACAGCTTAATGCATACACATTCTAAGTCGTCAATGTAACCAATTAATGAGGCCGGCAGTGTTCCTTTCACAAGTATGGCTATTCCACCTCCCTTTGTAGTTCTGTCTTTCCTAAACACATTTACGTGGGTGGAAATACATCATCATCAGCTATATCGGGGAGCAACCATGTCTCAGTCACAACTGTTACATGTGGACCGTGTTGAAGTAAGGCAATTTCCATTAGTTCAGTTTTGTTATTGACGCTTCGGGCATTTATGTTAACCAAGCGAAGGCATTTTTGTTTAACGCTCTGCTGACCGGTAACGAAAAATTTACTTTTCGTTGAATTATTTTTTGAAGAAAATGCGAGTTGTTTTCCTACATGTGACTCAGTCATTGGGCATACCGTCTGGTCCTCGGGCGAGTTTTGCTTCTGTCGTTTTTTCTACCGGAATTCTTTCGCTGAAAGCGTGTTATATGCTACTTTTTTATGGATTTGTACAGGTCTGGGATCAATAAATCTACACACCTACAATTGTGTATACACAATTTATAGAAGTGATTCCATATGCATCATGAGGCTTGCGTGGTAGTAAAAAAGTTATGCCATAGGACATGTTCTATTTTGCCAAGTGGCGGGAGACAAGAGAAGCACATTGGCTGCATCTCAAGACAGTGACGGCCAGCATTTGTGATAATTGCCGAAATTTTACGTAAATTATAAAAACATGGTTCATTTCTCCGTCTTTGAAATAGACTTAACGCGAGAATATAATGTCTTCTAATAAAAGTAGTTTAGTGCATACTGTACATTGATATACGAGAGCGTATACAATGTATGTTCGTGCTTGTCAGTTAAGTTTGAGCACCGCTTTTCGTAAATCTACCCACGTTGACGCTTGACGATACATCTATATTCCGATGACTGCCGTCCATGATCAATGACTGATTAAAGAAAAAAAATTGCCATTGTGGTCATGTACGGCAGCGGTAGCTCTTGCAGCCTTTTGTAATGGGTTCGAGAACCCACTGTTTACGCAATTCTGATTGTGTGACGACAGGTCTCACAGTTGAAATTTTGTGACACCTAGTTGTTTGTTTTACTCTTCTACCACATTATATGCGGCGTGTGCTAAAGCGGTACCATTGTGACTGGTGTAGGGCCACACCTGTACTCTCTTTGAATGAGCAACTGTCACTGCTGTCATCTATCTAGGGGCGAAGCTCCTTACAGTCTAAGCTTGTGACTAAACACACGTAACCGAGAGAAGAAGAGACAACAAAGAAAAAAAAGGCAAAAGAAATATTAGATAATTTTTCTTCTCGTTTCCTGAATGGCATAACTCTGCTGCTACTCTCCCATTGCCTGCTGTGCGTGCTTTGCCAACGACTTCATCTCAGTCTCCTGGACAGTCGCGGTAAGTGGCGAATCGTTGGTGCAGAATGGACGGAGAAGAGCGGCGGGCGCGTTGAATGCGCTTGCGGTCGGTTTCCTTGGCTCACGTCTCGTCGGTGTTACCCGCACGCCATATGCATTCTAAAACGCCATCGAACGCATGGACGCATTCAAAGACACTCGAACACACGAACGAATGGATGCTTCGGCCCACTCACTCGTCATCATTCACTCCGTGGATATGCTATGATTTTTTTATGGGCGAAGCTCCTTATGGCGTCACCAGTTCGTCTCCCGTAACCGTTTGTAACTACCGGTGGCACGTACCTGTTTTTATACACCGGTGGCAAATACCCGAGAGAGCTGGTGTGTGCCACAGGGGATGGATGGATGCACAGCCGGAAACACGGACGGACTGATGAACGGACGCCCTGACGAATGCAGGGATGGACGGATGGATGCACAGATGGATGAATGGATGCACGGATGGACACATGGACAGACGAACGAAAGCACGGATAGATGCTCGGACGGACGCAAGCTTAGATGGACTGACGGTCACTGCCCCTGTCATCATCATTCACTTCGTGTATATGTCGTGATTTTTTTCGTTGTCCTTCGTGTTCCTTCACATCGTATCTGTAACCCTATCCAGGTTCTCGTTCTAGCAGGCTGGTTGGTATCAGGTTGCCTTACCAGAGTATATTGACCAGTTAGTTGTCTGCTCATTAACGATTCACATTCAACGGAACGCTGTCTGCCTCAAAGGATTTGTGCTAAAAGCTATGGTAAGAATGAACCAATTTGCTCAACAAGTCACCCTACTGGCTAAAAAAGTTTCTAAAACCGCCGTTATGTCTACGAGTGGCTTTCAGTAACACTTCAACGTTTCACGCACATAGATCTCAATAAATTAGACGAAGGGACGACCGCCACTGTAAAGCATATTTGGTCAGAGCATCATCGCATGAGTGGTCAGGTTTGTTCAGTGCTGTCAGCGTGCTGCTTTTTCGTTCGCTTTACTTTATTCACGTACGTATTAAAGTCAGTGAAACACGCTTTACACTGTCATCAACGTCTCTGCAACATTCCTTGTCTTCACGATTTGCTGGTTCTCATTATGCTTACGTGAATAATCTTCGATATCAATTTATTTTTGCATTTTCGGCACTTAGAGCAATCGTTGCGTTGTTGCGACTTCACAGCTTTTTTTAGCCGGCCTTTCTTTCCTGCTTTCTTTTGATAAAATCACGAATTTTTCAGTTGTGAGTAGGCACTTGTCGTGTTTCTTCATATTTGTCTGTGTGATTCGTGCTCTTTGTCCTAAATATAAGCGCACCAATTACCGTTCCCGACCTTTTCCAATACTTTCTTTCGTTTGGAACGTCGCACGCCACTTTTAATAGCCCCACAAGGATAAAAGCAGTGCTTAATTTTATAGCACTTCTTTTTTCTTATTTTCAACTGGTGTTGTGTAATTACCCTGTTCCAAGCAATAAAAAATTGATTCTTTACGTAAAGCCCTGATGCGGTTGCTGAGTTTAAGATAGTTCATTTTTTAGGCTAAGTACTCGGTGCTTTTGACATTGGTGTAACTAATCAATCGCTGTGTACAAGAAACAGAGATCAGCTTGCTAACTCCAGATTTGCTAGAAACCCTACGTAATGTTTGCGTAAGCTTGTATGGTTGCTATTACAACAAATTTCTGGGGTCGTTGAGCGAACAGAGGGAAGAACAGATTTATTTATATAGAAATAGTGCACAAGCGTCCGTGGTGAAGCACGAAATAAGAATTCCTAAAGCTCAACAATTTAGAAAGGTTGAGAAATATTACTGATCAGTTGAATACCAAGGTGTGCTGTCCCCCTCTCCCCCCCAAAAAATAGGTTCAGGCCGGAATGCCATGCTACAGGAAAGTAATGGAACAAATGTTTATCGCACAGTGTATTAATTAATCACGGCGTTTAATTAGGTCGACAGACAGAGAAAGTTTTAAAAGCTTGAGGTCACATTGAAGGAACGGAAGAAAAAAACCCACCAGGTTCATTGGCATTTTTACACGGGATCGCTATTTCATTACACGAGAACCCGGCAAACGGAACAATCGGGCACAACCTAATGCGGAAAGACAAGCTAAGACGTCTGACTATTCCCTTAGACAGTGAAAGAAGGCAAAACACTTTTACAATTCAATTAATGAAAAATAAACAGGCTCCACATTCTAGTTGTTCTGGCATACAAGCGTGAAGCAAGTTTTATAAGCGCAAGCATCTCTCAGCGAATACAAGCCAATCTGATAGTTTCTATCTATCTATCTATCTATCTATCTATCTATCTATCTATCTATCTATCTATCTATCTATCTATCTATCTATCTTAGTCTTTGTATGCGCAGTCTTTGTAGCGAAATGCTTGATTTTCCAATGTTTTTTTTCTTTTTTAATGCGTCTGGTGCCTTAATGCACGGTGTTACCCAACCCTAACCCTATTTGGCTTACGGATGTGCGTTTTGGAACATGGATGACGTACAGTAAACATTGCACTCGGAGCATTCGACAAAGTGTTTTTCGTGCGTGATCGCACAACCTTTTGTTAAGCCTGGACGCTGGTATACCGACGGGCACTGAGCATTGAAGTTCAGCACAAAATTTATTCTCAGATTTCTCACTATACTCTTATCTTTAACTGTTACTAAAGTAAGGCACTGAAAGCTTCTCAAAAACACTGCTCTTCTTCATTTGGGTGATGTCATTTTCTTCATAAAGAACTGTGCTGGGGGAGGGTGTGGATCCGCTACAAATTTCCTCCATTAGCTTCGTTGTTTCCGTGATCCAACACTGCCTGCGTGACCACTGATACTTCCACCTAACCAAATGCCTTTCTATATAGTTTGTGAAGGCTATGTAATATGCAGAGAGTTTCGATATTGTCATGAATCACATGAATAATAGTACGGTTATGGTCTATTATGAAATAGTCGATGCGATATTTTGCTTCGTCCTTTTTTGTAAATGAACTCTAATGTCATCTTGATTCAATTAGCGAATATGTTATAGGTACCTTATACAGAACGAACCGTAAGCTAGTCGGCCTGTGATTTTCAAGTCTTTCACACCTCCTTTCTTATGAATTAGGACGATTTTGGCCTTCTTTCAAGATTCTGCTACCCTTCTCCTGAAGAGACACTTCGATTACAGCATAGCCAGTTTTTTTCTTCCACAACCTCTTAAGCATATTTTAACAGATCTGATGTTATCTTAGGCTTATCAGGTTTTTTTTCTCCTTGAATTTCTTCTAGGACTTCCCCTCTCACTACTGGTAGAATATTTCATTTCTATATATATAGAGAGAGAGAGATGCAAGGAAAGGCAGGGACGTTAACCAGGCGCACATCCGGTTTGCCACCCTGCACTGGGAAAGGAATGCAGGCGAGAAAAGGAATCAAACATTCTTAAGAACTGCTTCTTACGATATCATCCTGAGGTCTCAATTCTTCTGCTACCTCAACTCTCCTGTCGATATTCGTGGTGACCTGGAATTCTTTCTTTTATAGCATACATTTACTTTTTCCTTATGCATAGTTTTGCCTTTAATGATTTTAGGCCTTTCACGCTTTTACAGCATGATTTACTGTTTACATGTTGCGCCACTTTCTGTTGGCTTCGTAATGCCTATTGAATAAATTCGATAGCTCTAACAGCGCTATTTTCAGCTGAACTTGAGATTTTTTAGGTTCAACGTCTCCTAATATGATTTTTCGTCTCCAGGGACAGCTTGCCGGGATACTGTTTAATGACTGTACCCACACTTCCGTAGCACACTCCTTAATGAAACTAGATGGCACTAGCTCATAGCGTCAATACTACTTTCGGTTTCTTAAGCCATGAACCCATCATCGAGGAAAACTCAGAATTCCAGTGCTCTCCCTCTCTGTGCTAGCTCAATAATTGTCTTCTTGCGCAGCAGTTTCAGCCATTTTTTTCTCTTGCCTAGGTTGAATTTGAGACATTGATTTGAGAGTGGAATCTTTCGACTACTTCCAAATTCTTTAATATGCCGTGGTGTGCAAACACAACAAAATATATTGCATTTTTTTTCGTCATTCCAACTTCTCCAATTCGCCTACACTCAAAGAAAAAATCCTGCTCAATTGGCGAGTAACGTCCACTTTAGTCCTGAATTCGTGTCGTTAGTACACGAAAAGACCCAGTGTTGTTAAAAGCGTGTCGTGTGAAAATTCAAAGGACTAACAAGAGAACCAGTGGCTCCCATACTCCTTCGGGTAGGGGATGAATGGATTAAAATACGCTTTTTTCTACAGCCCTTGTTGTGTGGACATGTCAGCAGCCTTTCACAGATCTGAATCTCGGTCAGGCGTAATTCATCTTTCTAAAATTACCTTTTTACTTTTTCGGGGTTGAAGAATGTGGCGAATCATTTTCAGGGGTTGAGAAAACTGACGACAAGGCTTTTCAGGCCACTTAGAATTACGATGAAGAAAATAACGCAAAAAAAGAATAATTTGACAGGGAAGAAAACTGCGCTGCTTAGTAAAATGATTTAAAACGTATTTGAATCAAATTCAAAAAATTACTAGCGGTGACAATTATGCAAGACTGACGGACATTTTAGCACATATATTGTGTATCCAACCACGCCGGACCTTTTAGGAATTGCTCACTGTCACTGTAGTCAAGAGTGCGCCTCGTGTTCATCACCCAAGGGGATATTTTTTGCTGTGGTTCCGTTGAAGGTGAGTGCCGCTTCACAGGCTATCAACGTAGCTGTGAAAAACATAATTCGTCGCATGTGCTGGAATTGTGGACGCGCGTGTATTTGTGTTTCTATGGAATGTCTGTTCAATGTACTGAACACCGCAACATTCCCGCAAAGAAATGGACACCTCACCTTTTATGCAGGGCTTTTTCGCTGCTTCTTTTTGCAAGATTTCAAGAATAGGTGCCATCGCCTTGAAGTGTGATCATAATTATCTGGATTAACTGGCTCTGGAAATTACGCATGTCTGTTAATTTTCAAGGTAAGTTTTCCATTTTCGTCACCTAGGCACATAAATACCAAATAGTGTGAAAGTTGAAAAAGTACTGTGCATGTTTTAGCAAGTTTTATGAGTTTTCGACTGTGTAATTGGGGCTTGGGCAATTAGGTCGTGGTTTTCTAGCTAGTTTAATTTTATAAGAATCATTTATTGATTTTCTCGCAGGTGAGAGAATCACCAGCGACGGCGAACACCACTGGTGTGCATGACGCACTGTTTGGGGAAAAAAATGTTTCTTGCTTTGAATCGGTCTCTGCAAGTTTTTGTTCCAACACACATTCACCAATGTAGTTCTGGGTAAGGCGCAGCTGACGTGAGCTATCACATTTGTCTGGGGAAGATGGCCTGGTGGATGAATAGTGGAATATTCGTTAGTCCCTGAAAACACTGTTTAAATTAATTACCAGTTTAACCCGAAGGAGTAACATTCACTCTCCGAGGGATGATTTCTCGTGATCAACAGTTAGTTTTTATAAGCGTAACATTTGCTCTGCTCAAACTATTTCCGAAAATCAGCTGTCATTTCTTACTGGAGTAACCATTAGTCCTCTCAGGAGCAACCCTTAGTTCTCTTACAACTATTACTTCAAAGACTAACTGTTTATTTCCTTGCAGTTAGTCCCCGAAAGAACAAATAGTGATAGCAAACGAGTCGATCCCAAAAATACTAACCTTCCTACCCCTTTTAGTCCCTCTTTTTCTTATAGTGTATGGTTAGCCCGTTTTCTATAGAAGGTGTTCAACACCCGTACGCTATTACACTGGCTGAACTCTGCTTGTAAATATACTCTGGAATTTCTAAAGCCGATGACATGTTTCCCCAAAGCACAGTCTCCAACCTACGTTTTGCCAACCTTTGTCTCAAAGTTGCACATCAGTACAATTTACTGCCCTATTACCTTACTCAAGGCTTATTGAACGTATTGGTAAAGCGTTCAATCAAATCATTGATATGTCATGATGTAGGCGCGTAGGCCTGTATCAAATTAATCGTCTTAATAAACTTCATTACGATACTTGCCACCCTATCACTGAAGCTGTAGTATTCGTCTATGTTGCCAGCTTTACTTTTATGGATAAGTAACCACACTCCTAGTTCTCTTCTGTCAACCAAACCATGCCAGCATAGAACGTGTTTGTTCTTGAGCAGGATATAAGGGTAATCTGTTCTCAAAACTTTGCTGAGCCCTGTCATATCCCATTTAACTCTCTTCATTCTCGCGAAAGACTCGCAATCTAAATTGCAGGTTTCATGAAAGAAAGCACCAACATTGCCACCAGAGACTCGCATGAATTACTACCCAAAAAGCACAGACAACTCCAATTTCTCAAGAGTACAGCTTTGGCAAAGATCTAAACACCATCACCCTTCCCATGTAAGGTGTCCTAATTATTGCGGCATGTGCCAGCAGTAACCATGACCATGAATCTGGGCACCAAGGTGAACACTCCTGATCCACAGCACGCAAGTTTCTCAGATGAACATTTCGTAATAAGTTTTCCAAAGAATGAATCATAAACTGTTCGCCTTAGAGATGTTCGTTTCGAGTTCTAATGAGTTCCTAATTAGCCAACTTTTGTTCATTTTTTAATTTAAATCATTATTTTCAGGGGCAGTCTTTACATCACAAGATGTATATCCTCTGAGATAAGTAAAGCGCAAAATTAGCTACAGAAAAAGTATTCAAATGGCCAGAGAGAAATGTATTACGACGAAAGCAGTTGTATCTGGCGACCAATTACGCAAGCTCGCCAACTGGAGACGTATTTTTCCCTTGTCTCATGAACTTGAGGCTGCATACCAGTCGCATACAGGCTTGGGATTCACGCCCCTTCATACTACTGGATAGTTACTTCGGTTCATATACGATGCACACTATCTCAACCTGTGAGTAATAACAATGTGGGGATAATATCTGTAGTAAACAACGAAACTTGATGAAGGTTACAGGTGAATAATTGATTGAAAGCAATTTTATTAGCTCCATTCTGTTATACTCTTGTGACTTGGCGGACGGAGTTCATTTTTACACCTATATATTACAAATATTATTCCTAATGTTCAACGAGAAATTGCACTTTCTGTATCTCAGATGGCTTCTGGTTTAAGCACTATTGTAAATATAGATGAAGCTTCACACTCGATACTAACTCGTGACAAATAAATGCCCACCGGTTTTAAAGCATAACTTTTACGAGAAGTCGCATCCGCATCATATATTGTGATGAAGCCTGTCACGTATCGAACATGAATCTTATTAGATTCAGCTAATAATTCTGGAGTTTCCAGCACTCTGGTGGTCAATTTAATGGGAAGCAGTCAATGTTTCATTAGCCTAGCGTTTTTCTATTTGCGTTGAAGCAATTTTTACTGTCTGATCGTACTGGCTTAAAGCCGGTACGCACCGATGATCTCACCAGAGAAAGGTTGGCCACCCTGGTGCAGTATCTGGCCACCCCCTCCCGTAGGCATTCTTCAATTAACTCACGGCCCTCAGTCCACACCAGCTGCGGAGCAACTGACCACGGCGGCGGTCAGATCTGCAAAGCAGCAGAGGGTGCTAGGAATCTCTGGATACGGACAGGCCACCATTAGAACTTGAACTTAGCAACGTTTAACGTTAGAACGTTATCTAGTGAGGGAAGTCTAGCTGTAGTATTTGAGGAGCTAGAAGGCATTAAATGGGATATAATAGGGCTGAGTGAGGTTAGGAGGACAGATGAGGCCTATACTGTGCTACAGAATGGGCACGTCATTTGCTATCGGGGCTTGGCAGACAGAAAAAAACTGGGAGTAGGGTTCCTAATTCACAGAAGCATAGCTGGCAATATAGAGGATTACTATAGCATTAATGAAAGGGTGGTAGGCATTGTAATTAAACTGAATAAAAGATACAAAATGAAGGTAGTACAGGCTTACGCGCCTACATCCAGCCATGATGACGCTTCAGTTGAAAGCTTCTATGAAGACGTGGAATCGGCAATTAGTAAGGTGAAAAACACAGTATACTATAGTAATGGGCGACTTTAATGCAAAGGTAGGGAAGAAGCAGGCTGGAGACCAGGCAATAGGAGATTATGGCATCGGCACTAGAAACGCCAGAGGAGAGCTACTAGTAGAATTCGCAGAACGCAATAATCTGCGTATTTTGAATACCTTCTACCGAAAACGAGAAAACTGCAAGTGGACATAGGAGGAGCCCTAATGGCGTAAATAAGAACGAAATAGACTTTATAATGACTGCACACCCAGGAGTCGTGCAGGATGTGGAAGTGGTTGGCAAGGTAAGATGCAGTGACCATAGAATGGTATGGGCTCGAATCCGCCTAGACTTGAAGAAGGAACGACAGAACCTGATACGCAAGAAGCAAATCAATGAGCTAGCACTGAGAGGGAAAGTACAGGAATTCAGAGTGTCACTGCAGAACAGGTACTCTGCTCTTAGCGAGGAAACCAACCTTAGCGTAGATACAATGAATGATAATCTGACGAGTATCATCACGGAGTGTGCAGTGGAAGTTGGAGGCAGGGTAGCTAGACAGGACACCGGCAAGCTTTCCCAGGAAACAAAGAACCTAATTAAGAAGCGTCAAATCATGAAAGTGTCAAGTACAACAGACAAAATAGAACTGGCAAAGCTTTCGAAGCTGATTAATAGACGTAAAGTATGCGATGTAAGAAGGTATAACATGGAGAGAATTGAGCACGCTCTGAAAAACGAAGGAAGCGTCAAAGCAGTGAAGAGGAAACTTGGGATAGGCAAAAGGCGGATGTATGCACTAAGGGACAAAGAAGGCAAATTAACTACCAATATGGATAGGATAGTTAAAATAGCGGAGGAGTTTTACAGAGATCTGTACAGTAGCCGAGGCAACCACGACCTTAATACTATAAGAACTAGCAGTAACCCAGACGACACCCCACCGGTAATGATAGAAGAAGTCAGAAAAGCTTTGGAGAGCATGCACAGAGGGAAAGCTGCTGGTGAGGATCAAGTAACATCAGATCTGCTGAAAGATGAAGGACAGATTGTGTCAGAAAAACTAGCCACTCTATTTACGAGGTGTCTCCTGACGGGAAAAGTACCAGAGTCTTGGAAGAACGCTAACATCATCTTAATACATAAGAAAGGAGATGACAAGGACTTGAAGAATTACAGGCCGATCAGCTTGCTCTCTGTAGTATACAAGCTATTTACAAAGGTAATTGCTAGCGGAGTCAAGAAAACATTACAATTCAATCAACCAAAGGAACAAACAGGATTTAGAACAGGCTACTCAACAATTGACCACATTCATACTATCAATCAGGTAATAGAGAAATGCTCAGAGTATAACCAACCACTATACATAGCCTTCATAGATTACGAGAAGGCGTTTGTTTCAGTAGAAATATCAGCCGTCATGCAGACACTGCGGAATCAGGGCGTAGATGAAATATATATAAACATTCTGGAAGAAATCTACAGGGGAACAACTGCTACCATAGTGCTTCATAAAAAAGCAACAGAATACCAATAAAGAAGGGTGTAAGGCAGGGGGACACAATCTCCCCAATGCTATTCACTGCGTGCTTACAGGACGTTTTCAGAAGGCTAGAATGGGAACAGTTAGGAATAAGAGTTAATGGAGAGTACCTCAGTAACCTGCGCTTCGCCGATGACATTGCATTGCTGAGTAACTCAGGGGACGAATTGCAACTCATGATTACGGAGTTAGACAAGGAGAGCAGAAAGGTGGGTCTTAAAATTATTCTGCAGAAAACGAAAGTAATGTAAAACAACCTCGGAAAGGAGCAGCGCTTTGCGATAGGTAATAGTGCTTTTGAAGTTGTAAAAGACTATGTCTATTTAGGGCAGGTAATAACCGCAGAGCCTAACCACGAGATTGAAGTAACTAGAAGAATAAGAATGGGGTGGAGCACATTCGGCAGGCACTCTCAAATTATGACAAGTAGATTGCCACTGTCCCTCAAGAGGAAGGTATATAACAGCTGTATCTTGCCGGTACTTAGCTACGGAGCAGAAACCTGGAGACTCACAAAGAGGGTTCAACTTAAATTGAGTACGACGCAGCGAGCAATGGAAAGAAAAATGGTAGGTGTAACCTTAAGAGACAAGAAGAGAGCAGAGTGGATTAGGGGACAAACGGGAGTTAAGGATATCATAGCTGCAATAAAGAAGAGGAAATGGACATGGGCCGGGCATGTAGCACGTAGACAGGATAACTGCTGGTCATTAAGGGTCACCAACTGGATTCCCAGAGAAGGGAAGCGGGGTAGGGGGAGACAGAAGGTTAGGTGGGCAGATGAGATTAAGAAGTTTTCGGGTATAAATTGGCAACAGCAAGCACGGGACCGGGTTAACTGGCGGAACATGGGAGAGGCCTCTGTCCTGCAGTGGACGTAGACAGGCTGGTGATGATGATGATGATGATGAAGTTTTACAATGCGCATCAAAGCCTTTCTGTAAATTTTGTAGGTGTGTAGATATGTAGCACGAAATTTCCGCATGGTTGCTGGCTCAAAGTTACATCAGCAAGTGCGTATGCGTTCGCTCACTACATGAAATTTGCCATGTTTAGAAGCAGAATGCATTTGTATATTCTAGCTTAGGTATATTTTCTTAGAAAGTTAACTGCTGTGTTATTTGAGCCCATGTTGCGATCGACCACATTGCGATCAATTAATTATATTTTGCGCCGTTCTCAAACATGTATCCAAGCTTTATACAATTCTAAATAAACATTCTATAAAGGCGTGATTTTCGTAGGCAGGAGGGAGTTCACATGGTTACTTCAGACAGCGAATAACTTACTAATGACTTTTGTCGCGATGTGAAGCTTCACTCGGCTATTACATAGCTATAATTAGTTGTTTTTTATGTATTTTTTACACACATATATATATATATATATATATATATAAAATAAGGGAAAGGAGTGTATACATAAGGCCTCGTTTTTTTGTGTTTTAACACAATATTAATGAGATCTAACAGACAATAATGCCAAGGAATGTACAGAGGAAGTTATTAAAACCAATGGAATGTAAATAAGAAGAAAGAAAAGTGGATGAAAAAATAACCAGCCGTGGGCAGGAATCGAACCTACGACCTTTGAATAACGCGTTCGATGCTCTAACCACTGAGCTACCACAGCGGCCTTCCCTCCAATCACTTTTTTGGGGTTTATAGATGAATTTAGAAGTAGGATTGACAGTCAGCGCCATCTATAAGCCAAACGACGAGTGTGAAAACACTCTTATGCGCATGTTTGGCGTCACGTAGCACGTGAAATTATTATGAGCGGGCAGCTGATTAATTGTCCCTCTTATACAACCTAAACACATCAAGTCTGCCAGTACGAGACCCTCGTTCAAAGAAATGAGGGAAACAAGTGTATACCTAAGGGCTCGTTTTCCCGTGTTTTAACACAATATTAATGAGATCTAACAGACAGTAATTTCATTGAACGAGGGTCTCGTACTGGCAGACTTGGTGTGTTTAGGTTGTATAAGAGGGACAATTAATCAGCTGCTCGCTCAAAATAAGTTCACGTACTACGTGACGCCAAACATGCGCATAAGAGTGTTTTCACACTCGTCGTTTGGCTTATTGATCGCGCTGACTGTCACTCCTACTTCTAAATTCACATATAAACTCCCCCAAAAAAAGTGAATGGAGGGAAGGCCGCTGTGGTAGCTCAGTGGTTAGAGCAGCGAACGCGTTTTTCGAAGGTAGTAGGTTCGATTCCTGCCCACGGCTGGTTATTTGTTTATCCACTTTTCTTTTTTCTTAATTACATTCCATTGGTTTTAATTACTTCCCCTGTACATTCCTTGGCATTACTGTCTGGTCTGTTAGATCTTATTATATATATATATATATATATATATATATATATATATATATATATATATATATATATATATATATATGACTCTATGTTGAATGAGTGACGTGGCGTTGCTCATACGCCATGTTTATTCTATTCTGCACTTCTTCCTTCTCTTCCTCTACTACTAACTCCTAACTATCGCTACCTTCTTACGTTACAGGATTCCCCCTCCCCCCGAAAGAAGTCGCGTCAGACGAACAGAAATAAAAACTGAACATGCACGGCTTAGAAGTGAGCACTGTCAAAAAGAGATCCTTCCACGTCCGAGGAAGTTTCTGTTAACACACTATAGCTTCACAGGAGAGGACAGCAATCCAGGGTATCAAGTACAGCTCTGGAGGGCGAGGCTGGCAGTTGCGCTCTGGACAACATAAGCATGCTTTGAGCGTGAAATCAGATGGAAACATAGCCGGTATTCTTGCGATGAATGAACGTTGTGTGATGGCCTTGAAGCATTGGCTGGGTGATTTGCGCAGGTGTCGTGCTATTTGTCTTGATTGGAACCCATGCGGCGCCACCCGTTTTCGTGCTTGTTGACCGAGGCTGGTGCGGTGATTTCTGCGTCCTTGCGAAATACAGGGTAGGGTTTGGCGCCTTTTTCGACGTTGCATGTCTTGTTGCCTGAGTCTTGATCTCGACTGGAGAAAACTTACTCGGCGTCCCTCGGGAAAATATCCTGAATTCGATGCTTTGTTTCGAGCGAGAAACCTTGAATATGTCGTCGGTTTGGTTGACTCGTTTGTAAACAGCTTTCTATAAACCGCGTGTGTTCTTCCGAAGATGATTTCATTCGTCGTTGTCCTTATTGGTGTAGCCCTTCCAGACTCTGTCGTTCTTGGGCTTGATTTTGCTGGCACTAGTGGTATTGAGGTGGCAGCCGTTTTTGACCATGGCACTGATTTTCTGGGCAACTCGTTGTGGTGACTAGTAGGCAGATGGTAGTCAATGGACTGTTATGCCACATGTCGGGTAACTAAGGTTGTGCGCTCGAATTTACTGGAGACTCATTGGAGGCTTTTGTGACGCCGTTCCTAATGGATGCTTCTGACTTGCGGCAACATGTCCGCTTTGGTGGTTCCGAGCCTCCTGTGTTGTTAAGACTCTCAGGTGTCCGTGCACTGGATGGTGACACTGCATCAGGCGTAGTTTGGTCAGATTTCAGTCGGAAATGTTTGTTTTTCTGTGTAACTAACAAGTTAGGCTGTTCTGACGCATGCACCTGCGCAGAAGGGCCAGAGCCTTGCTGAGTATCTCCAGGATTCCTCACCTCTATATCAACCGTGGTAAGCACGTGAGATGCGAGGTGAGCGCTGTGAGCAACTGAAGAGCCAAGAGACGACAAGTAGGAGGTGTTCGAAGTGCGCGAGACGGAAAGTACTGTGCACAGGGTGGCTCCCTAATGTTAGTGCTACGGTACAGTGATGACGTAAAGGATGGTTTTCAATCGGGCAGTTGCAAAACGCGGTGCGGTTGAGGGTACACTCTTCCTGCAAACAGATCTGGCTGCCTTTCAGTGAGAAGGTGCTTTAATTGCTCTTGTTTGAAAAGCCGATTCATTTTTGGTGTCCCAATGCGTGAGCAGTGCTTTTGAATGCGGCGACCGAGCGCGGTTGTCTGTGGATGGTTGGTTATAAGCGAATCTTCATCGTAGTCGTCAATGTCTTCCTTAAACCAAATAATCATTACCTGTTTTATCTTTTCCCATGACTCATCGTTTTGAAATATGTGGGTGAGGTAGAATTTGAAGGCCTCACCGGAGACGTAGTCGGTAAAGTTGATGATATTCTCCTGTTCCGACCATCATGCCGCGGTTGCGTGGAGTTCGAACAGGCAGAACCAGTCCTGTACAGGTCCATCGTGTACTGCTCCGGTGTACTTGGTGATAGGAAGGGCAGTCGATGATTCTGGCATGGTGCTGGTCGCTGTGTGCGGCCAGGAGATGATTCCGTAGTCAATGTATGGTCAGGGCGTCTTGTGGAGAACTGCGTCAATGATGAGACACTGATGAAGTGGCGGGGAGGTCTTCATCGCGCCGACTCGTGTGACGCTATGATGAATGGGCGACGTGGCCTGCCTCATACGCCATGTTTACTCTATACTGCACTTCTTCCTTCTCTGCCTCTACTACTAACTCCTAACCATCGCTACCATCCTACGTTATATATATATATATATATATATATATATATATATATATATATATATATATATATATTTACTGAACCTATGGTGTCATTTCCAAGTGATTCCTGTTTTTTAGCCCAATTTTCTTCCTTCTGATATGTTTGACGTTTCAATGGATTGTGTCGGCTTTACAGCTGTTCATTAGCCATTAGGTAACAAAACGAAGCAAATAACCTTAAGGCTTAAACATTTACGCAAAAGTCCCGTTTGCTTTGTCAGTCTTTGCTTGTATGCGTTTTCTCTGCCCTCTGAGGCACTTCCGTTTCTTTACACTGATTTGGGTCACCGACCATGGTAGACACGTGTGATGAAAGAAGCCGATGGCAGGATCACATCTGAATTCTAGCGTTCCCTCAGAAAACAATCCTTCTTGAACAGCCTTCTGCCAATGTTAATAGCGAGTGGAAGCCCCAGACGCGGACACATATACACAAAATTACAAAGTAATCTGTAAAGACAGCTTAAGTACTATGCTGCTTTACTCGGCCGTTATTTCTTTGACTTTGTCTAATGCAGCAGAAAGAGTACCATTAAAAAAATGGCATGAATTTCTCGATGTGGGTATCTGTCAAACGGATGACATGCTTTGATATGTTACGTGCAGTTCTTTGTTAACCTACATTTGCTTTTCCAGGTCAAGTAAAATGTTCAACAGGGCAAACTTTTCCATCTTATCAATTGCAGACTTTCTAAGTAAGATGGTGATTGAAATTTCTTACAATTGTATCAAGGGTGCACAACACTCTATAACGCATGTCGTGAAAAAGACATTGATTAGACTTCCCGAACCGCAACCTTGGATAACAAAGCAGCAAGCATAATTTGCTTTTTATTTTTTTAGGTTAAGATATTTATACTGTACAAAATGATTTATTAAAATACCTTAGCCAATACTTAGCAACTGAAACTGACATTAGCTTATCAAGCTCTGTTATGAGAAAAATAGTTTTTATCATGCTGACATTGTCATATTTTGACTTGGCGTGATTTTATGGCGGTATCTCTGCACTGATACAAAATATTTATTTTGTATTCAGAGTGACACCTGCAGGGTTATTACCGCGCCCCACTTACACTGTAAACGGAAATACGCCGAGATGAGAGTAAATGATCTTGTCCTCTAGCGCACGCCATGATGGCAGTTTTATAAACACCGTCCGGAGGAGTAAAAAAATTACTCCCCATAAGTAGGGGGTTTTTGCAAGGTGCCAGGGGGATATTTATTTAGATCCATTCCTCAATCGGGATCTCTTATCTTGCAGTGGGGAGAATCGTACGTCTTGGCTAGCCTTTGAGTTTTGTCAGAACGAATCTGTTGTGGTTACCGGGAGCACAAAAATCACTGCAATCGTTGCACAGCCTCCATTTGCTCAAAGGGGGTGCTTTCCAGACACATCGAAGTAACAACTGAGACGCTTATTCACGTTTATCTGCACCTGTAAGGACGTTTCCTGCGTCCTTTGTGCGTGAGAAACACGGGGCACGTATTGATCTGCTTGTCATTCTGCACGTGACCTTCGATTTTCTTGCTATTGCGTTCATTGCTTCGCCTTTGCTTCAAAGCTGTGACTTTGTATTACAGCTTCCTTCACTCCACCTGAAATAAAAGGCATTGATGATTAGTCGAACGCAACAATTCAGTGGCATTCAGCGCCATGGGCATCAATGCGAGAGAAGCAAAAAAGTTATCGTCACGTGAACACCTCATCGTGTCACGTAATAATGAAGGGACCGATGGGCAAAACTATTAACGCCATTGTGACCTAATCAAGAGTTCGACGAAAGTTTGTATGCCAAAGTCGGCCTTTTGCTAGTCAACGCCAGCTACAATATATAGACCAAAAGAGAGTACGTTTGCTATCTGCGCACGCTTGTTGTGTAGCCTACTGACTTCATAATTGACAACGACTTCTATTCCAGCTCAGTGAACAAGGAACGCATATTCGATTCTGAAACGTTATATGATCAGCAGACGTGGTCAGAGACCGCGTTTTATTTTATCTCATGGTTACGTTAGCATGATATCAACTGACTTCACACTATATAGTGACGTTTTCGCAACGCATAGGAATTCATGGCATCGCTTGGTGTCAATTATCGGCCGATAACTAAGACAGTGCGAAAAACACATAAAGTGTCACTGCTCCTGGAAGCAACGCAGAGTCACGTTAGGTAGAAAGAGCTTTTAGAGGGTAGCTGCGTAGAGACAACACATCGTCTGTGAAGAAAAAAATATGACTGTAGGCTTTCACCTGTTTTAGGAGAGAACGTAAGGTTGTCTGTGAGAATTTTTGACGACAGGTCATGCATTCAAACTTTTTAGTGGTTTTAAGATTGTTGCGTTGAAATAAGATTGTCACAGGCATGGCGGCTTTTGACATCATTAGAACTTTTATCGTTGCCTAGATACTCAGAGGCATTGTTGGCTGGTTTATCCGGTGTAACGCCCCCGAAAAAATTTTACTGTAACAGATGCTACAATGAAAGGCTCTTGGTTAGTTCGACTATTTGACGTACTTTAGCGTGTATCCACACGACGGACATATCTGCGCAACTCTCTTCCGCGGACGATCGTTCTGCTGCCCTTGTGGCTTTGAAGCACATCCAGACGATGGAGGAAGCAGCAGCAGACGCGCTGAAGGAAAAAAAAACATGGCCGCACTGTCTGAAGCGAGAGCTGCCCGCTTCGAATTTAGAAGCTTCTCGTCGCCTAATGCGTGGGCTGTTACTCAAAACTGGTGGTTGTGTTGGCTTTAGGTTTGTGCCCTCATGCTTTGGAAGCAAGTAACATGACAATTTTGTACTGTTTCTGAGTGCCGTATTTGTTTTCCTAGAAGGGCAGGCTTAGCGACTGCCGCTATTGGCAGAGCATGAGGTCGGTGATCTGCGATAGCGCGAGAACTACCAAATATCAGAGGTCATTCTAATTTGCGAATGTTTGCTTATACTATTTTTCCTAGATGACACAACCAGTCTGAAAGTCAAAAATCTATTCACCGTTAGCAAAAGCATCGAATGTTTATGTTACCGTCTGCTGCTAAGTTTACGAAACCAAACGAGAAAAAAGAAAAATCAGCACTTGTTGCCAGACCTGTGATGGTGCCCTCAGATAAATATGTTGTGTTATTTCGCGCGAAGCAGTTGGCGAGAAAGAGCTTGGCATTTTCCCTCCGCGACATCCGCGCACCCGGCATAGATGGCAGAAATCCGCAACGTGGGATCACGTGATGCGCCGTCCACTGCGTAAAAGACGGATTCGATGCGTGGTGTGGATACACGCTTATGCCGAATTCTACTTGTCGAGCAGGAGCAAGTTTTCTTGCTCCGCACCTGAGAATCTGCATTCCGCTGGTAGACTCGGAGCAAGTTTGCGTGTTCCACTTGCAGGTTAGGAGCAATTCACTCCGCGACGAAACGTGCCGTGTGCTACGTCTTGCAGAGACGGATTTCGCCGGAACTCCAAGAATGCGTTGCTGTCATTGCCGGCACAGTCGGGCAGCGCTGTTGCCTGCAGCTGCCTTGAGCGGTGTTTTTTTTTCTTTTTTGAGGCGGTGCCCTCTGCACGGGTTTAAATTTCTAAAATGACATTGATTGATGCTGTTGGACGTGCTGCTTCTGGTTTGCTTCTTGCTTTGAGCGACAGCGAGAGCACTAGTAAAAACAGCGAGGACGATTTGCATGTACTTTTCCGCCATGTGCATGGCCGAAATCTCAACCGAAGACAATTTGCTATGTCGACGAAGTTTTCAGGACTGGTTTAGTGACGTGTGTGCAAACAAATTTCGGCGCTACTTCAGGCCACGTGTTCCACTCGCAGATCTGGCTTGGCGCGATCCGAGTGCTCGCTCCAGGATTTCGGCGGCCGCTCCGTATTTACAAGTGGAATTCGCCATTAGTGGCGAAGCTGTCGGGAAGCATGCTGGCCATTAGTATTTCCAGTTCATCAAAGTGTGAGCTCCATCGTTGGGGTTTAACTCGCACTTTTAGGGTGAGCAGCCGACGGCCTTAAAGTTTGTTGCAAAGCCTCACCATATGCTTCCCTAACTATAGCTGACGCATTGCCCCTTATGGCGGGTGCTATTGAGACAGACTGTCACAGGCATTGCAACGTCGGGTCCAAGATGTGGATTCTGGCTCTAAACCCTCATGTGAAACTCCCCAACGGTTTATTTACATGGTTTACATGACGAACAAGTAGCGTGATAGTTGTGGCATTTTCCTTAAACCACGAAGTTGGCAATGTTGCTACAAATTGGGAAAGTTCAATAACGCCCCGAAAGGCACTATGAAAAGTGCCGCTCACAAGCACCCGAAACAAGGTTTTCGGTGGGGGCATAGCTACTCCTCGCTCCACGTGTGGCCTCAAATGCGTGTTTCCGTTTCCTTGACACGTGGAGGCTGCAGGGCATTGCGGCATTCACGTGGTCAACTGACCGGATCAGAAGGTCCGTCACCCTGAAAAGCCTTACCTCCCGCTCTTGTATACAATTATCGTATTCGTTTTATAAGCACTGCTCGTAATTTAAATAAACAAAGTCATGAGAAACGCTGAAAATGAATAGTTTTCACCTTTTCGAACCGTTGTTTAGGAAGGTATACTAGAAAAACTACATAAACGAACGTGCCAGCAGCGGTAGTAGAGGACTGCTTCAGCTCTGCGAAGCGAGGTACAGTCAGCCAAACCTTTAGCTATCGTGCATCAGTGGCAGTTTTTAAATGCGAAGCATCTATTAGCGAACTTCGGCGACTTTGAGCGTATATATCTATCTATCTATCTAGCCGCTTACGTTTGGCTCTCTCGTGGTCACGAGAGAGCCAAACGTAAGCCAAGAATACGTGACGTGAACCAAGAATAGAATGGGAGGGTAAGATCTTTTGACGAATATGAAGCGTTGGTGAAGACATGAATAATGTCACAACCCCGTCGTGTATATCGTCAAACACTTCCCGCCAGATAGTGGCACATACCCACGGGCGGGTATGTGCTGCTGGTATGCGGGTATGTGCCACATGTATATATATACTCAGGAACGATGAGAACACACGTTGGCAATTTGAACGCGCGAGCCTTAAGAAATACTTGACATCGATAGCGCTCACCCGACTAATGCAAAGAATAAATGTCATGGTTCCAGCTGGAATTGAACCAAAGCATTCTGCGTGGCAATGAAGCATTCTATCACAGAGCTACGCCAGTTCTCGAAACTACTTTTCAAATAGACGTTAATCTTCGTGAAACAAAAATAGTAGTTGCAGTGCTGCCTACACAACTTTATAACCATTACGTATGTACTTCTTTGATACAGCCGTCACGTCGGGTTAGCGTCAATTGTGGTTAGTTGCCGCGCGCTGAAGTTTATTTATGTATCAGTGTCCAGGGCCGCTTGGACAATGTTCCCACTGTTGCAAGTATGGACGTCGCCACCTGCGAAAACATTCCCTTCCTCGTACGTCGGGTAGTTCTGGAAGAGTTCATACGACTTCAAGCAGGTAACGTTCACTACCAATGCTCGTTCGCTACTTGCTCCAAACCACCTCCCCACTGAATGCGAGAGCACCACGTCGAAAACCTACCACGCACAGAAACTGCAGACTTCACCCCACGGCTTCCGTTTTCTCCGACGAGTCACGGCCACCACCGGATGTCATCATCTCGACGTGACGCTGCGGACCTCCGACCATCGTCAACCTGGCCTCTACCAGAAGACTACTATGCATCACGAAATTTTCCTGCGGTGCGCGACCCGTCTCCGTGTTCTGCCACCTTTGCTCCTGCTAATGTAAGCCGGCAAGTGCCCATTTACTACTACACATGCGGTCTCCCAGGGCATATTTCGCGCTTCTGTTCAAGCCGGCCACGTGCGCCGCCACGTTTTCAGACATACCCGCCTCGTATGCACGACACCCGGGCCTCTCATTCGACCGACCACCGTCCCCGACAGCAATGACCTAACGAATTATGCAGCAAGTCCCCGCCTCCGACACGTTCTCACCGGTTGCCCTCTTCGCGTCGTCGGTCGCCTCCCCGCATCAGCTGGGAAACTAGCTGGTGCGACCGATGGAGGTGCGGCCACGGGACGGTCAATTTCGCTAAGTCCTCCTTCTGCTGTGATGTTGATGAACAAAGTACGTGTGTGTATAGACGGTGTAGATACTCTTTCTCTTGTAGACACTGGTGCTGCTGTTTCGGTTATGTGTCTTCGTTTCAAGCATCCTTTCTTGAGTCAAAAAGTGATGTTCGCGTGGGATCGTAAAGACACTTTTCGTGGAGTTGGAGGCGAAACGTTATGCCCTGTTGGTATATGCTCAGTTGTGCTCACGATGGGTGGACAAAATTTCCGAGTTGAATTCACTGTACTGGCCCGCGCAACTCATGACGTCATTTTAGTGATAGACCTCCTTCATGAATGTGTCGCTACGCTTGACTGTGGAACTGGAGAGATCCTTCTACAAAGTACGTTGCCCGCTGCAATAATTGACGATTTTCCAACTCTGACCATCGATGCGATTTCCTTGTCTGAAGATGTGACGATCCCTAATCGGACAGCAGTGTTTGCATTCGTATGCTCTTCTCACATCCACTCAGGACCCTGCACTGGACTTGTCAAGCCAAACGCCATCAAGAAGAACGTACTGGTCCCACAGTCTGTCCTTACAGCTATCGACGGACATGCTTGTTTGCGGGCGCTGAACGAAGCCTCAGAGCCTGTTGTTTTACCAACCGGATTCAAACTGGGAACGCTTGAGGACCAGGCATCGATTGACGTCAGAATGGTCTCACAGTATCCAGCATTCTGTCAGACTGCGCCCAACTACTCAGCAGAGATGAAACGTATGATTAATAAGTCGTTGCCTTTTCTGAGCAGAATATCCCCGAGGAGATGCTTACACGTTACGCGGGAGTCTTTGATTTCGCTCAAGAAAAGCGTTGTTCCATGTTTCCCGAATCCCGTATGCACCACCGCATCAACACGGGAGATGCTACACTGATACGCCAGAAATGCTATCACGTATCCCCATTCAGAGAGGCAAGTGATCGCCGATCAGGTCAACGGCATGCTGCAGAAAGGCGTTATTCAAAAGTCAAGCAGTCCTCGGGGGCGGCTCCTGTTATATTTGTAATAAAAAAAGAAAACTCTTGGCGATTTTGTGTAGACTACCACCGTCTCAACGGCGTCACAAAGAAAGACGTGTAGCCGTTACCACGCGTCGATGAAGCTGTTGATTGTCTGCACTCGGCCGCATACTTTTCGCCCGTCGACCTAAGGTCTAGATACTGGCAAATACCAATCCATCCGTCTGACATAGAGAAAACTGCTTTTGCCCCGCCTGATAGGTTATTTGATTGAAAGTTATGCCGTTTGGCTTATGCAATGCCCCAGCTACTTTCGAGCGAATAAATGAGTCCATCCTTCGTGGTCTTATATGGGAGATAGGTATGTGTTATTTCGATGATGTAATTGTTTTTGGCAAGACATTCTACGAGCACAATCATCGGCTTAGCGTTGTTCTAGATTGCGTCAAACAAGCTGGTCTCGTTTTAAACGCAGAGAAGTGTCATTTTCATAACGGAATAAGTAGAAGCGCAAGCCAACGGGACACAAGAGAACAGACAAAAACTTGTGTTCGTTGATTTGCGCTTCCAATTATTCCATTATGAATTTGTACTAACTAGCCCACCTGTCAACCCTACTGAAAGTGTCATTTTGGTGAGCGTCAAGCCCTTGTGCTCGGATATCTAGTCGACAAAGACAATATACGGCCACACCCACAAAAAATCTGTGCTGTCCGAGACATTAACAACCAACGTCTGTGAAGGATCTCTGTAGCTTCGTGGGCCTCTGTACTTGTTTTCACCGGTTTATCAAAGATTTCACCCAGCTTGCTCATCCTCCGACAGAGTTGATCCACGAAAACGCCCCATTTCGATGGACCGTTGAGTGTGAGGCTGCTTTCGAGCACCTTAAGTGTTTGCTTACTTTCGGGGCCCTTCTTGCACCGTTTCGATCCGGTGTCACTCACGGAACTGCATACAGACGCTAGTGGTATCGGTGTTGGTGCCGTGCTAGTTCAGTATCACGACAGCCACCAGCACGTCGTGGCGTATGCAAGTCGTACTTTGACTAAGGCGTAGAAAAATTATACGGTCACCGAACTGGAATGTTTTGCGGTTGTTTTCGCCATCCAAAAGTTCAGACCTTATTTGTAAGGCCGGCCATTCAAAATTTTCACAGAATATTATTCTATTTGTTGGCTCATCGAACTACGTGACCCAACTGGCGGTTGGCTCTTGTGCCTTATGGCTTTAAGAATATATCTTTTCTGCGACCTACAAGAGTGGTCGGTGTCACGCAGATGCCGACTGCTTATCTCGTCTTCCATCTCCGACTGTGGATGCTGATGATGACGATTTTGATAACTACTTGACTGCAATCTAATCGAACTTCCCAAATTTGGACGTCTTCCGTCACGAGCAAGAGCGAGACTCTTCCCTGAAACCAATGATCGAAGTGGCCCGTAGCTCTAAACGCGCCACGCCATTCGTGATTCATGACGCCCTACTAAATGAAAGAATTATTCAAGGCATGATACCACACTATTTCTCGTCGTGCCAGAATGCCTGCATCTTGCGGTATTAAAAGCCATGCACCATGGCATCAAGTCTGGGCACCTTGGATTCGCCCGACCTCTTCACCGTATCCGACAACGTTTTTAGTGGCCTCGACTCTGGAAGGCCACGAAGCACTATTTCGCAAGTTGTGATGTCTGCCAGCCCCACAAAAAACCTACCACTCTATTGACCGGCCCACTGCAGCCGGTTAAGCCACCGACATCATCATTCAAAAATATTTGGCGTAGATTTACTGGGCCCTTTCCCCGATTCTACCACCGGCTGCCGCTGGATAATTGTGTGCGTAGATTACCTGACGCGGTTTACTGAAACGATGGTGGTTGCTTCAGCCACATCTTCTGATGTGTCATGGTTTCTTCTGCACTCGATCATATTCCGTCACGGAGCCCCTCGTGTAGTGATAAGTGATCGCGGCTGGCAGTCTACCGCTGATGTTGTCGAAGAATTGCTACCGTTTTGTGGGTGCCAGCATCGGCATTCCACGCCATTCCACCCTCAGACCAACGGCCTAACTGAGCGCACTAATCGTACCATCATGAACATGATTTCAATGTACGTCGCAGCGGATCACAAGAACTGTGATGCCATATTACCTTTTGTTACCTACCCCTTTTTTACCGCGAAACACGAGGTCACAGGTTATACACCTTTCTTTCTTCTCTATGCTCGTCATCCCCAAAGTTTCCTTGACACTATACTTCCTTTTTTGACGAACTAAAACGCCAGTGTCGCACAGACTTTGTGTCACGCCGAAGAAGCTCGTCGACTTGCTCGGCTCCGCACTCTCTCCGCCCACGCTCGCGCGAAAGACCGTTACGACGCAAAAAACCCGCCTGTGACTTTCACTACGGGTGATTTCTTCTTGCTGTGGACGCCCGTTCGAAAGAAGGTACTTTGCAAGAAGCTTCTTTCCAAGTACTCAGGACCATTCGTCATTACTCAGTGCCTCAGTGACATCGCTTACGTTGTTGCGAAAGTGACAGCTCAGAACCACCGTTCTCATTAGACGCAAATTGTGAACATTGCCCGATTGAAGCCCTACTACAACCGATCGCTTCTACTCGCTCGGTGAGCTTCGTCTTGCCCGGAGAAAAATGTAACGGGCACTCAAAGAGCGAGAAAGAAAAAGAGGAGGGACGCTCTCGTGCGAGCTCAATGGTGATTCGACAGTGACGGTTGAGCGCTGGCATTTTCAGTGTAAATAAACCCATCACAATCGTAACTATATATTTAGCGTCATTTCATAATGTGTCGCTCAATAAAAAAATTGCAACATGCTCACCTTTCCTCCGCATGCTTTGCATAACGTGGATTCTCAGGTACGTGGGATCTGTGGAACTTTTTTTGTATCCTTGCAATACCACTGCTATAAGTTTCAAAAAAGATGAATACAAGAGTATGCTTATGAAGCACATGTCCACGAAGCAATTTATTGTAACTTTGTTCTATAATATGGTACTGAGAGACAAAAAAGTGACCGCTGCCCGCAACAGATAAATTTTTGGCCGACTGTTCATTGAGGCACGCTGACCCGCTGCAGCGAAGCATTAGAAACATTTCAGCCTTGTCGGCTATCTCGGTCGACGTTAGGCTCTTGAGGAAAGCGTTCCAATGGCGGCTGTGATTTTTGCCATGCTGCAAGGGTAGTTTGGTTTTGCCTCGATCCGAATCATCGTCGACTCACTGGCCGCAATAGGGTAATTACACACTGGTTGTTAAAGTCACATGGTTTATAAGCGACTGCCGTGAAAGGGTATGCCTTCCGCAAAGCGCAGAGGCGTTCTGCTATCGCTTGGCGGAAATAACGAACTAGGAACATTTTTATCTTTTTTGCTTGTTTGCATCTCGCTCACCGCGTGCATTTCCAGCCGCTTAGGGGGCAAACACAGCGGATGTCAGGTGAGCTTTGCGGCTTTCCTTCTTTTCGACGCCATGTGGGAAGATGCAATAAACGTCCATAAAAGGCAGCTTGTTGCAGAATCATCATACGTTACTGGGAAACTAACAAGAGCGAGCAAAAAAAGAAATAAATGCGACCAGCCTGATTAACGTGACGCGAAACGACTTCACGCTACAAGACGTGAAATAATCAGAGCTGCTGCTTTTTATGCTAGCTTCCAATATATACGCAAATTTCGCTTATTGAGTAATACTGTTTCCCCATAGTAGTATTAAAGAATATGTTGATGAAAGCAATGAAAATTGAGAATCAAGTTGCACTTTTGAGCCAAATCTTGGAATTGTGCTCTTTGCGAAATAATTTACGCATAAATAATAGTATGGCGCTACGACCCAGACGCACAAAACACCAGTGTTCGTTAACTCGTGCCAAGACTGCCAAGGAAGAAGGTAACAGCCATGAAATGGTAATTTTGCAGACGCACACAGCAAAACATTTCTTCGCATAACCTGCGCATCAATCGGGCCAGTTTTTGAAAACGTGTCGGTCGTTTTCCAGCGAACGCAGTCGGCAGTCCCAAATGGCTGACTTTTATTGTTAAGCTCTAGCCAGGCATTTCGTAAGCGCCTGCGATGGGCTGCCATATTATTAAAAAATTACAGCAAACGCTCGTTGCATTTCCGGCAAGCTTACCCGTTTACTCGTAGGAACAGCCATTTGGGGATAACGCGAGTTTAGAAAGAAGTTATGTGCCCTTTGTAGCCACGAAAACCGTCACGTAGCCATCTGGCGCTTTCATGAACGTTCCCGACCATTAACGTGTGCCTGCCCCGCCACGGTGGTCTAGTGGCTAAGGTACTCGGCTGCTGACCCACAGGTCGCGGGTTCAAATCCCGGCTGTGGCGGCTGCATTTCCGATGGAGGCGGAAATGTTGTAGGCCCGTGTACTCAGATTTGGGTGCACGTTAAAGAACGCCAGGTGGTCGAAATTTCCGGAGCCCTCCACTACGGCGTCTCTCATAATCATATGGTGGTTTTGGGACGTTAAACCCCACATATCAATCATCAATCAATCATTAACGTGTGCCTATGGCGCAACTATGGCGGTCGATTTTTACTATGCCTAACTACGCGGAACACAGAGTAAAAGTATAACTATTTTCACCGTGCGGCTCTCATCGAAGGCAGGCGATATCGAAGTGCCTTTCAGTTGAGCATTACCCTAGCTTAAAGAGCCGCTCAGAATCACTGCCGACAGGAGATCAGAAATTAGAGAACGCTGCCGATGCTTAGAGATGCGAATGGTCAGTCATACAGAGGTCGATATGACCACATCCTGGTGGGGCAGGCAAACTTATTCAAAAAATATCCGCTTTCGAAATTTTTCAATTCACAAATGGCTTGCCCTTGAATCAGTGCTCCCTACCATTTTTCGAATACCCCACGTCATATTTAAAACTACCTTACTTCACTCTACGCAACTTTTAAATGCGAAGCATTTCTTAGCAAACGTCAAAATTTTTGAGCGTATCTATCTATCTATCTATCTATCTATCTATCTATCTATCTATCTATCTAGCTGCCTACGACTTTTAGCTGTCCTGGCCGTTTGAAAACCGGTATCGATGCCAAACTTGGTATGGCATAACATGGCTGTATGAAGAACACATTTCACTATTCATAACATAAAAATTAACATGGGTATCATGAATTTCATGATTTACATTCCATAGTCCTGCGGTTATTACGGTTGTTTTGTTCACATGGCATGTTGCAAAACTGGTGTTGTATGACATCATTGCATGGCGAACACAAGCGACAGACCCTAACATGAAAACATGACATGCGTGTCATGTAACAACACGACTACATGCTAAGCTCATGATGCTCTCGCAGCTGTTTTGCTAGCGTCACAGATACCAAACTTGGTATAACAGTACGTAAATGGATGACGGAAGTACGTGACTTGTGTAAACATGATAATCATGAGATGCGTGCCACATAGCAACACGACTACATGCTACGCTCACGATGCGTTCGCGGCTGTTTCGCTAGCCTCACACACACCAAGTTTGGTATTACGTGACGTCAATAGATGATGAAGGTATGTGACGTGTGCAAACATGATAATCATGAGATGTGTGTCGTATGAGAGCATGACTACATGGCACAGTCAAGACGCCAATACATTTCGACATGACGTGGTGCGCGTGCTCACTGGCCTTCATTTCGTCGCGTAACGCCAGCGTTGCCTTGCCAGGCGCCGGTCCTAACAAGTACAATACTCGCAGGTGCTCGACGTGCTGCGTTGCTTTGACGCGCATGCGCGTTTCAGCTCGTCCGGCCTCCTGACGTCACGAAAAGAGGGAGACGCAGCGTTTTCTGGGTAACGCATTGGCGCGAAATGCAGCATGTCGCATTTCGCACCGGTTGCCGTCGGGCCGCCACCGGAATAAGGTCGTGGCGGTCACGCCTAGCGTCAGACTATAAAGTGCTCGCGTTCTGCTAACATAGCATTGCTGTGCCCAGCGTGTGCGTGCGTAAACGCTACATTGGAGTATTTTGGGCCCTTTATGATGGTTTTGTGGCCGTTTCGCTAGCTCCACATATACCAAATTTAATGTTACGTGACGTAAAGGGATAGCTAAAGTATATGACTAGTGCAAACATGATAATCCCGATACGAATGTCATGTAGAAACATGACAACATACCACGCTCATAGTGTGCTCGCGGTCGTTTCGCTAGCTCCACATATACTAAATATGGTATCACGTGACGTGAATAGATGACGAAGGTAAACGACACATCCAAACACGATAATCATAACACAGAAGTCATGAACAGCATCATTTACCTCCACCTCGTAATGATATGTTGAATTTAGGGTGACATATCAACCTTTCTCATTCGTGCTTCGCATATCATCGATTCCCACTCTACGTGGGTTCTGCCAATTTTTTTCATTACAATGCATTTCTCCCCCACCTAAACAAAGCTTAGAATAATTTAATAGAGTACAGACTAAGCTTAATTGTATGATTAGCAGACATGCGGTGGCGATTAAGTTGGTGGCAACATAAGTAGTTTGAGAGTTAGTGTCGATGTGAGAGAGAGACCGTTTTGGTATTCACATGTGACGAGAGTTGTCTCACAGTTAGAAAAATGACAGCATATCCACGGAGTGAAAGAGGGATAGTGGGACGAAGCATCCGTCCATTCATTCGTTCTTGCTTCCGTCCATCCATGCGTGCGTCTGTGTTGCCGCCCGTGCGTCCATCCGCCCGTCCGTGCGTGCGTCTGTTCGTGCGTCCGCACGTTAATCTGTGCGTCCGTCCCTGATTTCATCCATGCATCCGCTTCTGCATCTGTCCATGCGTCCATCCGCCCATGCTAGCATCCGTGCGTCCGTCTAGCATCTATCTGTGTGTCTGTTCGTCCACCTATTCAACACTCCAAGTACTACCATCTCGCATCTTTTCATCATATATTCCTCATATGGAAACACCGCCAACCAGCGGAGATTCCAAGGACTGAACGAAAGGAGGCACACGCACACTTTCTTGCGGCTTGCGCTTCGTGTCTACTTCCCACCTTCAACCATCTCGAGTTCATGGTATGTACTAGTTCACTGTATTCGTGGCACTGCGGCCCAACGCTCGCTAAACCTTTCTAAAACCTGGGAGGTTACGCCCAGCGACTATAACGTAGCAACACTTTCTTGTCTTCTGTGCGTTGTTGAACAATAAAACTTGGCAGCGGGCACGTTAACTGAAAGCGGAATTCTCCTGTCTCTCATTCCCTCTTAGCAGCCATTGGCATGTACATTGAGCACAATCTTTTATTGCTCAAAAACGCACAGAAGAAGGCTCTTACCGGCACCACCTTGGAGGTCAAAATGTTGTACTCGTTACACACTGCTACAACGGCTACGAGGGACGAACGTGTGCCGCTATAAGGAGCTTCGGCATTCCAGTCTTCAACGCGGTCAGCGTTCCGGCTGCGTTGCTGCCGTGTGTCTACTCGCGACTTTGCCTGCCAGTTTTTTTGAGGCCTGAGCCCATTGTCGTCGGCCCCTGCCGGGACCAGCGAGGATGGTGTCAAGGCCTGCGGCTCTCCCGCTCAAGGAGCACTGCTTCAACTTCAATGTCCCGGAGGGGATGGCGTCTGTCGACGAGATCATCGATGGCCTCGAAGACGTCATGGGGAATGAAGGAGTGCTGTTCCTGCGATACCTCAGAGCTTCAAAGTTCCTAGTTGCGGCTCGATCGGCTGCACAAGCAACCAAGTTGATGGTAAACCAAGGATTCAAGTTACAAGGTCACAAGGTACAAGATGAGGCAGTCGGGGCGCAAAGCGTACAAGTCAGTAGTGTTCCGCCTCCTGCCGTACGTGTCAGATGACGCAGTTATTTCAGCTTTTCAGCCATACAGAAAATGAAGGGTATCGCATTTGTTACCTTGCAAAGGCGTTAATCAACGTACACTGGTACGCGCATCGTTCGAATTGAGATGGCCAAGCCCACCCCTAACTTCCTATCAATTCAAGGTCACCGCGTGATGCTCTAGTATTGTGGTATGCACGGAGTATGCGCACGCTGCAGCAGAGAAGGTCATGTTGCGGCTACTTGCACAACACCCTTCTATCAACGATGTGGCACCTTCGGACATACATCTGAGGATTGCGCGTCCAAGTGTAAACGCTGTAATGGGGACCACGTGACGAAAGTTTGCTTCCGTCTCAATTCATGCGCAGACGCAGCGCAGAGCACCTCACATACACTGAAAGAATTCCCAGAACTTGGAGAGAGTGCTTCGAAGAGAACAACCCAAATTGGAACCTCCAGACACATGGAAGTTTTGCAAAGCAAAACCAAGCCACGGCCACAGAAGATTCCAGATTATTGAGATGAAGACAGCGCAACAGATACGGAATTTTATGACGCCAAGACAGAAGATGCCAGCGGCATTGATGCCGCGTTGCCGTGCATAGCGAGGGACAACGACGTTTCTGCTCTGACTGGGGACACCGCAGCGTTGTCATCTCCCACAACTTCATCACAGGATCCTAGCAACGCTGTAGAGACGCCGAGTGCGTCTGCTAAGTCTTCATCAGAGGAACGCAAGGCCACAGAAAACGAACAATCCTCGAACGCAACATCGCTGGAGGAAGCGTCCCAAGCATCTCGGAGCGCTGGCCAGCCGGGAAAATTGCTCCGACTTTCTGAGGTAACAAGTGCAAGTGACGAGCTCCATGAAGGGTCACCTGTGTGCCTGGAAGGTAGCGTGAAGACGACGCCCACGAAAGAAGTAAAGACCACGTCTTCAAGGAAACCTAACACGCCTCGCACATACACTGTACAGGCCCAAGAAGAAGCATCCAACAAGACATCCAGACATCGTAGGAGCCGGTCACCATCACGAAAACTAAGGAGCGACAGATTTTCGCAAGCCTCACGCTCGGTATCTTTGTCTCCTTAAAATACGTGCTCTCCCGACAAGTTGTCTAGAGCCAAAAACTCTCAGCGCCGCACCAAGCCTGGTAGTTGAAGCAGTGGAAGTGCTGTCCCCACCTCCAGAACATCCAAAAAGGCCCGAATGGATTCGCCAAACCGAGATCTATCACCAGATGCAGGTGAGGGCTCAATGTTTTTTTTTAATTTGTGCTGCCCACATCCATTCTTTTCGCTTCCTGTTGTCTTTACCGTTGCTATGCTTGCTTCCCAGTTGTACAACCGCTATGCATTTGTTGTCGCTGATGCATGCAAAATGTTTATTATTTCATATGTTGTCATTCACGATTAAACCCTAATGTGCCACTTTGTGAGCTCTATGCCATGGTGGCTATGCCCTGTTATAGTAATTGCATCATGTGAGTTACGTTGCATGCTGCGTGTACTATTTCTGTTAATTTTGGTATTGCTTACTCGGTCCGTTCTATCTGTGTGCGTGAGTGAATCTTAGTGCCAGTCCTTCGAGTATCTCCATCGAGTAGACTTCATCTACTGCCACTTGACACAGGAGAGGGAGTGCCGTCCCCTTACGCATCGCTGTTAAAAAAGGGGGGGAAAACGATTGTTTCGTTTCCCCCTCAATTTATTTTAAGTGGATAGGCTATCATTCATGACTTTCAATGTTCATGGTTTCAAAGATCTTGTAAAACAACAGGAGATAATGAAACATTTGCGCTCGGTCGGGGTCGACGTGCTTTTTCTGTAAGAGACCAACTTTTGATTGCGGCACGACATCATGGCATTCCGTACTAGATTTTCGGTTAAAGCCTTCTTCTCCATAACGCAGACGCAGTCACGTGGCACTGGTGTCGTGTTTCTCAATCCGAAGTTCAGGCAGAGTGCACATTGCCTCTTCGATGCAGAAGGCTGTGTTAATGCGGTGGACATGTGGATAAACGACCAAAAAATCCGATTCACTAACTTTTACGCGCCGTGGGTAGGTCTGTCGCCAATGACTTTTTTAGAGCTGCCAGGTCATTCTTTCTAAATTCAGCACCGTGCGTATTGTTAGGTGATTTCAACTGTGTTTTTGATTCAATTCGAGATGTTCGAGGCCATAGTCAAGGACAAAGCACATACCATTCGAAAGAGTTGCAGAAAATATGTAGAGAGTTGAAGCTAGTCGATGCATGAACAACGCTTCACAAGAACACCTTTGGAGCCACGCGCATCCAGGGTACGTCTCAGAGCAGAATTTACAGGGTCTATATTCATAACGAGCTCATTAAAAATTTAGAGACATGCGATGTCATTTCTTTAGTGCCTGGGCAACGCAAGCTCAGCGACCACATGCCAGTGCTGTTCACTTTGAAGACCCAGCTGGGAAGACATTGCTCCAAGTTGTGACAATTGGATTCATCAATTTTAAATGATGAAGTTTTGGTATCTGAAATGCGCATAAATATCTATGCGTCTTTATAAGACACACCGCAAATTAAGCCGACAGCATGGGATCTCTTGAAGGCCAGATGGCGCGTGATTGCGCAAGAGGCCGGGAAAATGCGACATGCACGTCTAACATCACAAATGAATGAAACATTGAGGCGTATTCAAATCGTTGAGTGCGCAGGTAATTTGACCGGCGCAATGCAAGAGTACATTGGAGCCAAAAAGGCTAAATACGACCTCTTGTTGAGGGCAAGGTCCGGGGCTTTTAAACGCGCAGAGGAACATACCTGCCTACGGATGAACTAGGTAACTTGGCATACGTACAGCGAGTAGGGGTAAGGAAACACCAGCCCAGTATTATCGGTGCAGCACGGACAGAGTGTGGGAGCATCGTCACAGATATCAAATCGATCAAGGAGGTCTTTAGGACGCATTTTGAAAGGCTCTGCTCTGCAGATCATCGCTCCAAAGACAGCAACCAGCATCAAAGAATCGCAGAATTTTGCGAACGCTTGCCCACGCTGTGTCCTCAGGCGTCTGTTATGCCTCTGCGCTGAGGCGACGAAAGATGAAGTTTGGCAAACCTTAAGGAAAATGAACACTACCATTGCTCCAGGTCGAGACGGAATACTGGCGGGTTTTTTTATAACTTTCTTCAACGTCCTAGGCGACGCACTAACTGACATGGTTAAAGGCTTCATTGTTGATGGGCAAAAGCCGAGGTCTTTCAGTGAGGGCCGTGTAGTCTTGCTGCCAAAGGAGGGCATGGATCTTGACGATCCACGGTCATAGAGGTCGATTACCCTCTTTAACACGGACTACAAACTCGTAGCTACGATCCTTGGCTTGAGGATAAAACGTTTTCTGCCGGGTATAGTGTCACCCACGCAAACGTGTGCAGTGCCGGGTAAGTCACTTCTTCAAACACTTACTCTGATAAGAGATTTGTTCTACTATGCCAACGCCAAAAACGTTACCGGTGCTTTCGTGTCATTGGATCAAGCTAAGTCCTTTGACAGGGTTGAACATGACTACCTATACTGCGTACTTAGAAAGTTTGGTTTGCCTGAGCAGTACGTTCGCTGTATAAAGCTTCTAAACACCAACATGACCAGCCGACTTCTCATCAACGGTGTGGAGACAGCAAGCTTTCCAGTAACAAGAGGTGTTCCCCAGGGATGCTCAGTCGCACCGGTGCTCTTTGTTCTTTCCATAGATCCCTCTCCTTAGGAAATTGGCAAAGTCCCTCACATTCAGGGCTTTGCAATGACAGGTCTGGAGTCAGTTAGCATCACCGCTTATGCAGATGACATCTCTGTGTTCGTGCGAAGTCAAGCCAGTTAACGCACTTTTTTGGAGCTGTTCGAAGAGTATGTCAGTTTATCGGGTGCTTTCCTGAATGTGGAGAAAAGCAAATCCCTTCGTTTCGGTAGATTCTACGGCTCTTTGCCGGGTGGTATTCAATACGTGGATGCCGTAAAAGTCCTCGGGGTATACATTCAAGACGGGGAGGGGGCCAAAAGAAACAGGAAGGACGCCGTACATTAGGCCACGCAGGTATTCGCGTATGCCACTGACTTTAATTTGTCACTTGACGCCAAACTGATGGTGGTGAAAACCAAAGCATACGCATATGCTTTTTATATCGGGCACATTGCACTCATACCCAAACTTTTTGCGAGACGCCTTGCGTCATTGGTTGGAGCCTTCCTATGGGACGGGAAGACACCAAAAGTTCAACAAAAGTTCCTTAAGCTCCCAAAAAGTTGTGGAGGACTCAGTCTGCCAGATGTTGCGACATTCACAAAGGCACTTGCAGCTAAAACAGTTCACAAATTGTTTCAGGCCAACGACTATCCTGGCCGTAGCCTATTGCTATATTGGACCGGAACTCTTGGAGCCGCATTCACGTCGGAAAGGTACCGGGGACCTCAAGCAGAATACCCAAATACCTTTTATAAGGCAGCAGAGGGTTTCAAGCATTCGGTTGACGGCGACGCCACCGAAGAATACCTTGCAAAGCTCGCACCCGCACGCATTAGCGAAATGTTAATCAGTCGCTCGATTACTGACGAGGAAAAACAAAGATAGAGGCCCAGCAAGTGGAAGAAATGGCGCAACAACCACGTACCGGAAATAGTTTGAGAATTTCTTTGGCTGCGGCGATGGAACGCGTTGCCCACTCGTCAGAGACTGTTAAAGTGGGGCGTCGTTCCCAATGACCACTGCTCCAACTGCGGGAAAAGCAAAACAATCTGCCACCCGAAATCTGAATGCGTAGCGGCCAAAGGCGTGTGGCACGTCGTACGTGGTCAATTCGGAGTGTCAATTCCTTCGAGCCAACAGCGCAGAAGGGGCTTATTTGAACAACTCGTTCTGTACGTCACAATGTTCGTCTCGTGGCGTCGCCACTGTATGGCCGAAGCACGGCGGCGACCCCAACGAGTTGCATACCCACCGTTACAGAAGATTAGAATGATCATGGTTCGGTACCTTACCGAACAGGTGGAAACTCAGGGTGAAGAAGAATTTATCAGACGGTGGCATACACGTTTTCTTGGAGTTCGGAGCGGGAATGTTGAACTTCCTTTACTGCCGTTTTAACTCAGGGGAAAAAATTGCTTCTCGTCGCTCGAGCTGGAAAGCGGCCTGCACAGTACTAATACCCAAGCCGGGTAAGGCACCGAGCATCGAGAATCTTAGGCCAATCTCGTTGACGTCGTGCGTCGGGAAGGTGGCCGAGCACGCCATGCTCAACCGCCTCACTGACCACCTCGAGTCTAACGAATGCTATACCCACAACATGATTGGCTTTCGGTCGGGGCTCTCGACTCAGGACGCCATGAAGCTGATCAAGCACCAGGTCAATGACTCCGGCTCTGCCGACACCAAGGAGATTCTTGGATTGGATTTGGAAAAGGCTTTTGACAACATATCGCACGCCTTTATTCTCAAGAGCTTGTCTGAGTTTCACGTCGGCAAGCGGGCGTACAATTTTGTGCGCTCCTTCCTTTCGTCGCGGTCCACAAGACTGAAGATTGACGATTTTTTGACCCACGAAATTACCCTTGGGCCAAAAGGGACACCTCAGGGGGCGGTGATCTTCCCGACGCTGTTCAATATCTGCATGATCAACCTGTCGAGGGCCTTGAA
Source organism: Rhipicephalus annulatus (assembly GCA_013436015.1). Taxonomy (NCBI): domain Eukaryota; kingdom Metazoa; phylum Arthropoda; class Arachnida; order Ixodida; family Ixodidae; genus Rhipicephalus; species Rhipicephalus annulatus. Next base: position 173,851 of record WOVY01009599.1, read on the forward strand.
CAAAATCCCGAACATTAACCACATGATCTACGCAGACGACATAACCATCTGGTGCCTCAGCGGATGTGAGGGTCAGGTCGAGAGTGCTTTCAAGAGGCCATCGATGTGACGGAGCGCTATCTCATCCCCACCGGGCTAAGGTTCTCGCCCGCTAAGTCTGAGCTCTTACTGTATAAGAAGAGGCCCAGAGGCGGTTCTCACCGGTCCTGGAAGCCAGCAATTGAGAGCCACATTACGTTATTCACCGGTAACGGCTCCCCAGTTCCGCGGGTGGACACTATCAGGGTCCTTGGAATGTTTATCGAGTCTAACGGAGCCAATGGAGCCGCCGTCAAACGCATTTGTTCCAAGACCGAAAGCGCCCTCGGACTGATTCGAAGAATCGCTAACAGGCACCGCGGAATCAGGGAGGACAGTCTGATCCGGATTATCCACGCATTCGTGCTATGCCACCTCGCTTATTCGGCGGCTATGCACAACTGGCTCGTGGCGGAGCGCAACAAAATCAATGCCCTAATCAGAAGAGTCTTCAAGCTGGCCCTTGGCATTCCCGTTCGAACGCACACGGAAGACCTCCTGAAGTTGGGAATCCACAACACGTTCGAAGAAATTGTCGAAGCCCAAGAGTTTGCACAGTTTGTCAGACTGTCTAGCACCCCAGCGGGTAGAGCCATACTCGGCATGCTGGGACGAAACCCCACGGTTGTCGGTCCTGACGCTGTGAAGCTGCCCAACGACGTAAGATCCAAGATCCAGATTGCGCGGATGCCGCGCAATATGCATCCAACCTACAACGAAGCACGAAGACGAGCCAGGGGTAAATCTTTGCTCGCCAGTGCCCGCTTGGACAAGGATCGAGCCTGCTTCGTCGATGCTGCTTCGTACATTCAAGAAGAAGCCTTCTCCTCAGTGGTCGTCGACTGTGATTGCAGAGTCATCAGCTGCGCTACCATCCGCACTTCTAGTTCCATCGTTGCAGAGCAGGTTGCCATTGCTCTTGCATTGACGGACGGTGTACATGACACAATTTATTCAGACTCCAAGGCCGCTATCAAGGCCTTCCAGATGGGCATGGTGGCTCCCCAGGTCCTACAGATTATTCAAAAAGTCAAAGACCTCAAAAAATCACTCATTGGTCTGGTTTCCTGCGCACCTTGGAACCATTGAGGGTGCCTCGCTCAATCCCAACGAGGAGGCGCACACGGCTGCACGAGGTTTGACTGACCGTGTGCCGGGTAACGCGTGATCTCCTGGGCGACCTGAGCCTCTCTGCTCGTACAACGAGATATGCAAGCACCACTATCTGTCAAGAAGACTGCTGCCTCTACCACACTCCTCGCTATGCAGGGCCCAAGCTGTTACTCTCCGACTGCTACAAACAAACACTTACCCGAGCCCTGCGGCACTGCACACAATGTACCCTGAACGGTTTCCAAGCCCGGACTGCCCCCTGTGTGGTGGTTATGCGAACTTCGAGCATGTATTGTTGGGCTGCGCCTCTGCCGGTCCCCCTTTCACCCAAGAGGAAGTGAAGCGACTCATTAAGGCCCAGGACCAGACCTCTCAAATCCTGGCCGTCCAGAGGGCCCGCGAGAGGGCCGTCAGGTTTAACCTGATGGTCCCCGAGTGGGCCTAGCCAGGTGACGCTGAGTTTACTCGCGTCTATTGTGGACCGAATAAAGTTGTTTCACTCACTCACTCACTCTCGTCGCTCGTAATATGTGAATTTGTTCCAATTCACTGTTTTTGCATTTCTTTTCTTTTTGTTTTCTTGAGTGATTCGTGATCTGTGAGAATATTGGAACTGCTGTGTGTTACATCCTGTCTATGTTCTCTTGTTGTACACGATATTTAAGTGATTTTGTTACACCAGACAGTTGTACTCACCTGAAACGTTGTTTCCAGTTTGCAATAAACTTCCCTATTACGCCCCTAAAGAGTCATAGCTTTGCCGCAAAGGCGAAGCAATGAACGCAATAGCAACAAATGGGAAGGTCACGCACAGAATGGCAAGCAGACCGAAACGTGCCCCGCGTTTCTGAAGCACAAATAACGCACAAAACGTACTCACAGGCACATATGAACGTGAATAAGCGTCTCAGTTCTTACTTCGCTTTGTCTAGAAAGCACGCTCTGTTCGCAAACGAAGACTGTGACAACTGCAGTGACGTTTATGCGCCTAGTAACTACAAGAAAATTGTTCTCACAAAACCCAAAGGCTGGCCGACATGTACGATTCTCCCAGTTGCAAGACAAGGGCGGGATATTAAGCGTACACACCCTAATTCTCTACGCAGGGAAAAGTAGGCTGGGGAGTAGAGCGCGCGCTGCCATGTCCTGACTATGTGACGATGCGCGCTCTTTGCGCCATTTTGCTAGTAATGCTGAAAACACGATAGTTCTCTCCCCCCCCCCCCGATATGCCCTGCACCAGCGGTAAGTGGTAGATAAAAACACCTTGTGCTTTAAAGGGTCGCGTATGTGCTCCTTCGTAGCTGAGTGGTGAACGCCTCGCACTGATGTTTCAGTAGTACCAAGTTCGATTCCGTGCATTGGAGTCTTTATATGATTTTTTTTCTTTCTGGCGTATTCATATACATAGATGCGTATACGTATATGATGAGTGACGCCGACATAGATGCCTACGCCGACGTCGACACCGAAGGCAAAATCCAGCCGATAATTTCCGTGTAATTGCTATCGAAATAAAACCAAAACAAAGATATCTGGGAGACTTATCAGCGCGTGTAACAAGGTAATAAAGAACATTAAGTGAAATACCATTGACGCAGGAAAAATGAATCGCATAGCGAAGATGCGAACAAGACCGGCTGCCGAGTAATTGCCGACCAGGTGTAGGCGAAAAAGCAAGGATAGATTCTACAGCTCAAAAAGAAACGTTTTGCTCTTTGAAACAGAAGGTGGGTTGCTTTACATAGCAAACTTATGAATTACATTAAGTAAGAAAGACTTCGCATGCGTTTGGTCTGAAGGGAAACTGTTCTACTTGTCACGAAACGAGCACTCAAAAACGGTGCGCCGTCAAATTCTCGCGACGAAACGCCGGAAGGATGCCTCGAGGTCAACGATAAAAAAAGAAAACAAGCATCCAAAGACTCCCCGGGCGCGCGTCCCTCTCCCCTCGGAAGCGTGGGTTCGCCGACGAAACTCCTCTCATCGGCGCCCGAGCAAACCCTGGAACGTTCTCGATGGAAAGGGGCGTGGTGATGCAGGGTTGCGTCATCCGTCGCGGACGGCCCTCGTACAGTCTCTCCCTTTCCCCAGCCTTCGCTGCGTATCGCGCCGACGAAATGATGAGAACTTTCTGGAATCTCGCGCGGAAGGTATTTAATCGAGCAGCCGAGATGGGAGATCAGGAGAAGAAGGAAGTTAGCACAGTGCGTGGGGTTATACCGCCGCGTCTGTCGGTGAAGGTTTTGTCCTTAGTGACAAAGCAGGAGAAGAAGGAAGTTAGCGCCCATGTGCGTAGGGTATCCCGCCGCGTCTGTCGGTGAAGGTTTTGTCCTTAGTTACAAAACAGGAGAAGGAGAAAGTATGCGCCAGAGTGCGTAGGGTGTTCCGCCTTGTAGGCGAAGCCTTTTGTCCTCCGTGACAAAGGAGGAGAAGAAGAGGATATCCACCTGAGGGGTGAAGACTCGAGCTACGTGCAAGAGGTGTGTCTACCGCTATCGAGCGCAGACGCGTGGCAACAGCTGCGTGTGTGAGGCCGACGTGTTTCCGGCGAAGAAGTTTGGAGCCTGGAGAGCGGCCAATTGAAGACGCGAGGTTTTTTGGAAGAGAAACTTCGGGGCAGCGGAACGACAACAACGCTAGACTTTGAGTGAGTGATTCTCGGAAGAGTATCGTTCAGACTTTTGTTCCAAGGACTTTGGACTAAATAAGTTTTCTAACTCTTTAGTCTTTAAGTGTCTTGGCTGTTCGATGCATGCGACTGCATTGTAGTGGGTATTGTTGTCTGTGTTCGTTGTGTCGAGTGTGGCTGATTGTACTGGGTAGTACATTGTTTGATTGGTGATATATTGTATTCAACTATTGTCGAGTGTGCATACTTGTGTATCGTTTTGATCTACCATAACTGAGAATATAACTTTGTTTTATTCATCAACTCTCGGCTCTGACTTGTTCTTTGAGCCACAGCCGGCATCCGCTGGCGCGCCATGTAAGACCACTCCTAAACTATCCACGCTTTCGTGGTGCGGTTCGGGGGGCCGATACTTCGGCCCTTGGATTTAGCTCGGCGATCGCCTCCCTAATTAACGGGACCTGTGGCAATTAATCTGGCATCCGCGACAAGGACCTTTTGGTGCACAGTGTGTCCAAAGTAGTGAGAAAGAGCTTTGAGTTGTTGATAGTGCTATTTGAACAATTTTGTGTGTTGTTCAGTGTTCTCGTTAACGAGTGCAGGAGAGTGTTCCAATATACTGATTTAGGCAGATATTTTTTGCACGCGGCAACGCTTTATTTGCGAGACACAATGGATCTCGAAAAGTTAGTAGCTCTTGGTGAGAAGATGGGTCTTTCTGGCACCGAACTACGGAAGTGGGTCACCCAGAAGGAAAAAGAAGAAAGAGAGAGGGCCAAAGAAGGAAAGGCTGCTGAGCTGGGAAAAGAATGGTTGGCGGTCGAAAAAAAGCCAACGCGGAAAAAGAAGCTGAGTTGGAGAGAGATAGGTTGGCAGCTGAGAGAGCCAAGGAATAAACAGCAGCTGAGTTGGAACGAGAGAGGTTGGCAGCTGAGAGCCAAGAAAGAAAGAGAACAACAATTAAACTTGGAGTTGGAGAGAGAAAAGCTGGCAGCTGAAAGGGCGAAAGAAGATAGAGAGGCAAAGGAGCGACAGCTGAAAGAAGAAAGAGAGCAGCAATTGAAGTTGAAGCTTCAGAGAGAAAAGTTGGCAGCCCAAAGGGCGAAGGAAGAAAGAGAATCGGAGATGGCTGAAAGGGAACGGCAGCGGCAGCACGAAATGGAACTCGAGCGGCTCCGTTCGCAACAGCGAAGTGAAACTCCGGTCCAAGCTAGAGTTGAAAGCGTCGAACGAGAGGAACGTGGCTTCCGCCTGAACCCAAGCAAGCTGCTGGTAGCGTTTGATGAAAGGAAGGACGACCTTGACGCGTACCTTCACAGATTTGAGACAATCGCGAGGAGCCAGAATTGGCCGAAACATCAATGGGCAACTGCTTTAAGTACTTGCTTGAGTGGTGAAGCGCTCAGTGTGTACGCTAGGCTGACGCTGACCGATGCAGCCAACTATGCAAAGGTGAAAGCTGCTTTGCTGAAGCGATTGAGATTTACTGTGGAAGGATTCCGGGACAGATTTCGGACAGGAAAGCCAGCTGATGGTGAGACGGCTACGCAGTTCCGCCCGACTTTGCAATTATTTCGACAGATGGGTTGAACTTTCAAGGACAGCGCAGGAGTATGATGAGCTTAGAGAGCTCCTTATTAGAGAGCAATTTCTCACCAGTTGCCACTCAAGCCTGTCACTGTACTTGAAAGAGAGGAAGGCTGAGTCACTTGAAGGCATGCTTAAATTGGCCGAGCAATTCTTGAAAACGCAAGGTGGCACAAATTTGGCCAAAGTCAAGAAGGAGTGTCTCGAAGACTAGAAAAAATAGGCACCCGAACAAAAGAAGCGTGCACCGGAGAGTGTTCCGCGATGTTTTCTGTGTAACCGAGTGGATCATCGCGCGAACAACTGTCGTACTAACTTTACGAGCCCTACGGTAGTAAAATGTTTCAAGTGTGGTCAGACTGGGCACAAAGCAGACGCATGTCGTAACGGAGCGAGTCAAACTCAACAGGTATCCTGTGTGCTAGCAGCACCAAAATCGATGGCGATGCCGTCACCGATGGATTCGTAGAGTTGAAAAATGTGGAGAAACTTCCTATTGTGGATGCTGTAATGACAAAACAGCCAACCGGTGTTACAAAGGTAATGCCAACGCTGCCTGGAAAAGTTGTGGGCCAGAAGATTACGGTGTTAAGAGACACCGGTAGCTTCACGGTTATCGTGCGGAGAAATTTGGTACGGGAAAGTGAGTTAACAGGCAAAACGAAACCGGTTTGCCTAATTGACAGTACGGTTCGGATGCTTCCCGAAGCAGTGATTGAGGGTGAAACTCCGTACTTCAGCGGGAAAGTTACTGCGCTATGCATGACGACCCCCCTGTACGACCTCGTCATTGGAAACATCGACGGGGCGTGAGGGCCGAATGATCCAGAATGCGTGGGAGAAGACCCTAAGATAGAGCCCTCGCCAACCAGCGACCGCGAGATACAGTGGAGGAGCATTCCGTGACGGATCTCACTCGAGCCCAAGGTGAAGCCACGATGCAAAAGACAGTGAATGAGAAGATGATCGTGTTGAAAGAGTTTACGTGCTGGGCAGCTGGACTTACGTCGGCTCGACCTCAACTGACCGACAATGTAAAGATGACGGAGTCGGCCAGCCAGGCCCAATGCCGTGACATGAACAAGCTGGTAAATAAACAGACAGGAGCCGTTGAACGTTATGTCCCGTTAACGATGTCGGAAGTGACAACGATGGCTGAGACGCCGCCTCAGATTCCGTCGTTGGGAAGGGCTCGCCAAAAAAGAACGATAAAAAACAAGAATAGGTCGAGCGAGCACCGCAAGAAAGGGCGCAAGCGCCGCTCAAGGTACACAGGATAGGTGCTGAGGTGGAATCGGATTGTGTTTGGCACAACTGAGTGCCATATGTTGTGTTAATGTTCTTGTTATCCTGTGTCACAACTGTATGCCGAGTGAATCAAAATTTTTGTTACGGTGATGTGATGTATAGTATGGTACAATTGTTGTAAAGACAGACCTTTGTACAATTGTATTGTTTGGAATATGTGATGGAGTGTGGAACTCATGTACCTGTGGTTATATTTCATGTGCTGTGAGATTGAATTGCATTGTACATTTGTATTGAGTGATCAATTGTGAATGTGACGAGCCATAAGCAATGGACTATGTTACAGTCTTTAAGTGTGTAGTGACTGTTCGCGCTCGTTTGTGTGGTTTTTAATATTATGAGATAATGTTCTTAAAGTGGGGGGCAGTGTCACAAAACGAGTGCTCGAAAAGGGCGCGCCGCCAAATTCTCGCGACGAAACGCCGGAAGGACGCCTCGAGGTCAACGATAAAAAAAGAAAACAAGCATCCGAAGACTCCCCGGGCGCGCGTCCCTCTTCCCTCGGAAGCGTGGTTTCGTCGACGAACCTCCTCTCATCGGCGCCCGAGCAAGCCCTGGAACATTCTCGATGGAAAAGGGCGTGGTGACGTAGGGTTGCGTCATCTGTCGCGGCCGGCCTTCGTACAGTCTCGCCCTTTCCCCAGCATCCGCTGCGTATTGCGCCGACGAAATGATGAGAACCTTCTGGGATCTCACGCGGAAGGTATTTAATCGAGCAGCCGAGATGAAGATCAGGAGAAGAAGGAAGTTAGCGCCAGTGTGCGTGGGGTATTCTGCCGCGTCTGTCGGTGAAGGTTTTGTCCTTAGTGACAAAGCAGGAGGAGAAGAAAGTATGCGCCAGAGTGCGTAGGGTGTTCTGCCTTGTGGGCGAAGCCTTGTGTCTGCCGTGACGAACGAGAAGAAGAGGATTTCCACCTGAGGGGTGAAGACTCGATCCACAGGCAAGAGTGTGTCTACTGCTATTGAGCGAAGACGCGTGGCAACAGCTGCGTGTGTGAAGCCCACGTGTTTCCGGCGAAGAGGTTTGGAGCCTGGAAAGCGGCCAATTGAAGACGCGAGGTTTCCTGGAAGAGAAACTTCGGGGGCAGCGGAACAAAAACAACGCTGGACTTTGAGTGAGTGATTCTCGGAAGAGTATCGTTCAGACTTTCGTTCCAAGGACTTTGGACTAAATAAGTTTTCTAACTCTTTAGTCTTTAAGTGTCTTGGCTGTTCGATGCATGTGACTGCATTCTAGTTGGTATTGTTGTCTGTGTCTGTTGTGTCGAGTGTGGCTGATTGTACTGGGTAGTACATTGTTTGATTGGTGACATATTGTATTCAACTTTTGTCGAGTGTGCATACTTGTGTATCGTATTGATCTGCCATAATTGAGAATATAACTTTGTTTTGTTTATCAACTCTTGGCTCCGACTTGTTCTTTAGGCCACAGCCGGTGTCCGCTGGCGCGCCAAATAGGACCACTTCTAAATTGTCCACGCTTTCATGGTGCGGTTCGGGGGGCCGATACTTCGGCCCTTTGAATCAGCCCGGCGATCGCCTCCCTAATGAACGGGACCTGTGACACTATTTATATTTGAATGTATACACAACGGCTGTAAGTTAGAGCACTATCATAAATGCACGCTGATCATAAACTCGTTGCAGTGAAACCAAGGAAAAAGCGATAGCCAAGAAATGTAGCTATTTTCAGGGACAACACGCGTAACGTGAACAGGTATATATTATTTTAAAAAATATTTATTTGCAGGATTTTTTAGGAATGCACCTTCTGGTTATGACGAGCATATCGACTACAATTTTTTCTAATATATGACCAGCTATATGTGCATCTTAGCCTACCTGTTATAAGTAAATCGTTTTACCATTCTTGTATCCTACGCTGGCCAAAAATTTTCGAAAATACTCTACAAGTGGCATTTTTATTCATGTTTGGCAACACCGTCATAGAACTATTTCACAGCCGAACAACAGTCAGTGAGAGCTCGCACTCTTTTACGCTTGCCTTCCCACACCATTACAAACAGCTACCCGGCCATCCATTAAGAGGTAATGTATTAGGCATTCTTGTATAGTTGGAAACGGCGGATGTTACACGCACTAACATCCATTTCGTTGTAGCGCGCTTGAGGGGTCCATCGAGAAGTGAAGCTAGACTAGCACTTTACAAGGCAGTGCTAATAGCGTAAGGTTATGCTATCGCGTTCTACTCTTGAAGAAGGAACTCCTGCGTCGTTACTTTTATTTTTTTTGCCACCTATTGTATGGCAATGCACAGAAGCGTATATGTTTTCTATAACTAGTTTACTCATGAGAATCAGTCTCTGTTGTTCTAACATTCCAGAAAGCTAATGTAGGCTCTATGTACTTTCATGTTTTTGTGTTCGAATATCATATTAAAAATATTTGAGTACTGAAAATATAGCACAATAAACTCAGAATTTAGAAGACTGGGGATCGTATGAGAAAGAAGCTCTAATACACGGTGAATCAAGGCGTGAAAAGAAGCTCTGAAAAAGCGTCCTCCGAGATCCAAGAAAAAAGTGTGGCTTATCTCTTTTTCTAAGCATCGGCATAATACGAAAGTGAAACATGTTTTCGCAGAGGTAGTGGAGTGTTTGTGGTGCATTGTTTCGGCACAAGGCAGACGAATTATTTGTACAGTGGACATACAGTGGAGATGATTCCTTACTGAGCACTGTAAAATAAATTGCTATAAGCAAGTTCAGTTTAAAGCAGGTGAAAGCTGATGGTAAATACTAGGTCGCTTGAATTGGGAGCTCTGATTGCTAGAACGTGTAGTTGGGCTAGTTTGCTGCTGCTGTAGAGTTGCATACAATAATACCTCGAGGGGAATCTGGCGCAAGTGTCTACGCGGTCTCCTTCAGAGACACTGTACCCTCATGGAAATTTTGGGAAGTAAAGACTTCGGATGAGCTTCGAATGGATCGTGTTTATGAAATTTGCGGTGCTTGTTTGCCGAGTTTAAAAGAAAGCGATGTCAAGCTATAATTGCAATGCACTTGCTTCCTTCTTTCGCGCATAGAGTTTATTGCAAAACTAATTTGTGGTCACGCGGTAGAAGTGAAACCAGAATAAATATAACCACCAGGGTATTCATTGCTCTGTCACTGCGTTGCAGATTTGGCATCAAGATGTAATGAATAATAATTTGCAACATTCGACAACAACACTCCCGTTTTGCCTTTCAAAAGTACGCAATATCTGTTTATGGAATTTACAGTACACTACTAGGCGAGAAACACTTAACGTTTCGTCTGCTGCAACGCCAGGTGAGTCTGTCCAAGTGGTCTGCCCCCAACGCACCTCTGGTTTGTTGTGAAGGCGGTTCAGAGGAGCGTGACAGTGCGTCTACTTAGCTTCGTTGTCGTTCTGCAGTCGATTTACACGAGTTCTGGCAAGGCGCGATAAAGAAAAAACGTGAACTTGATGTAATTTTCTGCACTGGCATGAGACGTTACATCTATGCTCAGCGGTGAGTGGACGACGCTTCGCTGAAATTGTCGAATACGACTCTGAATCCACAGCAAATCTCATACCCAGTGGTATTCAGCCTCTTTAGACAACGAAAGCGCGGCTTCAGTTCTTTACACCACACCCAACTACCTATGCTATAGAAGAAACATTAACTATAGAAAAAGATCCGTGCAGAGTTCGCTATAGCCAATGCAATACAATCCGAAGCCTGTATTTCCCATAATTCGCCAGGAGCAAACAATCGCAGTGCCAGATTACGCTTTAGGTATATTTGTATAAAACTCTATGGTTCATGCTGAAGAAAGGGTGAGGATGCAACCCCAACCCAAGCAGATGAGAAGAAGAGCGATACGATCCCGCCTCCTTCGTTTCTCGTGCACCTGGGTTGCGTCCTTCGCTAGCTCACCTGCCAAGATATTCAGCTATAGTGTGTTGCCCATCACACGAGCATCAATAAGCGAAGCAGTTCAATAGTTCACTCTTTAAACAAGAAGAGCTCGTGTGTGGGTCGGGGAAGGCCTTCAACGGGACATGCAAGGTTCTCAGTTCTGCTCCGAACGCACATCTTCTTATATGAAAATGGCGCCACCTCATCAGGGTACATTTTTGTCATTTCGTTCTTTAATCTAACTTTCAGGTATTCTAGCGTTATGAACATTGCTGTCACTTTACCACACCAAACTTGCCCATGGTCTAGCAATTTTACAAGCTATAATAAAAGCCCTAGAGTGAAAACAAAACATTCATTTCTTCATTATTGATTGCTGACATTTCGTTGTTAGCCTCCACAGTGGCCCACCTATCAGAGCGCCGGGCTGCGATCTTAACCACACAGTTTCAATCCTGGCCATAAAGAATGTACACGGCGAGAATACGGCACAGCTACAAAGATTTAATCCATTGGAACATGCTACTTGGGCACTGGAACTCAGTCAAATAATAATAAAGATGCTGTGAAGTCGGTTACACTGAAGATTTCGTCTTGCTATGTCAGCACGTTATCACGTAAATGTGAGCGCCCTGCATTACACAGCTGTATAACGCTTGTGTTCGTGTGGTCTTTAATTACAACTTATTTCTAGACCAGCCCGCGGTAATCTGAATTTAGGTGTAAACAAACACCCGTTGTCTCTCTTCGCAACGTGGGGCCAATAAACGCCATGGAAACGAAATGTGCCCTTGATGCATACCTAGCCTATGCGTGACGATTGCCTACTTTCTAAAACAGGCTCACCATCACCTGGGAAGACATGACTGTCATCCTCAACGGAATAGATCTGAATGGCAAAGTTTTAAAAAAATACGGTGTACTTCCACAAAGTGGATGTTGTCATGGTACGTGAAATACTGATTTTTTGACATTCTTCTTAAGTAATCCAGAATACAACAAGTGAGAACCATGCTACCTAAGTTCATTAGAGCTCCCTGCAATGCTGGTAGCGTATCATTTATACAGCGTGAATACCATACATTACCTTCATATTTCACTTACAAGTGATGGGGGCTCCTTAATTTTAATTAGATAACGCTTACGCGATGATACTTGGTGTCTTTCTGACAAATGCCACCAGTGTAATCACTTTGCAAATGGATTCCGAAACGCAGCTATTGCCGATGTACCAGGTGACTGACCTAAAAGTCCGTCCGCCATAAGCGTGTAGTAGTTAAGGTGTTCGGCTGCTGGACTGTTGGTCGCGGGTTTGATCCCGGCCATGGCAGTCGCATTTTGGTGACGGCAATACTGTTCAGGCCTATGTGTACGGTATCAGTGCACGTAAAAAGAAAACTGATGGCCAAACTTACCGGAGTCCTCCGCTGCGGCGTCTACTATAATGATAAGGCGGGTTTGGGATGTAATAACTGATATATCATTGTTGTGCTATCAATTCTTGGCGCCTTGACTTGAACTCGCCGCTTTCGCAGTCGAACTACACGGTGACTCGCTGACGAATCGTGAACACGTCCCGCGTGAATGTTGCATGGGTGTTTCGATGTCAGTGATGGAGTAATATAGATATAACGGCTAAAATTTTAATTAAACTGCATGATTTGAGTTATGTGCACATTGTCGTGGGAAAATCAAAACTGAGTATTGAACTCATTCGCATTGATATGTCATTTATATATATGTTCACACAGGATGGATAACTTACAAAACATGCTTCGACAGGTAACCGTCGGCATGGCCGTTTTACAATAGCCGTCATTTCCCGATATGAATGCACCGTATGCGAATTGGGACTTTGGTAGTATTGCATTGAATATAACATTCCGGGTGTTGTTTCACTAGAAAAATACCATGACAAGTGCTGTATTCATACTTGGCATAGCATATTCCATCCGTCAAGATACATATACAAACCTGCAAGTTATGACTTCCTGCAAATATTATATGAAAACCACTTCAACGATGAGCCCAAATGAAAAGTTAAGGTTACTTAAAACCAAAGCAACGAATTTTATCTAAATTCCCAACTGAACAAATAAGACAGAAGACAAAAATTGAAGTGGAAATAAATTTTACCTCCGCGCTTTTTTTTATTCACCAAAATTCACGAGACTCTCGTGGCCCCTTCCTACTTTCTTTTCAACTTCGCTTCGTTCTTTGTGCATGGCGAGAAGTTTGTATTAGCGTTCTTTACGAGTAACATAAATATGAGTGAAACGAGTGGCCGCTTGCATTGTCTTCTTTTTGAGCCCATGTATAGTGTCACCAAAAGGACAGCAGAGCGTCGGGACAGCAGGTTTCTTTCGTTAACTAAAAGAGTGTGCCTGAAAGCACTATAGTTTTACATAATCTTAGTCTCTCAAGAGGACTCTCTTTGAAAGCTGTTACTTCTGTAGACGGACTGCTGAAATGATAAAACCCTATTATCTCTCTATGTCTCGAGGCAGGTTAAAGTGCCTTCTGAACGCATCAACGGTGTTACTCGCTGTGACAGAACACCGCCATTAATGAAATTTCTACCACAGATCAGCAAAATCACACTATCAGCCAGCTTTTCTTTATTGATATGATAAATAAGGACATGTTGGTGCACAGGTAAGGCTCTGTTTACTCCTGAGCCCTTAAGTGAATATTGTGCACACATCTGAAGGAAGAAAAAAAAGAGAAGTATACATGAAAAATAAGGCACACGAGCACATACATCTGGATATATATAAATTATGATGACTCGGTTGTAACGAGGTTTATTGGTCGTGAACTCGGGAACGAACAAGCGCAACGGACCCGAAAAAGAAGCGCACGTTCCAAGAAGATGATGATTGTCAGCCAGAACTTATGATGATGATTCACTGCTGCTCAGATGAGCATGAAGCGCATAATAGATGCCTACACTGATTCCCCCCCCCCCCCGTGGAAGCGGTCAGCCTGGCCGCTGCGGGCGGGCAGTCAAGGTGACGAGGAACGTCGTGTAGAAAGCTTTATGCGGGAAACGTGTACAATTTCGGTGCTGCGGTAACGGCGGCCAGTTGGCACGACAAGAGGCGTCACACGATAGTTGATAGGTGAAGTCTGCTCTGAAACAACATATGGGCCGATGAATCAAATGGAACTTGTCGCAGAGACCAGGTGTGCGAATTAGTGTCAATAGCAGCACCTCGTCACCCGGTCGGAATGATACCACACGATGAGAGGTGTCGTAGACGGGCTTCCTTGCTTGTTGCGTAGCTTCCGTGTTCACACGAGCGCGCTGGCGGCACTGGGCAAGGCGAGAAATATATTCTTCGCAAGAAGATGGTGATGGAGGGCCATTGCTGGTGAAGAAGGAAACATCGATAAAGAAAGTAGGTGAACGTCCGTAAACGAGATAAAACGGTGAGTAGCCGGTTGTGCGCTGAACAGCGGTGTTGTAGGCGAAAGTGAGGAACGGTAGAAGTTTATCCCAGTTTCTGTCATCCGGTTGAATGTATACGGCGATCATGTCGGCAAGGGTTCGATGAAATCTCTCGGTCAGACCGTTTGTTTAAGGATGGTAGCTAGACGCCATCTTGTGTGTGGTACCAGAAACGCGAAGAACTTCACCTAAAAGCCGTGATAACAACACCTTTCCACGGTCACTTAGAAGTACACGAGGAGCACCATGACGTAGTATTATGGCCTGAAGGACGAAGTCAGCAACTTCCGATGTTGAACCAGTAGCTGCTGAAGTTGTCTCGGCGTAGCGTGTCATATGGTCTACGGCGGTGACTATTCATCTATTTTCAGCACCAGTAACAGGAAGGGGCCCATAAAGATCGACACCGACGACCTCAAAAGGTGTTGTAGGGCACGTCAATGGCTGTAACTGACCAGCCGGGGGAGATGTTGGAAGTTTGCGAAGTTGGCACGGAGAGCAGGAACCCACGTACTTTGCTACGCTGGTAGAAATCTCAGGCCAATAAAAGCGGCTTCGAATGCGGTCGTAGGTTTTGTGAAAGCCTAGGTGGCCAGCAGTCAAATCGTCATGAAAGGCGTTAAGTACATGAAGTTGAAGAGCGCGTGGCAGAACAGGTACCCAGCGTTGGCCGTCAGGATGATTTATGTGACGATACAGCACACCGTCCTGAAATTTGAAGTTCTCGAGTTGTCGAAGAAGGCGTGCATTGGGTGGACGCGTAGCTCCTGAGAGGTGGTCTATAATGCGCCGACAATACGGGTCAGCCTGTGGCGAGAACTGAAGGGTTGTTTATCGTCGATTGGCGGTTGGTACAGCGAGGCGAGCAAGGCAATAGAAGTGGGAGTCACGTCTACACTGGTGTCATTGGAGGTGGCAGCTGGAGTGTCGAACGACGCCGTAGGTAGTAGGCAACGAGAAAGAGCGTCAGCGTCTTGATGTTTTTTGGCCGATTTATAAATAATCTCAAACTGATACTCCTGTAGGCGTAAAATACAACGACCCAAGCTTCCGGACAAGTTCTTCATTGTAGAAAGCCAGCATAAAGCGTGGTGGTCCGTTACGATGATGAATTGACGGCCGTACAGATAAGGACGGAACTTTTGTATGGACCAAACCACAGCGAGGCACTCCTGCTCAGTGATGGTATAGTTTTTTTCGGTAGAAGTAAGCACTCGGCTAGCATATGCGATGACCCTTTCCCGTCCAGAGTTATCGCTTTGGAGGAGAACAGCACCTATACCGCAACCGCTGGCGTCGGTATGCAGGAGTGCTGGGGCGGTGTCATCAAAATGGCAGAGTACAGGCTCTGACGTCAAAGCTTTCTTCAATAGCGAAAATAGCGGCCGTTTCAATAGCGAAACGGCAGCTAGTCTATCATGAAGAGTCCAATATACTCCAACGTAAAGTTGACGCGCGAGCATGCTGAGCACAGCGACTCTATACGTTAGCAAACATGTGAACTCTGACGCCAGGCGCGACCGGCGCGACCAGCGTCCGTCGGCACCGCCCGACGCCAAGCAGCACGAAAAGCGACATGCTATATTTAACACCCACTACGTCACCCAGACAGCACTGCGTCTGCCTGTTTTCGTGGCGGAGGGATGCCGGACGCGCTGAAACGCGCATGCGTCAGGACCGGTGGCAGGACCGGTGAATTTATGGCAGGACCGGTGACTGGCATGGCAACGTCGGCGTGACGCGACAAAATGAACGCCGGTCACGTTGAAGTGTATTGGCACCTTGATTAGGGCAGGTAGTCATGTTATCGCATGACACGCGTCTCATGATTATCCTGTTTGCACCAGTCACATATCTTCGTCTTCCATTGACGTCACGTCATGCCAAGTTTGGCATATGTGAAGCTAGCAAAACCGCCGCGATTGCATCATGAGTGTGGCATGTAGTCATGTTGTTACACGACACGCATGTCGTGATTATCATGTTTGGATGTGTCATTTACCTATGTTGTCCATTCACGTACCGTAATACCAAATTTTGTATATTTAACGCTAACGAAATCGCTGCGAGCGCCCCATGAGCGTGGCGTGCAGTGATGTTGTTACATGACACGCATATCATGTTAATCATGTTTGCAGCACTCTCATACCTTCGTCATTCATTGAGATCCCGCTAAAGCAAATTTTGTATAAGTGAAGCTAGTGAAACGGCCGCTAGCGCATCATGAGCGTGGCATGTATACACGTTGTTTTATGACACGCATCTCATGATTATTATGTTTACACCAATCATATACCTTCTTCATCCATTCACGTACCGTAATACCAAACTCCGTATATGTGACACTAACGAAATGGCCGCGGGCGCATCATGAGTGTGGCATGTAGTCATGTTGTTATGGGACGCGGATATCATGATTTTCATGTTAGGGTCTGTCGCTTCTGTTCACCTTGCAATCACGTCATACAATACCAGTTTTAAAACATGTCATGCGAACGAAACCACAAGAGCAGCGAGATCATGAAATGTAAAGAATGACACTCTTGACATACATGTCATGATTTTCATGTTAAGACTAGTCAAATATGTTCGTCTTACAGTTATGTTATGCCCTACTAAGTTTGGTATCGATACGGCTATCCAAACGGCCAGCAGAGCTAAAAGTCGTAGGCGGCTAGATAGATAGATAGATAGATAGATAGATAGATAGATAGATAGATAGATAGATACTCTCAAGGTCACCGTATTTCACCAAGAAATGCTTCACATTTATTATTGTTCATTTTGTATGTTCATTTGCTAACTTTCGACAGAAAGAAGATGCATAAAACAATTGAAAGAGAAAGCTTTAGGTTTGTTTGCTAAACGTCCTATTAGACCGTTTTGAGCTTTATATCTGGTATTTATTAGCGTTTTTTGTCACCTCCAAATCCTCGTGAAATACAAAAAAAAAACACGTGATAAACCCACATCTGCGCCTACGCGTGCCATCATTCTGGTGCTCCCTACCGCTCCCCATACGAACGATACGTTTTCTCGCATCGGTTCAAGACAGTGATTGGTAGTCACAGGGGTAATCGCCTTTGTGGTCTATAGAAAGAAGTGTTCATTGCATAGCCACCACCATCGTTGCGGCCCTGTCGAGGCAGCACAGTCGGGCAAATGCTATGAACATACGGATGCAGCGCGTTAGGGAGCAATAGTATCATCGAGCATACTGGCGTGCGAGTGGGTTTTAAAGACGATAGTCTTTCGTGGGGATCTTCGACGCAAAAATTTCTGTCTGTCTGTCTGTCTGTCTGTCTATCTGTCTGTCTGTCTGTACGTTTGTCTGCTTGTCCACTCTTAACGGTACCTCAAACGACACCAAAAGATACACCAAACGGTGGATCCCATCCGCAGCGCCCACCGATATTGCTCAAGTTTCAGCGTTCATACTTGTGCATTGTTCCATTAAAAAGCAATTATTGTGCATATCTGAATCACGAAAACATGTCAATAACTTTATGGGTGTACTTATACTATAGAAGGCACACATATGTAACTCTGAGGACCGTAGCGTTTATCACGCAGCGCTTACAGTGCGACACGATGCTCAAAAAGGCAAGTGTTTCGAACGCTTTGCTAAGACGACACAGTGGTAGTACCTGCCCTCGCTTTGCGTTCTGCTCCTTATCGCCTCTGAGACAGGCACGCATCTTTCTCCGCAGGCCCACACGCCTTCTTTCGTTTTCGAAGATAACTGCCAGATGGCGCTCGTGTCTTAAGTGCCTGGACGCGCTGATATGCCTTCGCTGCACCGATTGAGACTCTCTAACGCAGCGCCTCTAGAATGTCATTCACCAATTTTCTTGCGGAGAACATCAAATAAACGTTTTGTTCACTCTCTCCAGACGTAAGACTATCGTATTTCGACGACATTTGCAGTGTAACAAGTATATACGGGGCCAACTTATTCACGTGCTGTTTTTTTTTATTTCGCGGGCATTTGAAGTGAGCAGAAAAACTCTGATAATTAACAAAATAGAGAGACAAACTTTCAAATCAGACGTTTTGCAAACCGATCTACTACTTTCTCTTAAAACATTTTATCCATTTTTGTTCCTTTAAAAGTCAGTTAATTAGACCGATATAATTACCCATTTTTATTAGATGAAGTTATTCTGACTAACTCCAGACAAAGATCAGAAACATGCCTTTGGTGGCGTCGTAATTGCGTGTGTCAGCATATTTAAGCTCTGGCTAAAGATAGCTGGGACACCCTTTATATGTATGTGTCCTGGATAACATAAATGTATCCCATGGAGCGTTAGTGTTTACCAGCTTGAATCAACATGTCTCTTTATCTTAGGATACGATCTACTCACAATTCAATGCTTGGCCGTGTATTAAGCTCACTTTTAATGCGCGAGACGGTGCGGTAGTTAGTGGAAAAGGGTATGCTATAGGCACCTTAATGATAGCACAACGCAACGAGGGTTCACAGAAGCTTTCTCTACACAGGATTTTCCGTAACTGCTCCTTTCTTTCTCTCATTCGCCTTTGACGCCTCCGATTCAAAACAAAACAGATAGCTCTACTTGTAAAGTGCCGAAGGGCTCTTAAGAGTCAGCTGCCACGTCGGTGACAACAGAATCTTAAAACAGCCACGTAGGAAGGTTCTTCTGACTAATTTCCTATTACGTGCAATGTCTTCACTCAACCACATCTACGTTCCTTTTGAAACAGCTCAAAAGATTGAACACACAGATTATGACTGAACAGCACTAGCGCAATACGAATGCCAACGTTTTTTTTTCTGCTGCCAGCGTCAAGTCTTAATACGCGTCAAAGTTTGCAGCTGTTGAGAGCGACAATTGTTAAACAAAATTAGCCTTTCTCTTCAGAAGCTGACCTTTATTTAGATTTTTCCTGTATAAAGACATGCCGCCATTCTTCGTTTTAGGGCTGCCAAATTGTTCTACCTTCATTGGTAACCTCTACCTTCTTGTATGTCAGGAGAGATGGGATGGTTGAACGTTATTAAAACGTGTCATTTTCGCAGACTTCAAGCATAAGTGATATTGATAAGAAAGTAGACTTCTTATGAAGTAGAAAAACATATTTGTTGAAGCGTAAAGATGAATATGCACTATGCGGAATTCTATCTGCAAGTAAACTATATATTTTTCGTACTAATCCTCAATCAACGCGCTTATAGTGCAACCGAAAAACTTTTATCATATACTCTGCCCAGATACCTTCAAGAACAATATTGAGTATGAGTTTGGCCTCTTATTTCCGGTGAACCTATAATTACGCGAAAATTATCAAAGCGATAACTCGCCTGAGTTAGCTTTTACTGTAGCAGCAGTATGTTCACCCAAAGGAACGAATTCAGCGTATCAAAGAGACTGCTCTACGCGAAGTTACTTTCTTTGAATAAAATTTAAGCGGATATGTTAGATACCGGCAAGCGTAATTTTCCTTCACAAAAATTATATTGAAATAACAGAACATTGTGGAGAGTTCTATGAGAAGATAGCTGTACTTTCACAGTTCGATCATCAAGATACAGTGAGTAAGTCATTAAGCTAAATCAGTGAAGTGAAACGACGTTGATAATAGTCAACAAGGACGTCATGCGGGCTAATGCGATGTTCGTCTATCCTTCGGCAAAGTGTGACGAAAACTTTATTTTCATGCGTATAACACAACCATATTCTTACTCCTGTCACGATAACATAATCGCGATTCTGGCTCTTGACTGACTGATCCAGAAGCCGTACGTTTATTCCTAAGTAGGCTGACTGCGTCAAGACACAACGCGCACGTTGCAGAATTTCTGATGCCGCAGCAGCATTGGTTTTCGGGCGAAAAGATCACTGCCAGACATTCTTTCTGTCGCAATAACAAGTGCACCAGCATGTGCTCAGCTATTCCTGTTTTGCTCAGCAAAAGAGATTGAAGGAGTTTGCATGCATTCCTCCTTGCCTGACGTTTCAAGTTTGAAGTTGAAGGGTTATTGCCGCACAGAGATAAAACACCCATAACAGAAAAGATTAAGAAGCTGCGTATAGGCGGCTTGATAGGTGCATCTCTGTTTACTTTTGGAATTTTTTTTTTCGAACAAGAAAATAAAAATGTATCTATGAGATGTCATTGCAATAGAAAATTCTCGCAAGACTAAAAGAAGCGCACAGGGCTTATCCTCACAACATCAAACAATACTAAAAAGAGTTTCCGTACATATGATGCAGCTGATTTCTATGAAAATCTTGACGAAATCTCGTAATCTAGTAACTTATTTCCTCCTCAGGATTCTTTAACTACGTACAAGATCACGAGAGAAATGACATTTCAAAACCCGAACACGTGTGCAGCGATTCCCGTCAGCAATACCGTGAAAGAGATTAAAGCGATGCTTAGGCATAAACAAAAGCAAGCACGCGGATATTAATAGCAGTCTCGACTTGCTGTGCAAGCTGAAGGAAACTAGAAAAGAGACAGGAAAGAGCGCGATTGCCCAGCCGCGCAAAGACTAGATATGCGCTCTTTCCTGTCTCCCTCATCTCTTAGTTCAGCTTGCGCAGCAAGTCGGCTTTTCAGGCATGAACGAACGTGTCTGCAAAGAAGTATTTTTTGAAGCGATGTTGGCTATCGTTTTCGCAATTTGTCTGGAATGTGATCACAAAAGTAGGGCTGATTCTCGAGAGATGTCGCGTTCGTGGAACTCCGTATTTATATTGCCGAACCGCGCACACACTGGAATAACGAGCGAGACCCCGCAAAGATCTGAGAAGGCTTATAAAGCAACCAGTGAAACGATTAAAGTTGTATCTTAGTGTTTGAATGGGGAGTTATGAATTGAAGTTTGTTGACTTTCACTGAGTATAGTGTCACAGGCTCCAGCTTATAAAGCTTACAAAACCACGGTAGAGAATGGCGCGTTTCCTTCGAAAACGCACGAAGTCAGCGTTCCGCAATGCTTGCTACAAAGAACGTTCTATGCAGTATGTACTACCTGTCTTACCTACTCACACTGCTACTTTACGTGTGTGTGCGTCTTCGTGTGTGCGCACGTGTGTTTGTGTGTGTATGCATGTTTGTGTTAATGTGTCTATATGTGGGTGCGTGCGTGTCTGTGTTTGTGTGTGTATTTGTGTGTCCATAACTTCTAAACTGCTCTCTTTTCCGCCTAGCTCTGGGATCATCCTTTCTGACTGAGGCAAGCCTGATAAAACAGCATCCAGCAATTTTTAGGACGTTGGAAATTTCAAACAAGTGTTAAACATTTTAGGGCAAGGGGCCGGCATTCGCTATGCTATCTTTCGTCACTCTTCTGAGAAGCGTGGTATCCGCTAAACTACTTCAAGGAATTTCGTTTAAAGACATCACTAGATATTTTGTTCACGAACATACGGAACTATGCACAAAAGCACATATTTCCTTTAATTTATTGTCTCCTGGAAAGTTTACTTCAGAATGAATATACGTTCACCAATATATGTCAAACTTTCTTTAATTGTCCAAAATATGTATGACTTTAAGAATCGGCTCTATAAGCCATCGGGAAACGCGCTATTGGTGAATGCGATGGGCACGAAATAACTACATTTGTAAAAATGCAAATATTACAAATGCCCCCCTCCCGCTTCTGTTTTAATAACATGACAAGCAGCTACGAAATTCTGCAATCAACTTGGCAAAAAAAGTTGCCATGCTCCGCCTAATCTAAGCGGAACTGGCAACTATGCTGCCGCGTTAGCTATCGGTGCTTGTAATGATGTAATAAGAGTCAACCGGAACACAAATATCTGGTTTGCCACCCCCCGCTGGGAAAGAGGTAAGAGGGACAGAAAAGTAGGCAAGAGAGAATTGAGAGAGCGAAGGAGAGAATTAGAAACACACAAATACACAGGGATGTCACAATCGTTGAACGTGGTGGGCTGCTCGCAAGAACGCTTCGATGAACTTAAGCCGAGAATGGACTGCTTTACCGAAAAGAACAAGGCACGCAAGCACTTTCATATAAAGTGTATAATATCATACCGTAATGCGCAATTAAATTCAATAAAATTGACACATGTGTTCTTAAATAGTTGCGGACGTGACGTAGAACCATAGCATGCCCTTTGGGCGCGAGTGTAGGTGAAATATTTGCAGAGAGTCCGATCAATCACTTAAAAAAAGCAGCGGATCGAACAAGGTGTTTTACTAATCGTCAGAGCCTTCAGCAAGGGCTCCTCTTTTTGAAAAAATATTCCTCGCTATGGGCCTGTCCACAATATACCTATCACTCTTCAAAATGCAGAAAGAAACAAGGTGGTGCAACTCGCAATGGTTGACACAAAGCCACAAAATTATTTGGTATCAATCACTACTTGCCTACTTCTTTGTAGGATGGCCTAGACTCTAGAATGAGTGGGATATGACTTATTTCGATTGTGGTTATTTCGCTTGACCACTTAAGCTGTTCTGGCTAGCTTCTTTTTCTTGTTTAGGTTTGCCGTAAACTGATACGGCCTTCAACATAACAACTTCGGGTTCGTTTGAGTGCATGCGCACTAGCGATTTGAAACCTGATACACCGTCGGCCTGTCAGATTTCACCAAATGCCACTGAAATGTCTCGCATTGAGCACGTCATAAAGTATATATCGTATTACAAATCAGACATATACAACCAAATGTCTAACAGAAAAAATATATATGCAAACAGTTCCAGCAATAAATTGTGTTACATGAAGAGCCCAATTTGAACGTAGTTACCCGCGGTTTCCAAAGCTTAGTCTTCAGACTCACGGGAGGAAGTTTTTGGCGATCATAATACTGAAGGATGTTGACGGTTCAAGTATATATCAAAAGCAAATAATAAGATATTTTTTCCAAGCAGTTTATATAAATACCATGTAACAACCTCAAAACCCGCTTTTATGGTGTGCAAAATACACGTTTCTACTGGGATCAGGTGTAGGTCACCTTTCAGAGGTATGAAGAACAATATAGGCCCGGGCCAGTAGACCTACGTTACGTATATGTCAGAAGACATCTCGAGCATCTTAAACGTGCCTTTGTTATATAATTTATTTGGGGTCAATGTTTTAGCGCTCTTCAATAGCCAGAGCCTTCCTCATAAGAGTACGTCAGAAAAATAGGCAGTAATACGACAACTAGGTGACATGCGATATGCAGGTTTGAACGCTTCAAAATGCTGTCCCTATATTTCGCGGCCTTCAGAAATACCAGACTTTCGAAATCATGGAGATCAGTTTTAAAGGTCGTTCCTTAGCATTTCATACGTCGACGAATGTCTGCCAATCTTTTCGTAAGAAGGATTGGTTTTAATGGAATGAAATGAAAAAAAACTTTATTTTGGTTTTAAAACATAAAAAACAACCTTCTTACTTGCACAGGTGTTTTTACAATATTTATTCACGGCATCTCTGCATATTCCGCAATGGCTAGAATCTGAGGTAAAGGCTTACGCATTAGGGATGAACTTAACGCGAGCAAATAAAAAACAGCGAATTGAGCGGGAAATAAATGAAAATGAAAATAAATATACAGACAAGAAAAGATACCAAATTGCGAATTATAATTTCGTGCAACTACAAGTGAACACACTTTTGTTCCGTGACTTCATTTTATTAGTCGCCTGATAAAGTTTTTGGTTATTTTATTCAAACTCCAATCGCAGGTTTCAAGTGTGTGCTACGATTTGGTGGTTTTGTGGCTAATGAAAACTTATAAGTCACCGACCTTGTTACAGTGGTATGTATATCTATTGAGAACTTGCTACCTGTACGGATATCAACACTCTTAAGAGTAGATGTGGTAGTGTATACAAACACCATAACACAATCTGCAGCGTATTTCAGATGTAATAGAGCATTAAGACAACTTATCTATGCGTGCTAGCCCAGTATCTACCACTGAGTTACGCCACTGCTTGAAACTTGTTTCTCGACTGGCCTTAGGCAGGATTGACGCCGTGAAGTAATTGAATTATACGATTAATAGAGCGTTTTAGAAGATCAAAGGAATATCCAGGCGTCACAACGCGAATCGCGTAACGAGTAGATCGTCCAATGCCCCAATCGATTAGAAAAATTGTTCTTGATCACCTAATAACTGCGGCGCATACCCACTTTTGGAATATTTCATCATCGTCGTCAGCCACTGCATAAAAATTGCACGAAACTTCAAGCACGTGTGTACGCATAATGAATGCTGGTCTACTACACAAAAAATATGAGTATTATTGGTGTAGTTGGTACCCAGCAGTGTGCTTGTAGCATTAACAAGAATGCTTACAATAGGCTCCGAAAGACAACTCTCCTAGCTTTTGCTGTGACTGTGCTGCATGACCCTGCAGGCGTGGCTTTTTTGTGTGAACTTACCTTATCTTTGTACCTTTATGCGTTAGTTCTCACTCGCTCCCAAATTTCAAACTCATGGTGGACGACGCGTTCGTCTTCTGGGCCCGGATTCACAAAACTCACTTACGAAAACATTTTTGCGCAAGAGAAATTTTCTTGCGTAAGTCGATTCACGAAACCAAAAAACGTCGTAAGAGGCCATAGTTGTCACATCGGCCGCTGCAAATAAAGTGCGCTGTGACTGCCCGGGAACATGTCAGCGATGGTGATGCAGTTGCTATATTTGCTTACGTCACCGAAAAGTGCTCGTAAGTGGATTCACGAAGCGAAATGGTGCGTAAAAACAGCATTGCTGAGAGAAAATCCTAAGAGTGGTCCGGACCACTCTTGGGAACAATGTGGCGACTTAGAACCTGCTGCCGCAGCGGTATACTTTGGTGCCCTGGCTGGTTTTGAGTTATTCACGCCCATCAAGGGCTGCCTGATGACTGCTGGTGCGTTTTTATTTTTTTCGGCGCTTTGAGGTTCGCGTGTTGTTTCCCTTGTACGCAGTGGATGGTGCTGACAGCAACCATTGTCCAATAAGTTCAAAGTCGCAGTATTGGAAGAATTTTATTGGGCGTCAACGGCATAAAACTACGCATGTAAAGATTTGTGGTTGGATGAAAACCAATGTGATACGTGAATGGTCGGTGCATTCGAACGCGACATGGCATAGGATCAACCTTATTTGTTATGTTGTAGTGTTGCGCCCCATCTCATCCAATTAAAAATGCGACTCGAGATCCTTGCCTCATTGGTGGAAATTACCACCAAAGAGGTTAATGGGAGCACATTCTTTGCACGCTATTGGAAATAAAAATGAGAGGAAGTTTTCAGTGAGTGGTTTCTAAAGTTTGTGCTCTAGTTTACTTTCATTGGCTCTAACTGTCCAATGGTTGCGATCTCTGAAATACAGCTGTCGATACACTTTGGGACGATCTGGAACAAAGCGTACTTTGTAAACCAAAGCGTATTAGGGGTGCGCGTGATTACGCATGGAACTACAAACAAATCATGCATCTTCACCTTCACTGTTCAGACACCTATATGGACCGTGATATTATGGCAAGCAATCGGAATGGAATGACCCTAGTAACTTTGTATGACACCGAACATATGCAAACCCTCACGATTCTGGAGCAAACCTTGGCTGAATTCATCCCTGCGTCAATTACCAGCCATTTAACTTGGCGCACGAACATCATTCAAAGGTAGAGCGAGCCACTGACATGTATTTTGTGCGACGTAGCGACCACTTGACCTGAGAATAATAGCGTTGCGAAGCCGAATTGCCTGTCGCATGCTCTGATCGAAGCAGACGACAAACGCGAGCAGACGACTGCTTGGCCGACAGGCGCAGCTTGTGATTGGTTGTGAAGCAATACCCTCTACATCAGCTCACTCCGTGACGTTGCCAAAACACTTCTTTCATCTGGCACGCCTGTCCTGTTCGTCATATCACCCCCCTCGCAAATAAGAGAAAACTTTGTCACGCCGTGAAAATAGTGCAAGTACTTTCTAAGAGCTCTCTTATCATCTTATGTGCTGCGCAGTTGTCGAAAACAACATGGCGTCGTAATTAGCATATCGGTCGGTGCGACTTTCAGCAAACGCTTCTCGCACGAGTTACTTCAGCGTTTGACTGGATGTGTTGTGATTACAGCAGCTCTTTCGGTGCGTGTAAGCAGTGCGGAAAACTGTGGCAGTGCAATGGTGTACGGTGAAGCGCAGCGAAACCTGTACGTCGGTGTGGTTATCAAGCGGGGATCGACGTCGATGTATCGACAGCAACTAGCACTCGAGAAGCCTGCAATGTGTGTTTGTGTGCCGGTAACAGTTCGTTCGCTTGACTTTCCAGTCTCTCAGTTTGGTGCTGTGCGACATTTCGGATTGACTGAGTTTTGACACGTTACTTGAGTGACCCCAAGTACGTACGGAAACGTATGAACTACGCGCTCGGTTCTTGCTTCGTCTCTAGTTAGCCCGTACGCTTCTATTTACTTGAGAGCAATGTACTGTTCGGGAGTGAAACGATGTTCGTTGTGAACAGTGGTGCTGTGTTGACGTTCCAAGACTTGTGAACAAGCTGTGCTCGTGTGACCGAAAATTGAAAGACAGCGTTGATAACTGTTTTGCCCTGCGAAGTCGTGGTGGGGCAGCTTGGCGCTTTTGTTTGTTAAGTCGTCACTTCTCCTTTTTGTGATAACCATAGTCCTAGCGCTGTGATGTGATCAACCAAAACTGCGAGATGCTACATTCTGTTGTGGATCGTGTTACTTTGAAAGCGCGTCGACTTTTCTTCGGTAACAAATTGAGAGTTCTATGTGGCAGCGAGAGCCCGCGAACGTCAAGCTTCCCTCCAGCCCCAGAAAAAAAAAAGCAAAGATTTCACCGGTGCCTTGCTTTGGATGAAGTTGTAGTCCAATATCGCCTAACTACAGGTTTCCGAGTTCGTCTGGCCATCGTTTTGCACGGCACTAGAGCCTTGACAACAGCCGGTCATGGTCAGTTTTTACACTTTATCAATGGACGTGCACGCCTGGCCAGCCCTTCATTGCTGTCATTGGCAGCTTCCAGTCTGCAGATGCCCTTTGCCTGTTGGCCATACTTGGTTCCTTATGACACCGATGGCTACTAAATGCTGCCATCGGTGAGTTCACCTTGCAGAACTAAATTTCACCGGTACTATAATTCACGCAGTTCTATAACGTGTGCAAGTTTTTGAGCTCATCAGATGTAATGTTTCTCTATGGTAAGTTGAAGCATAAAAAGTTTACTACTACTGTTATATACATGCATATATTATGGAGCAAATACATAAAAAGTTTTTTGTGATTTCATACAAGTGAGCTCTTGTTTGATTATGAGAATGGGCCTGTCGATTGACCACGTTTGATAGTTGGAAAGTTATTGTGAATTTATTTTTCAGGAGCCAGGTTGCACTTAAAAACTTTATGTTATTTTGGAAAATTAATTCTATAGACGATTACCACTGTGGTAGTACTATACTTCAGTAGGACATATATATTGCTGTACGTAAATTTTACATGAGGCTTCAGTTTATTTCAAAGTGATTATAGCAGATTTTGGTCACATTAACGAAGTGATAGCTTCCTCAAATAAGTATTAGAAGTGAGTGCTCTTAATGATTGCTTTTAAATATCTCGTTTTTGGCTCCTAAATATCTCGTTTTGGCTCGATGCATCGCAGGTCCTGTGATGCATCGGTTGCACATTCTGGCACATCAATCCTCATCATTACTTGGAGCACCTGTACAAAAATAGGAAGGACACGTTTTCCCTAACTGTGCAAGCCTATGTCACTGCTCGGACTGTTATCATTCAGCGGATGTGGCGTGGAAGCATGCATGGCAGCCTCATCTGGAAGGACTGCAATCTGCTTGGGAGCTTCGAGGGCACAAAACTGCCTAATGGCTGGCTGCAAGGTTAGTTTTTCTTTAATACATACGATTACGTAAACACCACTTACTGTGCACAAATTGAAAACCCAAGCATGGTTGCTTTCAGTGGATACCTGTAATATTCTTACACATAATTTTTATTCAACATTTATAGAACTAAATTGCATGATAATTCAGAATGTTTAAAGCTGAAAGCCTGCAGCTTATGAATGAAACTCCAATAATCTGAGACCCAAAAGCTTGTGCTTTGAAACGAGCACAAATACTTTGATTCCTTATTGAGCTCTCGAGCTTGTGACTCCCCCTGTGGATCGAGTGCTCTTGAAGGAAATAGCAAGTGGGTGAGAATTGCCTGGCTGTTCACAACTTGCAAGGAGAAAGACCTATTGAAGAAGCCTCAGATGACATAGGGCCCGTAACTGCATCTTTTACCTAATGTAGCTTTTTCTCTCTCAGTGCTGTTGCTTGTGTTTCAGCCGAACATGTTCACCACGATTGCATAGTGATATATATTTTTCTACAAATTGTACCTGACCTAAGTATGCATTGTTGATCTCTAAAGGTGACGTTCAGTGTGTTTCAAAGCCATGGCTTCTCATTTCTCTGTCTGTGGCTAGCCTATTTCAGCAGAAGAGCGATGCAGCGAGCACACATGCAATCCAAGTCATGGAGCGCTCCTTTGGTGTTCTGTGCAGAACACAGCATATCCATCCGGCAAGACACTGGTATCAACAATAATGGTGAGTATTGGTGGCACCTGTAGGAGCCCGTTGTGCTTGTTGCGTATGATTATTTCCCCTGATGAAGTGCATTTTTGAAAGGTTTTCTTCATTTAGAATAATAGATGTCAGTAACAAGCCCACTCATAATCCACAAGTTCTTTGTGTCTTCTAGACTGCCCATTTGCTCCTATATGCGGTATGGTGAGCTGGCTATGTTAGACAGCCTTAAAGTTATCAACATTGGTTGTTGTGTTGTAATGCAGTCTAACTTGTGTTTCCTAGTGAACTTATTTGTGGTCTGCTTCTCGCACCTAGTGTAAAGTCGAAATAAAAGAAACTCTATTGGCTTTTTATGCCTGTCAGAAGTTTCATGCCTTCATCTATAACATTGTGGTTTTGCTCTTGTATCATATTAAATATATTTTCAGCCTTCACTGTTTGTGTGTTTGTGTGTTCAGGCTTGTCATTGGCTTCTGAATATACAATGTCTGTAAATATGAGCACATAATTGACAACTATACACTCTTGCATGTAGCATGGTTGTAACAATGATCTGTATTAGATGCGGAGCATCTTATACTCGCGCCTTGTAGTGCGCCGTCCGCGCCGTCCGCGCCGTCCACACCGCTTCTCGAACATTCGACAGCTGACGCACGCGCATGCGCCGTCGCGCCGTCGCCCACTCTTCCACCATCTGTGCATCCCTTCCTCCTCTACACACCGCGCGCGCTTCACTCCTCCACCATCTGTGCACCCTTCCTCCTCTACACACCGCGTTCGACATCTACAATTCTCCTGATTCTCCAGTGGACGCGCATGTGGCGTCGCGCTTCGAGAACATTCAACAGCTGACAGTGCATGCGCCGTCGTGCTGTATATATACTCAAGGTCGGCGCTCGCTCGCTCAGTTGCTGCTCGTCGGTTGGTTTGTACGGCGCGTCGACGTCCAAGGTCGCGGTGAAATGAATTCCAACGAATCCACAAACACAATGATCGACGTCTCTTCGACCAGCGCCGCCCTTTCGCATACGTGTCTACGTGTTCACTCATTTAACACCCCCTCCTACAACCACGTTAACCAATTTAGCCATCGACCCAAGTAAGTCGCAATTTAACACCCCATTTCACAACCACGTTAACCAATGTGGCCATCGACCCAAGTAAGTCGCACTTTAACACCCCGTTAACCAATTATATGCTCCGCATCCTCCTCAGTGTTCCCCCGAGGGAAGCTGCGGGCAATTTTTTTTTCTACGTTCCAGCAGTAACAAGGGGTTCGGTGCTCCACGGTCATGTACAGCGTATCAAGAGCACAGCTCAAAAAGACCAACAAGTATAAAGGTACTGCCAGTGACTGTTCTCCTGCTCAAAGTTTACAACAGCAGAAAGAGCACATTGTGATGTCAGGAGCAGCTGCTGCTTAACTTCTTAGCAGTGCATTATTCAGCAGTTCCTTTGCTTCCTTTCGAATTTATTTAAATTTTGCATGGAAGATACCAAACTATGACACTATTTTAAAGGCTGCTGTAGTGTTAGTGGGCAAACATTTTTGACCTCATGTTTTTAACATGTGTGTTAAGTGCCTGCGTGCCTCTACATTTGCATGCCAGAAATCACAGCATCCATGGTCGCCAATGGTAACTGTGTTTGCATTCTTTGTAGTAGAAGAAGTAAAGCCATGGATGCAGTAATCATGTACTTAGTCGATGTAATCCTACAGTGTACACTCATTTGTATAGCACCAATGATGCCATGAGTGTATAAGCTCTGGGAAGTGAATCTATGTGGATTATTTTATTTGGAAGGAAGAGGATCATGACTACTCCTAGTATATCTTAACAGTAGATTTTAGTGCTTGGGTATTATCCCACTGCCTGTCCGTCCTTCAACAGTCTACTTATCTACTGTGTAAGTGTAACTTTTTAAATGTATACTTTGCTCGGATAGGTTTCTTCATAATGTAATGCAAGTGACTTATCATCTATGCAGCTCTACTCAGACTAGAAATAAAGAGAGAGAGAGAGGAAACTTTATTAGAGCTTGGCCGGCAGCTTGGTCTTGGTGCCCTCAGATGGCGGCGCTGAGTCCCTGAACTCGGGCGGCATCTTCGGCCTGCCGGACAGCCCAGAGCTGGTCGTTGAGCTCCGAGCTTCTGAGCGCCGCCTCCCAGCGGCGGCGTCGCCGATGGAGAAGGTCCCCCGCGGCTCCCGCAGACGGGACGGCGGCGGGAACGAGTGAGCTCGAGGCTTCCTGTTGCCTGGTATTGGCAGCCGCCATAGGCGCATCGCGAACGGCGGCCGTTTCTCGACCATTGTTACCGGCGCATTCCAAGAGCATGTGGCGCAGCGTTGCTCTGTGCCCGCATGCTTTACATAGATCGGTAATGTGTAAGTGCGGGTAGCAGTGGCGTAAGACGACCGGGCTGGAGTAAGAGTGGGTTTGTAGTAAGCGATAGCTTACGGCATCGTGTCTGTTTAATTTGTCATGCGGTGGCGGGAACTTTCGCCTTTCCAGTCTGTAGTGTTGCGTAATATCTCGGAACGTGATGAGACGATCACCCCACGACCGTTGTGGTCTGTGTTGTCGCTGCGTGTCTGTCGAAGTGTCTCGATCCGGCAGATCAGAAGCCCCGTTCTCGGGAGCGGAGGCGGCGGCCACGGAATGTGCCACGGCTCGGCGAGTGAGACCTCGAGCCGCGGCGTGGGCCGCCTCGTTGCCCGGAAGCGGGACATCGGTGTGTGCCGGGGTCCAAAGGAGGAAGACTGTTAAATTTTGTTGTGGCGATCGCGACGCTGAGTCACCATCACCGCACATCTTAAGGATGCGGGCCGCTTCCCGCGAGACGCGGCCGCGCGCGAAGCCGCGGATTGCTGCCTGCGAGTCGCTGATTACGATCGTAGCGTTCGGCACCGTGGCGATTGCTAGG
Organism: Rhipicephalus annulatus; assembly: GCA_013436015.1. Classification (NCBI taxonomy): domain Eukaryota; kingdom Metazoa; phylum Arthropoda; class Arachnida; order Ixodida; family Ixodidae; genus Rhipicephalus; species Rhipicephalus annulatus. The sequence continues at coordinate 205,377 of WOVY01009599.1, forward strand.
GCTATCGCGGCTTCTTCGGCCGCCTCCGTATGTCCCGTGGTCACCGTGGCGCTCGCGAGGCATTTGCCCGCACGGTCAACGACCGCAGCGGCGTGTGCGTGTCTCCCGTCCCCATATCTCGCGGCATCTACGTACACAACTTCGTCGCTAGTGCCGTACTTCTTTTGAAGGTCTCTAGCTCGCTGGTTACGGCGCCCGACGTGGTGCGTCGGGTGCATATTCTTAGGAAGCGGCGGAACAATTAGGCGGTCGCGAACCGAGGCAGGAACATCCGCTTTTTCTCCCTGCTGAGTGTGGTACCGGATGCCAAGTGACTCGAGGATGTGTCGACCCGTCTTAGACCCCGACAAGCGTTCGTTTTGCGAAACGACATGGGCCTCAATTAACTCGTCGAGTGAGTTGTGCAGTCCAAGTTCTAGTAACTTTTCAGTGCTCGCATTCAGTGGAACTCCAATTGCTCTCTTGAAAGCCTTTCGTATTATACATTCGATTTTGTTTTTTTCTGAGCCTAGCAATTTGAGGTAGGGGGCAACGTATGTTATACGGCTTATTGCGTACGCCTGCACTAGACGGATCGCGCAGTGTTCGCGCATACCAGTACGTCTGTTCGTGATACGACGTAGGAGTCGGATCGTGTCGTCTACCGAACGACGTAGTCTTCGCACCGTCTCACCATTATGGCCGTTTGCCTGCAGGTGTAACCCCAGAATTCTAATTTTGTCTACGTGTGGAATGGGAGTGCCATCTGCCAATAGAACGCTTATTTTGTAGCACTCCCTTTCCTCGTCGCGCGGGGTTTTGCGACCTCTACTTGTAGGTTTGTAGATTAGAAGTTCCGACTTGGTTGCCGAGCATTCGAGGCCCGTTCCTCTCAAGTACTCCTGAACTTCGTCTACACCTGCCTGGAGCGTACGCTCGACGTGACCATCACAACCTCCGCCGGGAACCCAGAGGGTGATGTCATCCGCGTAGATACTGTGATACAATCCTTGTATGCCTAATAATTTCTCGGGTAGCCCAATTAGAACTAAATTAAAGAGTAATGGCGAAATTACGGAGCCTTGTGGCGTGCCCCTCGAGCCCATCTCAAATTCTTGCAGTTCCACATCTCCAACGACGACGCGTACGCGTCTGCCGGCAAGGAAGTCACGTATGTAATTATATGTTTTTTGTCCTAGTCCTAATGTTTGAACTCTGTTTAAAATTGCTTCGTGTTTAACGCTGTCGAAGGCCTTTTTAATATCTAGGCCAAGGATCGCCTTGGTTGAGCTGGTAATGTCATCAACAATGTGGTGCTTCAGCTGAAGCAACGCGTCTTGTGCGGAGAGATTGCGGCGGAATCCTAGCATGGTGTGCGGAAATACATCGCGGACTTCGAGAAAGTCAGTCACGCGTTTGAGGACTGCGTGCTCCAGAACTTTTCCTACACAAGACGTGAGCGAAATTGGCCTTAGATTATCAAGCGCAACCTGCTTGCCCGGTTTAGGAATCATGATAACTCGAGCTCTTTTCCATGCTTCAGGAAGGGAACCGCGTTGCCAGCACTCGTTGACATAAGTCACAAATCGGGAGATTGACTCGTCATCTAAGTTGCGGAGAGCCTTGTTCGAAACCCGGTCCAGGCCGGGCGCCGATCGGGTGTTTAGTTCAAAAAGGACTGCCCGAATTTCCGCTTCGCTAAATTCGGCGTCTAGTTGCTCATTAGCAACGCCGTCATAATCTGGGTGTTGGACGCTCTCTGCCGACTTAAAGTAACGGTCACGTATTGCACCGAGAAGGTCATCGCCTTTATGATCGTTCACAAGTCTCCGAGTTTTATGGCCTTGAGCGGCACGAGTATCTTCCGGATCCAATAGGTGCCGGAAAAGGCGCCAAGCACTCGCCCCGCGCATCTGTCGCTCGAGGCCGTTGCACAGGTCTTCCCATTGTGACCTACAGACTTGGAACGCATGTTCCTCAATTTCTCTGTCTAACCGTGCTATGCGTTTTCTCAACGCCCGGTTATGTCTTTGGCGCTTCCACCTCTTGAGTAGGGCTTGCTTTGCTTCCCACATGTGTAGGAGCCTGCTGTCGATTACTTCGAGCTTCGCTTCGGGCGGGATGTGGCACGTTACCGCGTCTACGTCCCGATTGAGCGTCGCGGTCCACTCGTCTATATCCGTGATCGGCTCGTCGCCTCGCCCGCCTTCTGCTCGCTGTTTGCGGAACGCGTCCCACTGCACTAATTTGAGTTTACGGCCTGTGCTTTCAGAGTATGTTCTACGAACGCTCAGGCCCGTGTCTACCGTAATCTCTATCAGAGAGTGGTCACTCCCTAAGTCCTCCTGCGTGTTTTGCCAAGACGCCGCGGTGACATTCGACACGAACGCGAGGTCCGGTAGCGTGTCTGCGCTCACGCTGTTACCCCGGCGCGTCGGATCGGCGGGGTTCACGATCAGTTCAAGCCGTTGGTCTTGCGAGTCTTCCCAAAGGTGTTTGCCCTTGAGCGTTTCACGCGTGTATCCCCAGGCCCCATGGGGCGCATTAAAATCACCTGCAACTAGCAGAGGTGCGCCGTTGGCGGCCGTGCTTGCTCTCCGGAGCAGCTCCCCAAATCGGTGCTGTAGCGTGGGTTTACTGTAGACGTTAAGTACAAACAGGCCTCGGCCGCGCTTAGGAATTAATTCTACAAAAACATGCGGTATCCTTACGCACTCAAGTTCGCGCTGCGCCACCGTGATGTTACGTCTAACTAGCACGGCGGCGACCGGCGCCGGACGCGGCGGGGGCGACGCCAGCGACCGCGGTCGCGCCGACGACGAGAGCGGATCGCTCCGCCTTCGGCGACCCGCGGCCGCCCCCGGCGCCCCACCACGCGCCGAGCGCTGTGTAGCACGTTTTTCTTTCCGCCTGTTGTCCGCCGCGGCCGCGTTTATGGCTTTGTAACCAGCTAGTTTTGCCGGATAATTTGTTTCCTGCAAAAGGATAATGTCCGGTTTCGTCTCACGGCTTCGAATAAATTGCTCGAGATTTCCCCGCTTCCTCCTATATCCCCGGCAGTTCCACTGCCAGATCGTGTACTGTTGTTTGTGAGTGTTAGTGTGAGTGTGCGCGTGTCTAGCCATGGTGATGCTTGTGTTTAATTTAGCCCATCGCCGTCGAGGCGACTGGGGTGCGGCTGAATCTGCGGCTCGGCGTCTGGCAGCGCGTTCTGCTGCTGCTGACTCTGTTGCTGTCTAGCGTAGGGCTTACTCACCGTTCTAATCGGTCTGCCCGCAGATGGCGGGAGTCGCGCTTCAATGTTTTCTATGCGCGCCGTGTGCGCGGTGAGCATTTGTGTCATTTGTTCAGAGAGCTTAGCTATCGCACTATTGAACATGTCATTCATCTGAGCCACCTGTTTAGCTAAACGTTCATCGAGGCTGGTCTCTATAGTATCGATTTGTTTCTGTAGCTTATCATAACGGCCAAACCGCTGTGTGGATTCGTGCCTGGCAGGATCTAGTGCTATCCTTTTCGCGGTACACGGGCGGTCTTCGCGTCCGCCTGCCCCCTCTCCCGAACTGCTCTCGTCATCCGTCTCCGTCCCCGCCGCCTCGGGTCTCGACGGAGTCGAAGACCGAGGCGTCGGTGGTGGCGGCGCCGTCGACTGTTGCTGCGGTTGTTGCATTCGTGGAGCCTCTCCTTTCAATTTGGAATTTTCCGCTCTAAGGGCGGCGTTCTCGCGTTTCAGCTCTGAAATTATCGATTGTAATGGTCCTAGGCGTTGTTCTAGCGCTCGCTCTACCGCTAGCTTGAGCTCGCTCCCACCGCCGCCACCGACGGCAGGACCGCCAGGACGTCCCGCCGAAACAGCGCCGCCGGCGCGACAGGCGGCTACATCCGCCCATCTCACCTGCTGCCATGTGCACATGGGTCCTTGTTGTTGCGGCTGCCGCCACGTCTGATGCTGCTGACTTTGTTGGGTGCCTTGGTTGACAGCTGCGGCGCCCGGAACGGCGCCACCGCGCGTCTTCGACATGCTTCTCGGCCTTGGTGTCCGGCTGCGAGAGCGGGACCGGGATTTACCGCCGCCGCCTCTCGCGTCTCGGCTTGTCGAGCGTCCTCTTCGGGTGGCGTTGGATGAATGACTGTCAAACGCCGGATAATGATTGTAGTAACCTCCGTTGCCTTCGGTGCTAATGCCGCTGTTGTAGATGCTGTCGGACGCCGCGGCCGCTTGCTCTTCTTCACGCCGCTTTCGCTCTAGGCGGCGACGCTTGACTATGTAAGGAGTCTTGTATCTCGCCTTGCAGACGCGGTCACCCGTGAGATGATCCTTGCCACACAGTTGACACCGCGGCTCGCAGCGATGGTCAGAAGGTGGGTTACTGCTTCCGCAGCCACGGCAAATCTTGTCGGCAGGGTTGGGACACACGTCGGAGCGATGGCCCAGCCTCCCGCACGCGTAGCACACGTCGATGTGCTTTCTGTAGAGGGAGCATCTCACAAGCATAGGTCCATAGTATACGTGTCTGGGAACACGGAAACCGTCGAACAATACGATGATGTTGTCCGTGGAGCCCATTCGCTTGGCATGCAGCACGCTGGGGTTGCGCTGCGTCACTAGGTTGTTAACGATGTCCTCCGGGCTCTCGTCTTTGGAAATGTTCCTAATCAGGCCCTTGGAAGTGTTCTCCGGGGCGGCCTGATAGGCGTTCGCCTCGAACTCTCGGTTCCCGATGCAAAGCTTGCTGATGGCTCCGTAGCGTTTGGCTCTGTCCGCGGACGGAGTGCTGAGCACCACGACGTTCTGTTTAACGTTGAGGCAGATGCTGTCCTCTCTAGCCGCTTCTCTACCGATACCTGCCGCGTTACGAAGGCAGCAGTAAATGCGATCTATCTTGTATTCAGCCCCGTTGAATCCGCCGCGGGGGCGCACAATGATCCTGTAGTCATCGGGCGGTAACTCTGGCATTCGGCTCGCCTTAGCGAGGTGCTGCAAGTAACGAGCACACTTCTTTTTATTCTGCGCCGCTGTGGCAGTATCCGGGGCAATCCCTGTAGTAGCCGCGGCAGCCGCCTGTTGCTGCGTCTCCGTCTTCTGGTCTTGCGCTGTCTCAGACGCGCCGTCGGCCTGTTTCGTTCTCTTTACGCTGCACCATCCTGCTCCCTCGCCGAAATCTTCCGGCCGTATGTCCTCTCCTTCTACCTCTACGACATCCATTTAGCCCTGGCAAAGGCCTTGTACGCTGCCGTCGGGGATCGGGAGCTCCGAGGAGGTCCGGCGACACGTTAGGCTTGCAGGCCCCACCGCCGCAGCGGCCGGCCTATGGCGTCGTGCGCAGAGACGCTGGACTTGGCGTTCTTGCTTTCGTGGTGGAATAAAAGGCGCCAATACGTGGCTAAAAAGTGGTCCCACCTGGCAAAACTTGGTGTCAGGGAAGTCCTTGAAACTGCCGTCGATCGATGGTGACAAGCGTTTTCCACGATAAATTCGACAATCCACCAAAAACATAGGAAAATTGCGGAGCCGACGCGCAACACGTCCGCACTCCGTGGCCCCCTAGTTTTGGCTCATTAACTCAACTCTCTTAATTAGCATTGATTCTCACATCTAAGGACAGTCACACTTCATCTCGCTTTCTGAGTGGCTGTCACTCCCATATAACGCGTACTCCTCTTTTTTATGCTCTCCGAGCATCTGACGCTGCTTGCGGAGACTTTCCCTGACGTCTGCTGGGCCAGAAAATTGTCTTTATTATCTATCAATTTCAAGCTTTCGCGAAGCCGAAACGAGAGTCTCTCTCTCTCTCTTCATCCTTTTCGCACGTGTGATAACGTCTCTCGACCTCAAGACTCGTATACACGTCCCTTGCTTTGTTTGCGCACTCAAACAACGCTGGACGAAATATTTGCACCATGTTTTGTGAAAAGCATTAGCACTGAGACACCTCCCGACGAGTCTCCCTCATTTTACGTAGACATACCTAAGCGTAAGCGTATGCACGTTCTCGCATTCCAGCTTTATAAAAATGCTGCGGTGCAAGGAACCAGCGAAATTGCGCTCACAATTTCATTTGATTACTGCTGTTATCTATTTTAGCACAATTCGTCTGCAGGCACCAAAGTCGCTCATGTGTTTTGTAATAAGAATTTTTTAACAAAGGCTTCCTTTGACTATAGGTACAAAACACCCCTACGTTCACCACTATACCGTGCTAGATTGCACCGATTTAGTTAAGTAGCAGCGCAGCTTAAATTCAATGTAAGGTAAGTGGTCGCTTTAAATAAGGGAAGACATTCAAGGCACATTTTCAAACATTGCATGCATCGATTTATGTGTGGTTTGATTTATGTGGTGCACCTGGAGTGTTGTTTACTTGTACTTGGCGAGATAGTGCATGGATTGCTCGGTGGCTTAAGGCCATCAAGCAATTATTTTTTTAGCTACAGTCGTTGATTAAAGGCGAGTGCTTGGCTTTGCACAGCCCACCAAAACGTCTATTACAACGTACGTGGCATCGCGGAAGCGCTGTAGCAGACGCTCGCGGAACTGAAACTTGAATGCAACAAATCATTGGCTATCATCGTATACTCTCGATGCTAGACGCTTTGCGTGCTACCTTGATATTATCGGCACACACTTCTTTCTTTCCTCGTCGTTTCATCGGCTATCGTCTGTCCTCCTTGCCCTCTTAAGTGCCGAATAAGTTATATTCATACCCGCGCTATAGTAATCCCTCCAGATAAGAGAATTTTTGGCTAAGAAAATGCGTAGCAAAAAGAAAGCTTTGTGAATTCGGGCCCTGTTGCTTAAATCATTTTAGGAGCTTCTAAGTGCTTCCCTACCCGAGCATGTATAAGCCCTGCAGCACCAACAATGATACGAAATCATTGCGTTCGAAACGTTCAAGATGTTAAGGTCTCATTTCACCTAGTCTTGCAAAAAAATGTTCCCACTTCTTCAAAAGTTCTCTGCAACAAACACGGTGTCGTAGTATTTCTTTGATCGCCACACAATTCATCAAACGACATCATGTAATGAAGCCATAATGTGACGTGAACATAGCTGACGTCGTGAAGACGCGGAAAACTTTGGTAGCTTAAGATATTATGACAACGTGATGACTTTATGTGATCAAGGAAGTTCATGCCTCAAGGCTTCCATCTTTATATGTGACGTTGGCCAATACTAAAATTTTGACTGAAGTTCACCGGCGAGAGGATTATGGCATAGCCAGAGCTCCTGTCTATTTTTCCTCGTGTGTCGCAGAAAGCAACTAGTTGTGAAGAAGCCAAACCTACCTCGAAGGGTTGCAAGCCTTGAAGCGCTGTAAGCCAAATTGTTCAAATTTTTTCTCAACAACGCAGTGTCGTTCATGAAAAAAAAACTCATTGTTCGGTTTACACTCGTACGAAAAAGTGGTTTTGCCGTTTTTTTGCACAATTTCTTTTTAGCAAAAAGTAATGAACCTGAATATTTGTTGTTCAACAGATTGTCGTTTTCAGCAAATTTAAAATTGGAGCTATTCAGTGATGCAAAAAGCTGGACAGTAATAAAACTCTCGAGATCACCGAAAACAGTTAGAATACTAGTTTAAAGATCTCTTAAGCGCTAAGCTGCATAAAAACGGTATATATTCCTTTTAGTGTAATGTTTTCTGAAAGGTAAAATGATTTGACATTATTTCTGCTAAACAAGCTGAAAAACCTCGAAGTTCGAGACCTGTGTTCAGATAATAGTTCAGAAAGTGTAGTACACATTTCAAAAGCTCACAAAGATCGAGGGTTGAATACTTTCTCTGCCAGCATCACTGACTTGTACTATTCGATTCCGCATTGTCTGCTGCTACAATGCGTTTAAAAGAGCATGGATGAGCAGGGTGTGCTCCAGCTTATTTCTGAAGTCGGAATCTCGGGTGACGACTTCCTGTGTTTGTTGAAATTTTAGTGACCTCGACCTTTATAAAATGAAAGTAATCTGCGTTTCTGCTAAAAAGGAGTGTTTGTATTGGCTTTTGCATTGCCTCTGTGTTGAGTTATTCACATTTAGCACAGCTTGACAGATGCTAAGCTTGTCGTCTTGAGGGTACCATTGTATAAAAGGTTGTTTGGTACGTGAACAAGTTTATCATTTTTATCGACTGCTCATCTGAGTGTTATTCAAAAGAGAGCAAGGAAGTGCTGAATGCGTGTCGCAATAGCCTTAACCAACTGGACTGCAAGTCGTGTTTGAGTGGCTGGTTGACGAGTGAATTAAAACTTGGACCTTATGCTAACCTATGCGGGCCACCTGTAACGCTGCTCTTACGCACCTCGCGTCAACAACGGAATACTTGCGTTAAACTCTAACCACTCATAACTGACCAAGGGAGGCAGTACTATTATGTGCCTTAGTAACACGTGTACAGTCTTGCACACATTATGGATTTAGTTTCACGCAACAAATATCACGACTATAACTAGGCAGTTGTCCGGATCCAGTTTTTGTCTCAGTAGTAGAAACGAATTTGAAAAAAAAAACTTCGTGCACGATTCAGTGATGCTCAACCATGAGGCCTCGCTACTCAAGAGCGTGGGAACACATAGTGTCATGCATTCATAAACTGCCTCATAGATTCAAGAAATAGGTGGTTCTTTCTGTGCTCCAAAAGTTAATGAGCCTCCGTTTAAAAACGAATTCTCCTAGATTAGAAAAAAGCTGAGTGTGGCCTCGAACATTCCTAGCAACCCGTAGATTGCAAGGAATTCGTCATCAACCGGATCTTGCTGTCTGATGGGAAAATACTTTGTGGGACCGAATAGCGCGCGTGTAAACGAGCGTGTGTAAACGTGCGAATGGGTCAAGTGAATGGCTTGTTGGAAAATGAAGGATTCTTAGCGGCCATTTTCATTTCTAAGCTCAAGAATAATGAAATGCAACAGACGAGGAAACGAAGGAAAGTATAGTGGCTGTTATTTCCAGTAATTGTGATGCAAATGGGAAGCAAGTGGAGTGGACGAAAAGAACTTCCCGCTAGCAGATACCGAACCTTTGACCTTTGAATAACGCTTACAATGTTCCAGCAACTGAGCTGCAGCGGCTTTCATACTCGCTGTCCACATTGTGGGCTCTGTATGTACGTTTAAACGTGGAAGTGTCAGTGAGCACCGCTAGTAGTTCATACGGCAAGTGTTGAACACTCTTTTTTGGCCCACTGGCTTAGAGAAACACCTTTCAACGAACATATACACGAGGAACTTTTTATTTAGTGTGGCAAGCACAAAAGTAAAGCTAGCTGAAACAAGGCTGTGTTCGCAGTTGGCACATGCGTACTCTATACTTTCCTGTAGAATGTGAATAATTGATTGCAAATAATAATAGGAATGTACTAATGCTGTTTTAGAGAAGAGCTTAGTATCAATATGGTATGTAGAGCCTATTTGAGCAAGTTTAGGATCTGTATTTTGCCGTTTTAAGAAGAAAAGCTCCTCACATATATGTTCCGCTGCTGTAGATAGGTTGGTAGAGCATCAGATTTGTTATTAGAATGTTGCAGGTTCGGTTCCTGTCAGCGGCAGAAAATCTTTTGTCAAGTCTTTTTTTTCCTGTTTACTTCAGTGAACTTTTATTACTACAAATACCATTCAATATATTTTTCTTGTCTTTATTGTAAGTGAGTTGTCATTACTGATTTTAAAAAGTGCAAGTTTGACTTTTTAAGTCAAAGTACAGTCGTGTCCGACTAGGACGAACTACTGTAAACTTAATAGCTTTATTTATATTGAACTGCTTTTGAGCACTCTAACGCTTTAACGACGGTTTACAGGGAACGGATGGCTGTATCGAACAATATTAGCAGGAACACTCAATATATAGAATGCCTGGCATGGCAAAATTACGCAACCAGGTGTCGTTTCTTTGGCAAATTTTCAGATTTGCCTCACTGAAGGCGGCTTTCTCGCTGTCATTTTGTTGAGCGAATGGTGTCGTTACAAGGACATCATGCGGAGCGAGTTGCCTTCGGCCGACTACGGCACATGGCAGAAGGACAGCTTGGCTTTCATTGTTGAAATAAATTTATTTTGAGCCAGAAAAGATGCAGGGAAAACGCTGCGAAATCCCGTTAGCCCCACGTAGAGAGTACCAATTCAAATTTGGTGGCCCGATCACGGGTACCTTGAACAGACAGGTCTTGACCACTGAGGGAACAAACGAGCACTATATACGTTAGCAATACAATACAAATATACTCTTCCACTAAAATAAGAGTGTGTCATCAAATTTGACCGCAATAAAAACTTGCCAGCGTGACGTCCTGCTAGTCATATGAAGTTGATCCCCGAAATGACAGTTTTTAAGCTGTTTCTTAGTGAACTCTGTCAACCACTAAGCATCTTTGCGGGAGGACGTTGCTGCAAGTGCCTCACCTTTCTCGAGGAAGTAATCCGCCATCATTGGTGTCAAGTCTTTATCACCCGGCAATCCGAACTTGAGACTTACACAGGCTGAGCGGCGAAAAAGTGTCTAAATCTGGGAACTAGGTCGTGGCCGAAAGCCCTCCGAAATTGCAAAGGCCGTCATATGACAGAGCTTATAAGCCGCTTACAGATTCCAATTTAGGTATATATTGTGCTTCTTCATCAGTGTCAAACTTGTGAAATATAGACTGCACAAGGCCACAATGCTTGCTTAGGAGAAGGCCGAGACGACTTAAGAGCCAGTGCACTTTGTCATAAAGTGCTCAAAGTATCCCGTCGCTGGCCATGATCGTACGCCCACCCGCATATTTCAAGGTATGAGGAGTGAGCGGACACAAATTACCTCTTTTAGCTTTGAGACGTACCGGGAAACGCAGACACGTTGAGCAATGAATATGTTAGGCAACAAATTTTTACCAAGATCGGCTCAGAGTTTTGCTCATAAACTATGCAAATTGCTTACAGTATGGCATTCTGCCACTATTTAAAACACAGAAAAGAGACACCCATAAGACAAGGACGGTTTCTGAAGTAAGCAGTATGCTTCTCAAGTAGGCACTGGTTGCCTTGTAATAAATAAATAAAATCTTCAAGAACGACATGAATGAAATTTAGATGTCTTGTTCTGTCATTAAATTTGTGTGTAGTTGCTTGGAAAGAACGGATTACTGCCTCATAGCAAAAATATATGGAGGCTCGATGTATACCTTCACGAAAAACGATAAGTTGGCTGGTGTAAAAATTGTCAGCGTACAGAAATAACTAGAGAAATAGAGATCACCTGATCGAGTAAAACAATCACAATTAATGTTTAACACTAGCGACACTCTGGTTGCAAACGCTAGTCTAGTGTTAACATAGGCGCTGGAAGTTGTATGCTATCTTACAGTTTAAAAAAATGGCAGGTGTGTAAACGGCATAGTGCATTCTCTGTTTTTACAGCTTTCCATTGACGGAATAATGAATGAAATAATGGTGTTATACAGACATATTCTCGTATAATATATGCACAAACTGTAGAGCTTCCGCAATCAGAGTTAAAGTGGGGTCTCATTTAAATATATAATAAAAAGCTGCTATGTAAAAAGTCAGCAGATCATTAGGATGAGAATAGATATGATCATGCAAGATGAAGCAATCGGCTACTAGCATAAGTTCATTCAACAATATCAGAGAAAAAAACCAACATAAAATGTAGTAAACAGAATCAAATTTCGAAAAGTGGAGCACTAATCTCAAATATAAAACATACAGTTACAAGTAAAGTTTATCAACTGCATAAATAGCCTCAATCATCAGTGGAAGGACAGGAGCATAGTTTTTGGTTCATGTTACTTATTTGTAAGCAGTAAAACGTATGCTTTTGATTTCTACTGTGATCATTTTCAATAGGCATTGATCCATTAATTGATATGTGGGGTTTAACGTCCCAAAGCCATCATGTGATTATGAGAGACACCGTAGTGGAGGGCTCCAGAAATTTTGATCACCTGGAGTTCTTTAACGTGCTCCCAAATCAGAGCCCATGCGCCTACAGCATTTTCGCCTGTATAAAACATGGAGCCGCGGCAGCCTGGATTCGAACCCGCGACCTGTAGTTCAGCAGCCGAGTACCTTAGCCACTAGACCACCGTGGTGGGGCTTGAAGAGGAAATAATGCCATAGCCCTGTAATGCTGCATTTGATCGCTGCTCTCTTGTGTGAGTGGCTCTCTCCACGATACATCTGAAGTATAATCAATTAGTTATTGTGTATTCGCCCTTTCATGTCGCACAATGTTGTAGGCCCGTGTACTCAGATTTTGGTGCACGTTAAAAGAACCCCAGGTGGTCAAAGTTTTCAGATCCCTCCACTACGGCGTCTCTCATAATCTTATAGTGGTTTTGGGACGTTAAACACCACATATCAATTCATGTCGCAGTGGCAGGAGTGTTGTTTTTACGTGTTAATCAAAGCTAAGCATTTATTCGCGTAGTGCAAGAACTTGTGTCATCTGTCTATATACCTATCGTGCCACATACACCTGGCTGTTCTTGTCCTCACCTTCTTAACTTGGAGCGAACAAAAATTAGTAAGGGAGAATACGATGCCATGACAAATACGACCCGTGAGCGGCTTCGTGCTATTAGTATGCGCCACTGGGTTTTTATTGTTTACATCAACCTAGAAACGACGAGTATGCACATGGGTTTATTAACGCCTGATCATTAAAAACAGCTGACACCGGCTGACTTGAAACTTCAATGGTAAAGAAAAGCAAACGTCAAGGTTGCAGCATGAATCAAACCCTTGCATCCTGAATTTTAACCAGGTATTCTACCACATAGCCACGCCAAGTCTCACAACTGCTATCTTAATAGACTGCAATGTTCATGACGCATACATTGGAAATGCAGTGTTGACTGTTTATTTTGTGAACATCACATATGTACTACTACGATACAGGCGACACGGCGAGTTCACATCAGATGTAGTTAAGTACAATGCTCTCAAGGTATTCGACAGGTAATATCAATCAAGGAATTCTACGAACAGACATTCGTTATTTTAATTTGATAGTGTAAAGAAATTTTAGAGCAACTCCACTAGGTTCATAGAGATGAGTGGGCAAAGTTTCATGTCTTAGGATTCATAATGCCTGCGTTGAAGTTGCCAACTAGTATAAAGGACGGACAGACGGACGGATGGATGGATGGAAGCACGGATGGACGAGTGGACAGATTCCTAAGTGGATGGACGGATTCGTGGACGGACAGATACATGGAGAGGGCAGGTGATCTTGTACTGTGCTGTCACCTAGGTGAATAATGCGCACATAATGTCGGTTCATCAACATCATCATCATCGTCATCATCGCCACTAGCCTGACTACGTCCACTGCAGGCTTAAGGCATCTCTCATGCTCTGCCAGTCCTGTGCTTGTTCGTGCCCATTTATACCCACAAACTTCTTAATCTCATCTGCGCACCTGTGCTTCTGTATCTCCCTAACCCGCTTGCCTTTTTTGGGAACACAGTTAGCTATCCTTGATGAGCGGCGGTTATCCTGTCTACGCGCTACATGTTCGGCCCATGTCCATTTCCTCTTCTTGATTTAAACTATGATATCCTTAACCCCCTTTGGTTCTCTAATCCACTCTGCTCTCTTCTTGTCTCTTAAGGTTTCATTTTCCATTTTTTTCATTGCTCACTTGGTTGTCCTTAATTTAAGCTGACCCTCTTTGTTAGTCCCCAGGTTTCTGTTCCGTAGCTAAGTATCAGCAAGATACAGCTGTTATATTACCTTCCTTTTGAGGGATAGTGGCAATCCACCTGTCATAACTTGAGAGTGCTTGCCAAATGCGCTTCACCCCTTTCGTATTCTTCTAGTCACATCAAACTCGTGGTTTGGCTCCGCGGTTATTACCTGTCCTAAGTAGACACAGTCTTATAAAACTTGAAGTGGACTATTGCCTTTCTCAAAGCGCTACTCTCTTCTGAAGTTGTTGTACATTAATTTCGTTTTCTGCAGAATAATTTTAAGACCCACCTTTCTGCTCGCCTTGTCTAACTCTGTAATCATGAGTTGCAACTCGTACCTTGAGTTAATCTGCAATGCAATGTCATCGGCGAAGCACAGTTTAATAAGGTACTCTCCATGAACTCTTATGCCTAACTGTTCCTGTTCTAGGCCTCTGAAAACCTCCTGTCTACACGCGGTAAATAGCATTGGTGAAATTTTATCCCGCTGCTTTACACCCTTCTTGATTGGTATTCTGTTGCTTTATTCATGAAGTGCTATGGTAGCAGTTGATCCCCTGTAGATTCCTTCAAGGATATTTTTATATGTTTCATCGACGCCCTGATTCTGCAGTGTCTGCATGACTGCTGATATTTCTAGTGAATCAAACGCCTTCTCGTAGTCTACGAAGGCTATTTATAGTGGTTGGCTATACTCTGAGCACTACCCTATTACCTGATTGATAGTGTGAACCTGGTCGATTGTTGAGTAGCAAGTTTGAAATCTTGATTGATCCTTTAGTTGATTGAATTCTAAAGTTTTCTTTACTCTGTTAGCAATTACCTTTGTAAATAGCTTGTTTACTTTGTTGCTTTTGTAAATAGCTTAAAACTCAATGCTTGCTGCGATATTGAAAAGCGCATGTCACTGTCTGTTGCAAGCTCAGCGAAGCAACACTCTCAACTGCCAGACGAGCAGATGCTCTCCAAATCAAACGCGAAACTTCACAACTCGAGTCCGGCTGTAAGCATATTTCGCGCTGTTCCTGAGCTGAAACTTAATGCTGATTTCGCGTGAAACGTCGAGGAGACCTTCCTCGACAGTCGTGAATGTTTGCAGCATGTGCATTGAAGACTACAGAAGCAGCTTCATCAGGTATGTACTATTGCGATTGAAAGAAACGAGAACAGCGGAAAGTGTTGCTTTCGACTCGGTTGAACTGCGGCGTGCCTTGGCTGTGACAAGGCAGAATTTGTGCTGTAAGCTGGCGTCAACGCAGCACTAGAACCTGGTTCCAACTTACGCTCACGCACCACATGTGTATCAATTACCAGTCCTGCTAGGCACTTGGAACACACATGCGCTACATAAGTGCCAGCCAGAACAAGATAATAAAATGCTACGATGACGCCAGTCAAGAGCATCTGTAGATTCGCCTAGAGACAGTCAAGGCATGTCACACTTCTACTGAGTCGAAAGTCACGCTACCCCAAGTGTAGGGTAGCCAACCGAGCCAAGCTTGGTTAACCTCCCTGCGTTTCCTCTCTATTTATCTCTCTCTCTCTCTTCCAAGCCGTTCACGCATCGCGATAGTAGGCCGTCGCAGTTGTACTAAACAAGCGTGGTGCGTGCATTCACGCGGGAGTCGTAATACGTATATCCTAATATTAACATGCGGCCTGTGAAAAAGTACGGCAATAGTTCTGTGCCTCATACTACAGGCATACTGCACGCAAATCGCTGCTCTAAAGTAAAACAGCTGGAGTCGCGCTTGAATGAACACGATAAGTATACTTACTTGTACACCAAACTGGGCTCCTAATTTTTCCTGCTGTGATTATATCCTAAGGTGACGGAGCTCGGCGTTTTTCATTATGGACGGAAATCTGTGCAATCGCAAAGCACCGCACCAGCACGATTCCCGCGATACGCTGTGAACTTCACAAGCAGTGCTCAGCGATCTATTCCTCTGGCGCTGGTTGTAGTCGCATCAGATACACCACAGTGGTAACCAGATGACGTTTTATAAGCGGGGCAGCGTGAACAGGCGCTTTTTTCATATTAAACTCCCATAGTCACTGCATTCTATGTAATGAGGCGCGCCTTGGCAGTTGCAAACAAATTATAGCGTCTCTGGGAGCAAGGGTATACCGCGGAAGGCGCCTGGGTGCGAGATAGGCGTGCTCTCATCTTTACTACGGAGAGCGAGCTCATCGGCCCGTAATTCTTCAAGTTCTTGTCATCTCCTTTCTTATGTATTATGAAGATGTTAGTATTCTTCCAAGACTCTGATACTCTTCCCGTAAGGAGACACCTCGTAAACAGGCTGGCTAATTTTTCTAACACAATCTGTCCTCCATCTTTCAGCAGATCTGATGTTACCTGATCCTCACCAGCAGCTTTGCCTCTGCATGCTCTCCAAGGCTGTTCTGACTTCTATCATTACTTGCGGGGCGTCATTTCGGTTACTGCTAGTTCTTATAGTATTAGGGTAATGGTTGTCCCGGCTACTGTACAGATCTTTGTAGAACTCCTCCGCAATTTTAACTATCCTATCCATATTGGTAGTTGTTTTCCCTTTTTTGTCCCTTAGTGCATACAGCCAATTTTTGCCTATACCAAGTTTCCTCTTCACTTCTTTGACACTTCCTCCGTTTTTCAGAGCGTGTTCAATTCTCTCCATGAAATACTTTCTTATCTTAAACACATTTCCCTTAATAATCATCTAGGAAAGCTGTGCCAGTTCTAATTTGTCGGCTGTACTTGAGACTTTTATGCTTTAACGCTTCCTAATGAACTAACCTGTTTGCTTGGGCGAGTTGGTACGGCATATTTCACGTAAAAAACAGCGCCAATAACGAGGGACAAGAGATTCTAATGAGATTACTCAATGTTGGTTATTTACTCATATATTTCCTTCTTTTGTTGTGCACGTGTTCCGTTTCAGTTTGGGTATTTTTGGAAACAATGAACGCCAACTAAGTATGCCCTACGAAGCTTCAACCGCAAAAGCTGCAATCGACAGTCTCGACCCAACGAAAGCATATAATAAGTATGATGGTCACAGCAGATATCGAACCAGAGAATTCTGTGTGGCCATCAAGTATTCTACCAGAGAACCACGACAACTTTCGGAACTGATATTCAAGTGGAACGTACTTTTCTTGAAACGCCAATAATGACTGCAATGCCGACAATGAAATCTTACAAACAGCACATACGTATTTCTATCATTCAGCCGTCACGTCGGCTTAACGACAATTGTATCTAAGTGCCCTCCTGTGAAGCTCGTTTGTCTAGCAGTGTCCAGGGCCGCTATCCCAGCAGGCACAAGCGCTGAATAACTGTTTACTTCTTGTGGTCTTGTTCATACCCGTGTTGTTGTTGGCATAGTTAGGGAACAGCAAACATGTGACTGTTAAACGTGTTTTGGAGCGTACAACATTTGTCCATAACTTTAGGATCATTTTGCAACGCTCTGGTCAATAAAAACGTTACAAAACAGACAGTTTCCCTCCGCATTCTTCGCATAACTCATTAACCAAGATACATGGGATTTGCCAAATTTTGTCGATTTGCTACCCAAAGATGTCTAAAGCACATTAGGATGCGTTTGTATACTGCTGTGAATCTGCAGGCGCGAGATGCTCAGGTGGTGCTGTGTGTTCAGTGCAAACAAGCTCATGGCAACCGATAAAGTCTTGAAAGACGCTTGAGCTTCGCTTTCAAAAATTGAACGCCATAGCGTTATCACACACCATGCGCATTTCCTTGAATCATGGCGTAAAGAAAGAAGCAATTGTGCAGGTAACAATGGCCCACGCATTTCCTTGAACCATGCCGTAAAGAAAGAAGCATTTGGGCGGGTAACATTGGCCGTTTCAAAGAATCATAGCATGTCTACTGAATGCATGTAGTTGTAGAGTAGAAACACCCATAATTATTCTCTTTGCTTATTGGTGAATTAAGTATACCCACTACTCAACCTTAGTGTGCCACGTGCACTGTAAAAGTGGACAGATTTCAAGCCAAACTACGCACTCCTAACGCAACTGCCATATTTTGATGCCAGGTGTTAATTTAAAATTCTGATGCAACAATACATTCGTCAACGAGACCCGTTTTAATCCACGACATTCTTACATTGATTTCTTCGTTCAGATAAAAAATAACGTGGTTATGTGGTATACCAGCTGCTTGCCACGCAGTCGGCCTGGTTCAAAATCGCACTGCAAGCCGAGAATTTATTCCTTATTGTATTTGCAGCTTTCTCAATTGTTCAGTCAAAATCCTGATGATGACTTTTCGCTTATAACCAACATCGCCAACACCGACACCGTGGTCCACCCCCAAACTTCTGAGAAGCAAGCTCTTTCAAGCTCTGCCGTTTATATTGAAGTAACTAGAGATATTTTAACTGACGCTAGCGGAGCGTCAGTCATTTTTGTTATAAGTGCATCGACTGTTACCTTCAAATAAAGTTCAGGTAAGTAATATTAACGTAAATGAACTCATATATCATCAAACATCAAAGTAACCATTCGCTGCATTGTTGTCAACTTAAGAGCTGCAAACGATTATTGTCACGCGATGACGCACTCATACGTAAACGCTATGACGTCACTATTGAGCATATTGTGTTATGTGACGTCATACATTACGACGTCACATGACGAGGCCATCACATCGCACCGTCACTTAGTCAAGAAGGTTTTCACCCCGGTGGCCTTGTAAAACCAGCTCATGGGCAGAAGAGTTGCAATGTCGTCGGTATGGTAGGCAGAGCCAAATCAATGAGTGAACAATAAACTTTCGAAGAAGAACGGAAAAGGATCAGCAAATCGATTTAGTAAACAGAGATGGTGATGATCGATTTGCTTCTCTAGTCAATGTTGATTTATGCGCAAGAGACTCTGTTAGCTACAGGCCAAAATAGACAGGCAAATTGCCGACAAAAAAGACAATTTTGTGAAAACAATATTCTGAGCTCAAATTGTAATGAAAACAAAGCGTTGACTTTCATTATTTCAAGCAATCACAACTGATGGAACGATTGAAAAATTTCTAGACGTCGGAATAGTTGCGCCGTCACTAAATAACTTAGCATTTACATTTTTTCTCCAAATGCTTTTATGAAAGATATTTCTGTGAGGATAAATTTTCTGAATATCATGGTATCACTCACTGTTCATTTTTAACGCTATCGTTTTATCCTGTTAAGCTGTTGATTGTTTAACATTTTTGGCTTCTTGAATATCTATTGGATAGAGAAATCTTTATAGACTTGCGGTGACACTAGGCGCCTTATTAATTTGAAGCTGTCTATTTCAGCGTAGTTGGTCAGCTCTTTCAGCAATCGTCTTTATAGCTGTGAATTTTTCACCAAAATTTTATTCGCTGTATGAGTGGTTGTTGTGCTTTTATTTTTATTTTTATATCTGCCGTCCTATATTAGCCAGATTTTTCTCGTGTATTAGGTTTACAGCGTGTATATATAACTCTTCCCCCTCCCTATATTGTCTTAAGGCCCTGACAATAAATACACAACTCAATAAAAAAACAAAACGAGAAAATAAAGATAATAAAATTTCTGCGTATGAAGACTAAGTTTTCGTTACACTAGCGAGAGATTGCTTTGTATCGCTGTTGTTTTTTGAGCAGCTTGCGAACATTACGCAGCTATAATTCGGAAGCGAGGAAGCAAATTATCCGCATCAAATTTGAAAACTTCCTATATTAGCTTTATTCTTCGCCAGCATAACAACTGGTTCATTTGAAAGTGCAAATATATAGGCGCCATGGTTTGCAAAAAATAATGCCTTTAGAAAAGTACAGTATCTTAAAGGGAGATCTTTGAATGGGAAATTACGAGTGCGATGAACATCAAGGAAAGCGACAAAAAAACTTTATTCTGAGGAGTCAGTTTTATTTTGATTAGCTTCCAATAAAAAAACTCCTAAGTCTAACATTATTTGTAAAACAAGAACAACAAAAAATAAAATGCTTCAGAGTACGTGAAAATACATTGCAAAACACATGATGCCCCTGAAAGTGAAATAAATACGATTTAGGAAAAATGTAGGAGAGTAAGAAACGCAAACAAGGCAATGTGTTGCTGATTCAGAGTCAAATTACAGTATTCTTTTGAATTTACTGCATGTCTCAGATGGCAGTTGTTGTCCATAAGCCCGCATCAATACTGGTGCCCATCGACCATGAACGGAAGGCTCCACAGTTGGTAGTGAAAACTTAATTTTACGCAGTGTTGCGCAGCAATGGGGATCATCTTATGATTGAGATTTTATTCTTTCTTACTGAAAAACTTGGACCACCTCACCATAGGCAACCCTGATGGTATGCGAAGCAGCAGCGTTGCGCACGGGTAGTGGCACAGGTTGAACGGTGCTAACGTGTGTGTTGCGATGAGCGCTGGGAGATTTGTTTGAAGCGATGGCTGGCGTAGATCTTCTAGGTAACGCAGACACGTTTAAACGCATATGTGAGGTGTGCGGCAGGTTTATTCCGCATAAACCAACGAGTCGGCAGTGTAGCGAGTGGAGGTTTCGGCAGCTATTGCGGGAGAACGCGCGAGGCGACAGCTAAGGAACCGCGGCAAGCGCGTGGCAGGTTGGGGAGACATTGATGTCCGCGAACACTGTGAGAGAAGCTTGTCGTCAACGAGGATCGACATTTCACTGTACCCACAGAAAGTGGGAGAGAACCTCAACAACCTGAATCCTTTGGACAGGGACCACTTATAGGTAGCCTCTTTGCCGAGAATTATGCACCAAAAGTGCCATGGTGAGAGTCGTAGGGCGGACACAGCGAGACTGCACACTGCGTCATCTGTGCAGGCAAGACATATACTATGATGACGTTACTGCTTTACATGAAAGCAAACCCTCTAAGCAAAATTCCTCACGAGCAGTGGTATCTAAAAATACCACGAAGCTTTAAATGCACCCTCCTTCAGATGATTCTTCGTGTCGGAGGTTGAAACCAGAATCATCGCACTGGTCATGCATGCTGCTGAATGTGGAAACTGTGACAGTATCATCTTCATGGACTCTCACGTAGAATTTCAATTCTTATTACGAGGCATAATTACCAGATGATGCCACCATCTAACGGAACACCACCCTTATAACGACTGCACGATCTCCTGGTGGCTGGCTCACCAAGGCTGCGAAGTAGATCAGAGTATGAGAGCTGCGACTCGCCACTACTCTTCCGAAAAGCGACATTGGCTGGTCATCAGTCTTTCAAATGGCAACGTCTTACGAAAATTACAACCATATATCCTTAAGCAACCAGCTTGCTTATCAATGTTTCTTCTTTACCCGTCATTCCTACGGTTCCCCCACAAACAATTGGCAGGAGAGAAAGCCATCACCTGGAGAGCAATTCTAACTTGTGATTATCTTTATTGAAAAAGACTAGAAGACACGTTCTTGACCTGCAATCTAACTTTCTGCCCCTCGAACGGGCAAAGTTGAGACTCTATGACACTAGCGCGGGCCGCTCAATGCATCACCCCCACCTGACACTTACAGAAATGAAACCAACGCGCATGTTATAACGAGAAGTAGGAAGCATGACTGTCCAGCTCTGACCTGACCCATCAGCAAGTGCTGACCACGCAGGTTTTAAGGGTGGCTAAGTCCAGTGGAGACCTTGACTAACCCCTCCACAACAAGGAATCCCTTATACTTCTAATAAAATCTTTGTGTTCTGTGCTGCGAAAGGATTATTTATAAAAGTAGCGCATAACTAAAAGTTATATTGGCACATATATAACATATATTTCATGAACAGCCTATCAAAATTATGAACCATCTCCCCGAAGAGAGCCCTGATGGAAGCCAAAGAAATAGAGGTGCGTTTGGCGTTGACTCAGTTAACACGGGCGTCGACACGGATGCTGGAAGAACGATCTAAATCAAAACTCGGTGCAGTGTTTACTCGAGTAAACATTCGTCCGAAGCAAGAACAAGGGAGGTGGTATGGTTTTGGGTACGTTTCGTCGCAGACAAGCGAGCCAAAGGAGTATTTCTGCATGACGTGTGGTCTAGCGTAGCGAGCGGGGAAGAAGGTGAAGCAAAAAAAAGTTGGCAGCATATCCACGGAGTTAGTGATGGAGAGTGGGGTAAAGCATTCTTCCGTCCATTCGTTCTTGCTTCCGTCCGTCTATACGTTCGTCTCTGTGACCGTCCATGCGTCCATCCGCCCGTCCTTGCGTTCGTCCATGCATCCGCCCCTGCGTCCGTTCATGCGTCCATCCATGCACCTGTCTGTGTGTCCGTTCGTCTATCTATTCAACACTCCAAGTAACACCATCTCGCATCTTTTCGTCATATTTTCCCAATATAGAAGCACCACAATCCAGCAAACATTCCAAGGACTAAACGAGAGGTGGCACATGCACACTTTCTTACGGCTTGCGCTTCGGGTCTACTTCCCATCTTTAACCACCTGGTGTTCATGGTATATACTAGTTCACTGTATTCATGGCACTGCGGCCCAACACTCGCTAAATCTTTCTAAAACCAAGGATGTTACGCCCAGCGAGTTTAACGTAGCAATCTTTTCCTGGCAGATAGTGCTCAATGTACATGCCAATGGCTGCTAATGGAAAATGAGAGACAGGAGAATTCGGCTTTTACTTTCTTACGGCCTTGCGCTTTGTATTTACTTCCCACGTTTAACCACCTCGAGTTCACTCATGGTATATACTAGTTCATTGTATTTATGGCACTGCGACGCAACACTCGCTAAACCTTTTTAAAACTAAGGAGGTTACACACGACGAGTATTACGTAGCAACCCTTTCTTGTCAGACAGTGCTAAATGTACATGCCAATGGCTGCTAATAAGGATCACAGCGTGCGCGTTAACTAAAAGCCGAATGCTCCTGTCTCTCATTTCCAATCAGCAGCCATTGGCATGCACATTAAACACTGTTTTATATCGTTCAACAACGCACAGAAGAAATCTCTCACCGGCACCCCCTTGGAGGTCAAAATGTTATACTTGTTACGTACTGCAATGGCTACGAGGGATGAACAGATGCCGTTATAAGGAGCTTCGCTCCTAAAAAGAAGTGTGTTGCGAGTGGGCGGAAGATCAGGCAGCTGTGGGCGCTGCGGCGAGCGTGCGTTAGGTAAGGGAAAGAGCGACATCAGTGTGCACATGCGACGGATGCCTGCGAGGATAGTGTGACGTCAACGCGCAGTGGAGGCTTGACCTCCTTGGTACCATTCCAACAGCTGCGGTGAGGAGAACACATTGCTGCGTGTTCGTGTGGACGCACTTACGTTCGGCGTTGAACACGTGAGTCCAATAGATGCTTCGCGTCTGAAACACATGTCCACTTCCCGACCGTGAAACATGAGAAAACGCTTGGAACGGGCATCCAGTAATTTAGGTTGTTAGAGTTCACACCACCTCGCTTACCAAAGCGTCGATGACGCGAATGTGTGAGGTGGTTATGTAGCACTTGCCTAACCAGAAATTTGTTTAGAAGTATATCCGCAAACTCGATGTGCGATATGTGCTCAACTTTCTGCTGCACTTCAACGATATCCTGCTTTTACGACAGTTCATACACGTGAGGTCTGCAGTAAGTTCCTTGAGGTTGTTCTCCCAATCACATGTAGCTACACTGTGCCGCTGAAGTGGAAGGTGAGGCACATGCACTCACTATGCGAAGTAGTGGCGCCCTCTCTCGCATGAAACCCGATTCATTCGGATGTTTTACAAACGTATTGATAATTTCAGAGCGAATCGCAGCAAGTACGTTTTGGTGAAATAAGTAAATTAGTTATTTCAAACAATTTTTGTTCATTTATACGGTTTTGCACTTTGAGGGCCTTGTTATTGTACTCAGTGCTTTACTGTGAGCATTATCAGGTCAGTTAAGTGTTGAAACATTTTGTTAAGTGTATACTTACCTTTTCTTGAAGTACTCCACACTTAAACCCGAAAACTAACTCGCTTGACGCCTAAGCCGATGGTCACATCACAGAGTACTCTTTGATAGGTAGACCACCTAGCCACCGCAAGGGCTCAGTTGCTCATAGGTATTGCTGTCCTTAAATTCTTTGAGGATTAAGGGTGATCGTTTTATTTGAGCAATTTGCGGGAGATATAAGAAGAGTAGGCTGTTCAAAGTGCGTTCGCAGCATTTAAACTTCTCTTAGGTGTACACCATTCAAGACGTGCGAGCGTAAAGATGAGCCTTTTGTCAGTGATATGGTGGTGCAGAGCAAAATTGGCAATTATACTCTCAGTCATGGTGCAATTTTGTTCATATCTACCTGCAGCGAAAGCCTCGATTAGGTTATGTTGAATTTCAACGGAAGAACACGAGCACTGGGCTGGATGGTCAATGAAGCGCACAGATCCGAGCGGGATTGCTCTCGCCGTAACTGCGATTGGAACGCACGCGTCTCGACGGGAGCTGTTGGTCAGCGGTAATCTAGCGAGGGAGCATGAGCGGGTGCGAGAGAGTGCAAATATTTTTCAGGACATTCATCGGTGATTCGATGAAAGGCGGGCGCACATATTGCGTCACTTGAACTTCCGGTCAAGTTCGCTGATTTCGGTGCAGCAAGAATTCTTGCTCCACAGTGCAATCCGGGATCGGCGGTTGCTCTCAATCTGCTGTTGGAACACGTATTTCACGCTCCCAAACAACCATTGAAATATGTTTGCTCCACTCAAAGCAGAAAAACTTGATCTGGATTTGCCATTGCAATTCAACATTAAAGCACCAATAATAAATAGCAATGAAATGTGTCTCAGTAGACTCTGAACGTCAGACAATCTGTGTCATATGAACTCGTTCAGTCACTGTGTGCGCTGTGGGCGACATTTCCAGCTTATTTCACGTAGCCCGTGATGAAGAACAGGGGCAAGATACGCGATTTTCGCTTGAGCCCTCTGTTGCAAAGTTTCCTTTCATGCGTACTTTCTTTGTTCTGTTTCTCGGTCAACAGTGGTTTGCTTTGCGAGGCATCTGAAACGCCACTTCGTCATTTCTGTCACTTTCTTAAAAAAAGACTTGACAAAGTTGCCGCATAACCCAAAGTACAAAAGAAGTGAGTTGTAAAAACAAAGGCTATAACAAACATCGATTCCTTGCAGTGTAACTCATAGCTGTGATGTGGAATACGGTGTGACATATACACCTTTACAGTTTTTCTCTA
This sequence comes from Rhipicephalus annulatus, assembly GCA_013436015.1. Lineage (NCBI taxonomy): Eukaryota > Metazoa > Arthropoda > Arachnida > Ixodida > Ixodidae > Rhipicephalus > Rhipicephalus annulatus. The sequence goes on from WOVY01009599.1 coordinate 230,225, forward strand.
AAGTCTTCCACACGTCCTCAGATACGTTCCCGGCTTCAAAAAGCAGCATCTATGATTGCCAACTACTTGTTCAAACAAGGTCTCAGCATATCACCAGAAAAATGCGCGCTGGTGGCTTTCACTCGCAAAGCAATGACCCCTTATGTCATCTCAATCTGCGGGCGACCGATTTCTTACGCCAAAACCCACCGGTTTCTGGGCATCATTATTGATAGGGACCTCTGTTGGAGTCCGCATGTGACCTATATGAAGAAGCGCCTGACCGCTATTTCTCAACTGTTCAAGTTCATGGCAGGAAAGACGTGGGGGATGTCAGTAGACGCAATGATGGAGCTCTACAGGGCCCTGTTTCTCGGTGTCCTCAGATATAGCTTGCCCGTGCTTAGCAATACCTGCAAGACGAATGTTCGGGTTTTACAGGCAGTACAAGCCCAAGCGCTGAAAGTGTGCCTCGGTCTGCCCAGATGTACGTCAACAGAAGCAACAATTGCAATTGCTGGTGACTATCCTTTACAAACTCACATTGTTGTAGAAGTCCTGAGAACGCACATCCGACACTTCGCACGTGCCCCCGGCCATCACCTTGCACTGTTGCCTTGAGAGAGGCGCCAAGCGTAGTTCGCCAAAATTATCGTGAAATACAACGATAAACTTCCCTCGGGCTTCACTCATGCATCTAAACCATCCGTACCACCTTGGTGCCTTATTCGACCCACAGTGCATCTTAGTGTACCAGGGATCCGGAGAAAATCTGAGTTTTCGTCGCCCGTGCTGAAACAACTGTCTCTTCTTCTTTTGCACGAGAAATATTCAGACAGCATACATGTATACACCGATGGTTCCACGAACCACCAGTGTTCGTCAGGGGCAATGGTTATCCCAGCAAGAGGTGTTACCATCAGTTTTAGGACTGACCACTCCACGGCATCTACAGCAACGGAACTAGCTGCTTTGCGCGCTGCACGTTGTGTGGTCAATCGGGAACCACCGCAACAATGGTCGATTTTCAGCGACTCAAGAGCTGCCCTACAATCTGTGCTCTCAGCACTGCGTCGCGACCCGTACGAACAGCTTGTTTTCGAAATTCGATGCCTTCTCCACACTTTACTCGAGAAAGGGCATCATGTGACGCTTCAATGGCTGCCAAGTTATTGCGGCATCATAGGGAACGAACATGCCGATACTGCCGCGCGGGCAGCCCTTGAAGGAACACGAGAAGAAGCCATACCACTTTCGAGGACTGATGCTGCCAGTAATCTTCGACGACTTGCGCGTGAAATCACGTTTTCACTATGGTGCCCACCAAGCATCGATACGAATCATCAACACCACCTGTCCTCTTTGATGGCTCTCCGCATGCCCACTGGACTCGACCGAAGAGAAGCCACCCTACTTCATCGCTTATGGCTAGGAGTGGCATTTACAAAATCTTACTCCTTTGTCATAGGAATGGCCGACAACGCTCTCTGCGATGCCTGTCATTGCGAAGAGACGCTACACCACATCCTGTGTGACTGTCTATTGTATGAAATCCAGAGACAGTCACTGGCGTCTGCTTTTGCGCGCATCGACAACAGCCAAATGTCTGTAAACAGTATTCTGTCAAGTGCCCGAGAGAAGACACTGCAACAGAAGGCGACGAAAGCTCTGTTGAAATTCCTACGCGACACCGACTTGAACAAGCGACTGTAACAGCAATGTCACACAACGCGAAAGACAAGACTGGACTATGACTGAGTGTGCGCGCATGTGCTGCCGAATGTGCTGTTTCTATCTTCCCTCTCTGCTCTTTTTGATCTCCCCCATCCCTCTCCCATGCGCAGGGTAGCAAACCGGCTGCCTATAGGCTGGTTAACCTCCTTGCCTTTCTTTTCCCTCTATTTTTCTTCCTTTCCTTTAAAGTCTTCGAAACAAAGCATACGCACTCAAGTACACCAATGCATTACTATTCGCCCGAAACGTGTGTTATTAGTTTTTTGTATATTTTGGAGGGTGTGGAGAAAGCTTTGTAAGTATATCATGTTTTCAGAACGTATTCAGAGGAAAGAGAAAGGACATTTTTTTTTCAGGCAGTGTTTGAGCACCTCACACCTAAAAAAAAGAGAAGAAAAACGACTCTTGACAATCCAAAATCGCAATGAAAGCCGACAGATGGAAACACATAGAGTCGGGGTCTGAGTCTTTATTTCAGACATGCATACAAAAAACACATGGCTGAGAAGGAGGGAGAAAAAGCCACACAGTCGCGGCTTGACGTTGTTCCCTTCCCGTCAGATACATCGGAATGGCGGTGTGCGCGAAAACACAAATAGCACATGCTAATGTGTAGCATAATAAACAAGAACTCAAAAGCAGAAAAACTTGGTGCACAATACAATGGGCTATACTGTAAAACATATCTTCAGATAAATTTAAATAAAGTTGCGCACACGAGATATAATTCAAGTGGTCGGAAAATGTAGGGTGAACAGTGGAAGTGCATCAGATAGGCTGGCTGACATTTGGATAGGAGGACGTATCTTTTTGAAAGGCACCTTGTCACCCTTGGCAGGATGACAAGGTGCTTTTGACAAAGTTAGGTCTGTCTATTGAAACGTTGACGTCTTGACAAAGAATAGATAGCAACAAACGCCGGAAAAGGTGGCCCAACGCTAGAAAACGAAGTGTACGCTCTTCCCTCGGAGTGACACTGTCCAAATGTTCAGAGAGAGAAGATGATGCTGAATAGTTTGTAATAAATAAGCTTACTTTAAATATTTTCGCATAAATAGCAGACAGTATTCAGGAATAAATAAACCCACAGGAAAATTTTCCTCGTTTTATTTTTGTAAACCTCTTTTCATGCACCATAAACCTGCTTAGTAGAAAGGGTAGACTTGTTTTGCAGCAGCAACATACTTCAGATGGACAATGAAACAGCTTTAGAAGTTTTGAAGAAATGCGCCAAAGTGCTACAACAAGCCCAAGTGATCAATTACATTTCAATTAGGCTGTCTGCATGAAATTTGTATTTATTAGAAATGCAGCTAAAGGAGTTTTTGGGTATGTTGGTGTTACATATTGGATTATATTATTTATGACTTTGTTGATATTTCATTAATCTTCTACAGTCATATTAGTTTCTTCTTTTCGTTTCAACGTCGGTGGCATACAATGCGTGTTTTGTCGGAGAAGCTTTTGTTGTTGGACAGAACTATTGTATGTTCCCTTCTTGCCTGGTTTTCATCTTCTGGGCTGTTTTCCTTCAATTACTATACCACTGTAAACACCACAGTCGCCAAAGATAAAATGCGGCACAGCCGATGAACTTTTCAAATGACTATTTCGATTAACCCTCGCATTATCTAGGTGACTAATTTTATTGGATATATGCAGCCCACATCACAGAATTTCCTGTAAACATCGAGAGTCATATGCTTTTGTTACGATGTGGAACCAGTTGACGTGAACTGTGTGAAAGTACTCACTTAAAGGTATATTTTCTCAGACGCCATGAACTGCCCTAGCTGTATGAGATGCTGGATACTTAGCGATTTATGACAGGTAAAGCTGTAACAGCGTGTAAGGCTTGTGAGACAACTGACGGGCGCAGATACTTCAGCTTACCAGTGACGGTAATGCAGTGCACTCATTATCTCATATAAACCGGATCCACGCGTCGGCGGCATATGTCGAAAGATCGAGCATGCAAGCTCCAAGGCTCATGTTACCTCCCAAGCTACACTTACTGTCGAGACTGGCTAGGAATTCACGAGATTCGATCGCGCACGCTATCTCGGCCACGAAAATTGTCGTTGGTAAACCTGGCATATCGGCGTGAGGCATCTGGGCTCGGGTAAAGAAACGCTGTGCACCCAAATAAATATTTTGTGAACCAATCAGTCGGCGTTTGTACCGTCTATATAACTCGCATAAAACAAAAATAGGTATAAGTACACACCGGAACGGTGAAGTTCTTGAATGTAAAAATTCGACAGATGCCTGCCTGGTTGGGTATGTAAACTGGGAAACGACTTTAGCTCTAATAAAAAAAAGTGCGTGAAAACGCGTAAACCCGACGTTTCGGAACTGACTTGGTTCCATCCTCAGAGGGGACTGCAGGGGTTACATGGCGGCGACGTATCCAAGGCACTCGCAGGGCAGTTAGTGACGCACCCCTTCCCCTCTTCTCCTGGATTTCTGAGGAACGTAGTCCGAGTGCAAAAGTGGGAAAAGGGTTTCCAGAGAACAGTAGATGTTTTGGGCCGCTCGCGGTATATGCCACGACTGGAGTGGCGTATACAGCGAGTGGCTTATAACCTTGTCCTGCAGTCAGTCTCACTTTTAAGGATGGACTATCCTTGAAAGCGAGAGTAACCGGAGGATAAACTTACGACTAGAGTCTTGTCATATACAGCTAACGGCCCAAAACATCAACCGTTCTCTCCGACCACCCTCGAAAGCAAAACTTACTGGAGGAGAAGGTAAATACTCGAGCAATTCACTCGAAGCGTGAAATCAGCATGTTGGCTAACACTGGTTGAATGCGTTCTATCAATACAGGGGCACGTGCAAACACACACACGCACTCATACACATATACACACACGCGCAAACACACAAAACACACACACCAACACGTACACGCGATCCTACAATGCACACACACAACACACACTGACAAAGAGTTACGTAAAAGGAAACAAGCCCGCTAAAAACCTTCATTCATGTGTTATCATTATTTAGGAAGTGAAGAATTGTGTGCAATACAAAAAACTACGCTCAACTTAGACGTGTGCCCCATCGTGGCATTGGACCTTCTGAAGGCGTCTTCGTGAAACAATAGACAGTGCGATAAAGTTTCTCGAGAACTCTCTGCGTCCAAAACTCAGGATCTCATTTCCAGTTGTGCATGTTCTGCACAACGGCAGTTGTTCACGGGAGTCTGAACGGTTAGCACGCACCGTTTGTCATCAATCACTCCCATCACGTACGACGGTGCACCTGGCCAACTCGTTTTCAAAGCGCTAACTGCGTACTTTCTCGCCAGCAAACTGGCTTAATTAGTTAGAGCGGAAGTTTTGCATCTGATTAAGAGGTCAAAATAATCAACACTTATACAATAGAGTTCACGCCTCCTATGTATTCAAACTTTACGTTCGTTTCTTTCATGCGTACTTCTCTATGGTTTTAATTATTCAGGAACATTATTCTTCCGGGCTTCTCAAACTTGCATTCGTCAGTTTTATTAAGCTTTTGTTTGACTGTGTGACTTTATGGCTCCGGTCAAGGTGTGACTCCAGCAGTTGGAACATACGGACCATTCAATCTGCTTGCGAAATAAAGTTCACCCTCTGCGCGCTGTATGCAGAATGGTACTCGGTATATTATTTCATAAATACAGTGTTGCAAATAGCTTCCTCAACGTCTCCGCGGTTCTCAAAATGGTAGCAACTCCTTCTCGCTTAAGCTGCTTATCACTTGAAAAGGCTCTGAACAGCATTGGTGTTTATGTGGGGAAAATAATGAAATCTTTTATATGTGCAAAGACAGATGCACGAAGCGCAAAATTTTGGGTCTTATGCTATCAAAGTATTAGACTCAATAGCATTGATGTGTCTATGTTATTTACTTATAAGCTCGGTGCATTCAACCCTACCTGTGGCGTTATCGCCTACAGTTTGTTCGCGGGTAGAACATCTTAAGAGAGATTTTAACGCAAGATGTTAATCAAAGGGATGAGTTAGCGCTTCAGGCTTCAGTGGCCTTTTGGGTGTTTGGACACATCAGTGGCTAAAGTGCAGGCTCATTGAAAGAAACCACTTAATTAGCCAATTTGTGACAAGCTGCATAAACCAGCAGCAGTTGCGGCGAGGTGTACTGTAGAGATGTCGCACACCAATAAAAAGATACAAACTTGTGTTCCGTAATATTATGTCAGAATGTGCGTGAAAGAAAGCACACGTATTAGAGTACACAATATATACAATACAGTAACAGGAGCAGAAAAGCCACAGCAAATACGTGCCGTTGTAATTGGGTGAAGTCCCAGTACTCATCTCTGCCTGTCTCAACGCGGAAGACGCCCACGGGGCGGAAGCCGCGTTTCTCAAGACTACAAACAAAATTATTCCATCCATCTGTTTATCACAGATCTAATAAAATTCGAAAAAAATGAGTAACTAGAGGCAGAGGTAAATGCTTTAATTTGGTAGAAGCTCGAGGTGTTATTCTGGCTATGCGCTTGACTTGCTGCTCCAGGCGCTGGATATTTATCGCAGACAAACACCCACAGCCACCCAAACGTGCGAGTCCACTCTCTCTCACACATACTGAGAAAAGAGAGATTTTACTATTTACGAAGTTTTGTTTATAGGCACGAGGAATATAAGAATGTCACACCAGTTTTGCGGAGTTACCACTCTAGAATTGGAATGAGCCATGAATCATTTCACATTTTCATGACGCTGGAATGGAATGAGGTCAACGTTTAAAGGAACAGAATTGGTATGGAATCAGGCACTTTTTGCAGGGAATGGAAGGCAGATAGCATTACGTCTCTTTTTGGAAATAGAGTAGATTTTTCTGGTTGCTCTGTTTATCAAACTTCGAACTTTAGTGAATGAAGACTCTCGAATTTAAAACTAGGCAGTATTTTAATAATGCCTTCGCCCATTGGAAACAAGGTACATGTATAAGCAACGTGCCTACTACATTTCTGTCTTGATATAAACTGCGTTGCTCCAAGGTTTGTCTCTATTCTTCACGTAACCGCGGGCCTGTGCTGTTACAATTCGTCGTGCGGAAGTACGATGGTGGTGTGGCCGTCCTCACGATCCCGACCCCTACGTGCTGTGATTTCTTAAATTCTAAGCATGTCTTAGTTGCACGATGTGACGCTTTGGCGTCCACGCTACAGTATATAATCTATCGGCGGGGGCGCCATCTACACCCCAACTGCGCATGCTCGCGTCTCGTGCCGACCCAGAGAGAGAGAGAGATGTCGAGGGAAGGAAAAGACGCGAATTCGGCAATTCTAAGTAGGAGCTCGTTGCTGTAAGGCTCGTTGCCTCTAGGGATGGGGTGAGGGTATTATGGGTGTAGAAGAAGAGAAATTGCGTCCCTGCTGGCCCAGGAAGGTGGCCGCATAGCTGTCGCTCCTCTCCCCCTTTCTGGCCACGCAATAGCATCTTAAGTAGTGCATGCTAGTAAAAAAACAACAACAAAGCAACTGCTCCCGCTGCACAACCGTTCACTCGCCATCATGTATATGCAGGCACTAGATCACGTGTTCGGAATTCATTTGAGGGCGTCTTTAGTTGGCTTTCACTTGACGTTGGAGGCAACGCTTCTCCTTCATTTCATAAACACAAATAGCAAATATGAAATAATCGTTAAGCATTATCAAGTGTAGGCCGGTATGCTCATATTTTGGTGCACGTTAAGGAACCCCGGGTGGTCGAAATTTCCGCAGCCCTCCGCTACGGCGTTTTTTATAATCATATGGTGGTTTTGGGACATTGAAACGCACATATCAATCGATCAAGTATTATTAAACAATACCCCGTTACTCATCATTCACGTGGTAGCATCCCCCTCACTCTGCGACGAATTTAGTCGAGTTCTCACGTGGTAGGATGCAGACAGCACAATTTCCCCTCAAAAACATTTCATCTGCCTGATGTCTTCCCGCATTTCCCTTCAATTTTTTCTCTTCTACCATCATCGGCAACTTGAACTAATATTTGGAAAAACGTTTTAATGCGTATTGATGCTGGCACGATGCTTGTGTTCATATAAGCTCAGTGGTTTTCGGGACGCTGGATGTACGGAAACCCTCTAGCAATATTTGGAGAGAGATTTGTGGCATTTGCCAAGAGCCACAACAGGTGTACCATTTCAACGCGCTGTCACTACACGAGTGCGCATCGTGGAAAGAGGTGGCAGTAAAGTACTGCCGGCTCCTTTGCTATGGAGCAAATCCTCTCCTGAACACGGCAAATCATCAGCCTCTTACACCTCGAGTAACCTTCGCTGTCGTAAATGACTTAGAGGTGCCTTTTAGCATGGAGGAGCTGACAGCAGCAATTAGCGACAAAAACAATCGCCCTGGTCATGACAGAGTGAGTTATGCAGCGCTCGCAAATTTAAGCCACACATCACCACAACTTCTTCCGGAGTATTATAACGCATTATGGATTAATGGTAAGGTTCTAAGCGTGTAAACTTGCAAAATATACCTCTGTATTTAAGCCAGGAAAACAGTCAACAAATTACGCCTTATTCAGACCCATTTCTCAGTTGAGTTTCGTAGGGAAGCTAGTCAGAAAATAATTCAGAAGTGACTCTTTTGGTCTTTAGAAACGAAGAAGATAATCCTAAAGAAACGAATGGCTTTCATCAAAATAGCTCTGCAATTGATAATGTCATAGACTTGAACTCATCAGTTGAAGAAGAGCGGGTCTTCGGAAACACACCCATACTGCGTTATTTTGGGGCAGCGTATGACTTCATTCATCACAAAGCGATACTCAATGCCTTGGAAACCATTGGTCTTGACGGGCGGCTTTACGCGAGGATTGCAGACTACCTTAGAGGACCGCAGCTTTTTATTTGTACTGCCGAGGGCCCTACAGCGCGTTAAGCCGTTATTCCCATCGAGAAGGAAGTGCTGCAAGGAGCTGTGCTAAGCCCGGAGTTATTTATTCTAGCGTTTATTAATCTCAAAAGAAACCTGCCCCGAGATGTCGAAGTGACACTGCACGCAGACCATATTAGAATTTAAAGCGCGGCGTGTTCTCACAGGAACATCCAACAGCGTCTCCAGAGAGCACTGGCAAGTATGTCGGTCTTTCTGAATTCGAGAGTTGTCAAACGTTTCTCCGAAAAAAGCGTTGCCTCGGCTTTGTCGATGAGCAAACTCGAGAATAACAATACCTATTATTGTTGAGAACCTTGTCACCACACCATTCCGTAAAAAATCTTTTGATTTCTTCTCTTAATTCTCTTAAACCATATTAAATTTTGGTAGGGCCCCTGTACAACTGAGTTAGTGGCCATTTTTCAACTTCCAGCAATACTTTAACAGAAAAAAGCTTCTCCGACGCAAGCAAGAAATGTCAATTTGCAAAGAACATTGCAGAAGACGTGCCCCAAACTGCGATGATCTAAGCAGGAAGAAGTTCAATGTGTTGCTTCGTTCGTAATGGTAACGAACACATATAGGCGTGCTAATCTCCAATAAGGCAGTTTCACTGTTATCTCACTCGAGATAACAGCTTCTCTGAAGTTTTTTTAAGAGCCAGTTTAGAGTACAAAACATGGTCTGATTTTTAAGGGAGCCACTGCGAAGTCGGCATTTGACTGAAAACGGAATTTTAGACCCCGAGGATGGCAATGTAGGGCTTCTCGCAGTTCAGCAGCTTTTTAAAGACGATAGTCTTTCTTGGGGACTTTCGACGCAAACATTTTGATCTGTCTGTCTGCACAATTGTCTGTTTGTCAACCCTTAACGGTACCGGGTACTCTAAACGGCAACAGCCGATACCCCAAACAGCCGACCCCAACTGCAGTGCCCACCAATGTTGCTCAAAATTTATCGTTCATACTTGTGCAAATGTCGATTAAAAAGCAATTATTGCGCATATCTGAGGCACCTTTACAACACGTATATGATTCGCATGTGCGTATGTTACTACAGAAGGCATACATAAGTAATTTAAAACCCTAGCGTTTATCACGATGCGCTGACCATGCAACACTTGCACGAAAAGGCAAGTGTTTCCAACGATTTGCTAAGACTAGACGGTGGTGGCACCTACCTGTGAACTTGTGTTCTACACCTTATCACCTCTGAGACGGTCGCGCTCGCCCGTCTCGAACGTGCAACGTTTTCCAAGAAAATGCCAGATGTCACTCATGTCTCACGTGTGACGTGACTTGATGAGCTCGTTCGCCTCCACTGCACTCTTGACGCACTCTTGATTGATTGATTGATTGTTATGTGAGGTTTAATGTCCCAAAACCACCATATGAATATGAAAGATGCCGTAGTGGAGGGCTCCGGAGATTTAGACCACCTGGAATTCTTTAACTTGCACCCAAATCTGAGCACACGGGCCTACAACAATTCCGTCTCCATCGCAAATGCAGCTGCCGCAGCCGGGATTCAAACCCGCGACCTGCGGGTCAGCAGCCGAGTACCTTAGGCACTAGGCCACCGCGGCGGGGCGCTTGCTCGAGGCACTCTAACACAGCGCCTACTGAATACCGTTCAGTGTTTTTCTGGCGCCGAACATCAAATAAATGTTTTGTTCTTTCTCTGCACATGCAAGATTATCGTCTTTCGACGACATTTGCAGATTAACATGCAGATACGGGGCCAATTTTTTCGTAAGACTGCTTCATTCGGTCCATCTAAACTTGCTTACATTTTAAAACATACTGGCTTCAAAGATGTTTTTAATGAATAACGTCTTCAAAAGGATTTGAAACCTGTGTTTTAATGCGTTCGTGATTACTTCCTCCGTGACAAAAACTGTAGGCTGGGGAGGACACTAACGACACTAATTAGAAAACACTTGGCAAGCTGGTGTCCCCACAAGCAGCCATGTGCCACAGTGTCAATGAAGACATCAATCAGAATGCCGGTGTCAGAAAGACGGCGTTTTGCACACACGGACGTGTAGAAAATATGTGAGGTATGTTATAAAGAGAAAGGTAATGGCCGTTCGGTGGTGAGAAAAAAAAATGAGAAGCATTACTTGGCCAAGCAAAGGCGCTTTCGGTGTTGCTTTCTGTCCGTTCCTCCGTCCGTCGACCAGTGCGTCTATCTATCCATCCATCGGTCCATCCGTCCGTCTATCCATCCGTCCGTGAATGAATCTATCTATCATCTATCTATCTACCTATCTATCTATCTATCTATCTATCTATCTATCTTTCTATCTATCTTTCTATTCTATCTACCTATATATCTAATCTATCTATCTATCTATCTATCTATCTATCTATTTATCTATCTATCTATCCGTCTATTTGTCTGTCTGTCTTTATGTCTTACTATCTTTCTGTCTTTTCGTCCAGCGGCCTACTTCTGAGTGCTCTCGTTATTACCTCTTCAACTTCGTTCATACCGAAGTAGATACGGGAGCGTAAGAGGGTCGAAAGAATGTGCCCGTCTAATCAAATTATCAGTGACGTGAAACTGTCGCGTACGTTGTGAAACCTTTACCATCAGGCACCGAGGGAAAAGTGTTGGCCTTTTTCCTCCCTGATGCTTTTTCACCACCTCATGGCAAGATGCTTTTTTCTTCTGAGCTTTCACGCACTCAATGCACTCAAGCTCATAGAACTAAATGTACTGGTTCTAGATTATATTGCTTTTAGTGCCCCTGCAGTGTGAAGCTGAAACAATAGAGATGTATTGGACTGTGGGAATCTCTGACAATCATTTTCTTCCTTAGGATTGTCAGTGAATGAGAATAACAAGCGCCTCATTATTAACGAAATCTTACTCTGTTGCTAATATTTGGCTCGCACTGTTTAACATCTTCATTTTAACTATGCGCGAAAAATTAGGACCAGCTTATGAAACAAAAGAATTTGTTACAATCTGCGCACCTTGACAGTCCGTGTGTGCGCCGGCTTCTCTTGTCTCTTGTCCCTGAGTTTTCACAGCCTTACAGTTTACGTTACGTAACAGCGTTTACATAAAAGTGTAACAAACTTAATGCTTGACATTATTCTAATATTATTCTACACACGTTCTTTTCACAATAGTTTACGTGCCGTAAAAAGAGAAAATAATTAGTATTAGTTTGATTTTAACGTTTAGACACCACTATTTTATTATGTGGGACCACAAGATGAGACAAAAAACAAGCTATTGGTAATCTATCATGGAGATTCATATCGTGCGTAATCTCCTTCGAAACACCCCAAATTTGCTGCTATAGCAAGAATACCACTATCCGCATACCACTGGCATGAGCTAGTTATTTTTGCTAATGATTCACTATTGCACTTCTACCACTTTTTTTTCTCATCTACAGCAGTTTATGCAGTACTTTGCAGTCACTACGCAGGGTGTTATACAATAATACAACGCCCACTGTATGTAACACCTCTCGCGACCACGACTTGAAGGTGTACGAGCCACTGCTTCGAATTAGATTCGTAAAACGATAGCCTAATATTTGTTAACGCAGTCACTTGCCCATCACCTTTGTGCATTTGAGGAGATAGCAGAAGGACCAAATACATGTGTCACACATTTCTTCGCTTTCCCCTACGCCACACAGACCCAAATAGTCAGGCACACGCATATACGCTGAGAGAGAGAGAGTGAACGTGCGCGCTAGTACGCGCGCACACATACACACAGGCATAATACCAAACAAGCATAAATGTGCCCTCAGGCACGTAAACAGAAATGAACACAAACAGCCACACAAGTATATATGCGGATGGACGCAAACATACCTAAGCACCACCTCCTACATTAGAGTACACAAATTCTCACGCACACACACAAGGGCGCACACGTGGTAGAAGACCAATAATGAACTTTGAACAATATTTCGCATCTATACTGCGTACATATAACAAGAAGAAAGACAAAAGGCCACATAACACCTTGACAAGGTCTGTGCTCTTTTGTAACTTAAGGTGCACCGTTGCTGTTAGTTGTCTGCGATCTTTAATATAAAGTCGCATCGTATTTCAAGAGACTATTTGCTGCTTGGTTGCATAACCGTAAGTGTGTCAGAAATTTAAATATCACTATGTCATTCGTGGAACTATCTAAATATACTAGTAAATATTTAACAAATGATTATAGAGAAATGCAGAAGTACTCCCCGACAGTTCATACTGTATTTATTCTTTTTTTTGTTTAATAATTGTCAAACGTTCAATTATTTATTCAAGCGTGACCGCTGTAATATGCTCGTTTAAGGGTTGTTTAGAAGAATAACATTTCGGAAGATGGGTGTGCGTATAGTCCTAAGTACTTCATTGAAGCTCTTCTGGGCGCAGTAGATGCTCTTGACCCAAGAGCATCTACTGCGCCCAGGACATAGTGACAGCTCGCTGCTTACGTCCCGGCTGTCGCTGTAACTTGCTGCCTTGACACTCTTGACACATAGCAACAAGGGATTTCCATTAGCCGAGACGTGGCTAACTCTAGCAGAAAAGTAAAAGGGCCAGCTTCTTAGAAATAAGATCGTAATAGTGGCAGTTGGCCAGCGTTGTTTGCAGGACAGCGGGAATGCTTGGCCTTTTTTTTCGCTTCGAGTGAAACATACTTGATTCCACCTAGACATTGCTGGCTTAGAATGGCGAGTCAACTATATTTATTGAAACTGTAGTTTAGGCGTTACGAAGCTGCTGTAACATTTACAGGGCAGCAAAAGGATAAACAAGAAAGACAACACCGAGTGGAACTATAGCTAGGTATGTTTGTTGAGAATCGACAAGGGCGCTGTAATTTGTTCACTTTCGCATTGGCTTGGCCCCAGTGGCTAAGTTTTCACGAGTGCTGTGGTACTGCTAGAGAACTGTTTGAATGCGCCAGGATCTATCACACAATTATAAATGTAATTGCCTTGAAGTGAATGCGAACAAAATACTTCTACCAGCACCTTAACTCCCTCGTGTCTTGCTTGCTTCGACTGGTGGCGGCAGACAGATGGTAGCCAAATACCACGGCAGACATTGTTTCTGTTCGCAAAAAAAAGTCTATCTTGTCCGCACTGAATGGCAGAAGCTCCAGTAAGCGCAGCTTTCAGCTTTTGGGAACAGTACACGCAGGCATGCGCTTTCACAACGCAGCGATCATCTCCGCTCGTTAAGCTCACTATGCACGCATTAAAAATCACAGGTGTATTAAGACTATCTTGCACCTAATACTTGCGGTGCAACTGCTATTGCAGGTCATAATTGGGTTAGCGAAAACTCAGATGTTGGGAATGGTGCATAGACATGTTCCTCCTACTCGCAAAATTTGTTGCGTCTGCCACCGATAAACTGATGTAGTTTCACTTTTGCCCAGACAGATTCGCAATTGCTACTGTTGTCTTTTCAAATGTAAAGCATTTCTTAGCGTACTTCGGCTACTTCGAGCGTATATATCTATCTACCTATCTACCTATCTAGCCGCTTACGTTTGGGTGCTCTCGTGGTCACCTCCGTAACTTGGCGTGAACAAAATTAGCATGGGAGGGTAAGACGGTTTGACGATTATGTTGCGCTGATCAAGAGAGGAATAATGTCACAATCTCATCACGTACGTCGTCAAACACTTCTCAAAAGACATTGGCACATACCAACTGGCGGGTATGTGCCATTATTATGCGGGTATGGGCCACAGGTGATACACAAAGTTTACTTAGTAACGACGAGAACCCACATGGGCAATTTTAATGCGCGAGCGTTAAGAAGTACTCTACATCGGCAGCGTCGATCCGACACATGCAAAGAATAAATCTCAGGGTTCCAGCTGAAATCGAACCCAATCATTCTGCGTGGGAATGAAGCATTTTACCACAGAGCTACGCCAAGTCTCGGAAATACTTTTCAAATAGACGTTTATCTTCGTGAAACGTCGATAGTGGTTGCAGTGCTGCCTACCCAATTTTATAAACATTTCATATGCACTCCTTTTATAGAGTCTTCACGTCGGGCTACCATTAATTGCGGTTAGTCGCCATGCGCTGAAGTTTATTTGTGTAGTAGTTACCAGGGCCAGCATCCTCGCGAACATCTGCTCAATGCAATGTTACTCAATGCAATATTCAGCCTTGAAATAGGAACAGTAATAGATTTATCGGATGAAGATATGATAGTGTCATCAACGTATATTATGCAATTATCGTGCCTGGAGGAGTTAAGAGAATCTAGAATATTGTTAGTTTATATTATGAAAACAGAGGACCTAAATCTGAGCTCTGTGGTACACCCTGGTTAATGCCCTTCGTAGCCGAAAATGCGTAAGCTACGTGTGATATATATTGCCTGTCAAGTAAATAGGTTTTTACAAATGTTAGCGCAGGGCTAGTTTTGTCATAACACTCTAGTTTATCAAACAGCACTTGATGGTTAATTGTTTCAAAAGCTTTAGTGAAGTCTAAAAAACATATCTTACTAAATTTCAAGAACCAATCTACTTTTAAATAGTCAGGTAGAGACAACACACCAATATTAGTAAAATTTCCAGGGCGGAAACAAAACTGGTTATTCTTTAACATCTGGAATTACGTTAGGTTGTTAATAGGACGTTTAAGAAATAATTTTGCAATGAGTTTACTGATGCAGGCGATAATAGCGATTGGGGGATGGTTGGTAATCGTTTGTTTGTCACCTTTAAAAATTGGGAACCATTTTAGCACTTTTCAGGCAAGAAGGAAATAATTCTTTGTTAAATGTCAGGTTTAAAATGTTACACAGCCTGTCTGAGATGAAACGTGCAACTAGTTTTAAAGTTACCATGGAGATGCTATCTAAATAAGGCCCAGTATATTTAGGATTGTCAATCGCTTGATTTGCTTTCAGCCAGGACAGAACTCAGAACCTCCACCTTGAGTTGAGCAGCAGTACGCTGCCTTACGCCGGTATATATACAGGTCAACAAAGTCCCGCGTTATATTAGAAAAAAAATCCTTTTTGTGGCACGCACTCAAGTAATCCGTCTCGTTGTCATGACGGTGATAGAGGGCCTCGCCAGGCATGTGTCACTAATCTAATATTAAAATACGCCTCCTCTGTTTCTCGTGAAATCTTGCCTTTCGTTCTCGCGAGCACCCTGGTCTCAAATAGCAAGGGTGCGCAGCCGCACTACCTACAGTGTAACGAAATATTTGAACAAGGTGGCCCTTTCAAAGACGTCGTATGGTACAACAATCTATTGTTTACACAAAGGCGTCATTGAGGGGTAAACGGTGACACGCGTCGTCTGAATTCGATGGTTTCGCGAACATCTGCTTTTCTGGGTCTCCGATGCCAGACTCGAATGAGGACCAAAATCGTTTTTGATGCCAGAAAACTTTGGCAAATAAATGTTTTCTTTCTCTTTTCTTTTCTCTTAAGAGAGGTGTTTACGGCACGCGCCCTTCAGTCTCGCACAGAGCGGGACACCATTTTTTCATACCGCTCATCAAACTCAAATCCTTGCGTGGCGAAAATACATACTCTGAAAGCTATGTTTATTCTTTTGCGGCGCCATCTGCGTAAACGTACGATGACTCAGCGAAATTATACATGAATAAAAAGTGTAAAAAAACAGGGAGGAAATATTTAATATGCACAGAACACAGGCTTAACTAGAAATCAAATGCAGCAGCAGCACGGCTATTGAAATACCTAGTGGGATTTGGCTCATATGACGATTGTTTACCCAGGAAACGAATCAGGCTTGTTTATTTCTCCTGCCCACACACGACTTTCTATAGCGTGGGCGATCCCAAATCGTGTTAGGCGAACAACGTAGAAAGCGCTTGGGTCAGCTCTGCTCACATTCATTAGAGCAAGCGTTAAAGCTACTGAATTCAATGCTTTCATATATGTCAGAACACTCTGAAACGAGCCCACACATATTTTCTAAAGTCTGCTGAACCTACGCATTTAGAGTCACCTCCTATAACCGACTTCTCTGAGGTTTTAAGCACCGCAACGGGACATGAGCTAAATGCAAAGATTTTCTCGCTCGAGCAGCGGAGGGCCTAAGTTGACGCACGAAATAAAAGAATAACTGAAACAAGAAAATTATACAAGTTTTGGCTTCGCTGACCTCTGGCGGAGCTTTCTAGGGGTATAGAAATGAAGTTTTGGCAACGCCGTTGCGCTGCATTGTCCAAGGTGCGGCTAGGGCCATAGAATTTCTCGATGAGACACTAAAGGGAAAAGATGGCACTTGTGTATATTTGAGCCGCAGGGCATCACTTTTCACCTAACGTGAAATGATGTGAGTTGGCTAAGCTTTGTTCTATCGGCTCCGTTGAGCCTGTAGAAAAGCTTTGAGAAAAGGCAAAGATCAGGTAAAATTCAGAATTTCCATCATCTTTTATCTTTTCGGACTGTAATGCAGGTTTTTTTTATGTTCGAAACAACTATCTTCGTTTGAGCCTGTGAAAGACTTGAAGAAAACATTTGGTTTGGCAAAATTCACACAAAATTGTAATGAAAAATGAAAAGCCGAAAATTCCGAAAAACTAAACACTAATTAGAAAGCTGACTCGAAGCGGTCAGCTTTTGTCAACTTATGTCTACACACAGAACTATAGCTCAAGACCTTCATCTACGAAAGATAGTCCTGAGACGAACAAGCCAGCAACCGGTGGCTCCGGCTTCAGGACGCAACCGCAATTCACTCGCACAAAATGTCTAGAAGCTGAAAGCCATTTTAAAGATGATAGTATTTGTTGGAACCTTCGACGCAAAAATTTTGGTCAGTCTATCTGTCTGTCTAATCATTTCTCTGTCCGCCCTTAACGGTACCAAACCATACCTCAAACGGCCGACCCCATCCGCATGCAGCGCCCAATTGTCAATTAAAACAAATATTGCGCATACCTGAAGCAACAAAACACCATGCCGATATTCTGTACATGCGTCTTTTTACTACAAAAAGCATGCATAAGTAATTTTAAGGACCGTAGTGTTCATCACGCTGCACTGACCATGCAACGCTTGCACGAAAAGGAAAGTATTTCCAACGCTTTGCGAAGACGACACAGTGCTGGCACCTACCCGTCGCCTAGCGTTCAACAACTTATCACCTCCGAGATGGCCGCGCACGCCACGCGCTTCATTTTCCAAGATGACTGCCACATAGCACTCATGTTTCACGTATGTCGTGGCTTGATGCGCTCGTTCGCCTTCGCTGCACGCTCTAGGCACTCTAACCCAGAGTGTCCAGAATACCATTCCCCGATTTTCTTGCGCAGAACATCACATAAACATTTTGTTCACTTTCTCCAGACGCTATACTATCGTCTTTTGTCGACATTTGCAGTGTAACATGCAGATACGGGGCCAATTGTTTTCGTACTTTATGTAGTGACTCTCCTTCTTTACGAGCCTTCTAATACGACGGTAGCCCTTGTCGTGCTTACTGTGGAAGGGAGAGGGCTGGGTTCCGCAGGCTTCCTAGTCACTAAAGACAGGGGGGGGGGGGAGTGAGCCCCACAAATTGACTCAATAAGAAGAGGGCGCTGTGACTTGGGGTGAGTGCAAAGTCAGCCCCATAAAATAATATAGCAGAAAAGGGGTGTGCCGTGAGGAACTTTCACTGCGCCTAAAGAAGAACCCCGCCTACACCAATGAAGCCGCCAACGCACTGCCTCCGGTATCGACTCGTCTTTCACCAAGTGAAGACTTGATGTGCTGGCATCATTTTTTTTATTTGAATATACTGCAGGCTCACTCGGCCCTTGCAAGAGTGGTTACATAAGGCAACAAAAAAAAGTCATAAACAAAAATTAATGTCTTGTACTTTAGAAACAAAGGATTACACGGTGCTACTTTGCACAACACTATCAGTCAACTTGTTCCACCTAGGAATTGCTGAGGGAAAGAGCGAATGTTTGTGTAGGTTGACGCGACTAGAAGACTGTCGAATTGCTTTGCTGTGGTTTGTTTTTGATGAATGTGCGAAAGGTTTATGCAAATAACGTGACTTCGGAATTTCGAAATTGTCGTTGTACAGGATATTAATAAATTTAGGCTTTGAAACAGTTCTTCGTTTTGAAAGTGGTTGAAGGTTCGCTCTCGCTAATAATTCAGAGACGCTAGATTGTCTACAATAGACAGAATACATGAATCTAGCTGCTAGTTTTTGTATGCGCTTAATTTTTTCAGTTAGATGTTTTTGGTAAGGGCTCCAGATTATGTCAGCATGCTCTAATGATGGTCTGATGAGTGTTTTATAGGCATTTAATTTGACATTCAGTGGAGTGTTGCGCAACTTTCTTCGTAACCATGATAGCTTGCGTTCGGTAGTCTGACAGATGGAGATGGAGGAGATGTGACGATCCCAGTTAAGAGTTGAGGTGAGGATAAGGCCCAAGTATTTTACCTGATGACATTTTTCAAGTGCCATGTTGCCAAGAGTATATGTGAAGTGAATGGATATTTTCTTACTGGTGAATGAGATGCACTTGGTTTCTGACGCATTAAGTCTCGTACCCCTTGTATTGCACCACGAACAGATAGGCCGTAAGGAGTTGTTTAGTTGGATTTGGTCATTCCTATGGCGGGCTACACTATTTACTACGCAGTAATTGGCAAACAGGCGCATTTGAGTCGCTCCATGAACCTTGATATGAATATCATTAACGTACATGGAAACAAAATTGGAGCAAGAACGGACCCCTGAGGAACCCATGAGTAAACCTCAAGTTGCTCGGAAACATGTTTTTGAATCTTCACGCGTTGTGTTCGCTTTGTTAGTAGACTGGAGATCCAGGAAATTATTTCACTGTCTCTTCCAAATGCGAGTAGCTTTGTGAGTAAATCTTTATGCGGAAGGACGTCGAACGCCTTCGAAAAGTTTAAAAAGATCGCATCTGTTTGGTATGCATCAATAATTGCAGTAGCGATTTCATCTGTCAGTTCAGCGAGCTATGTTACAGTTGAAAGGCCTGATCTAAATCCATGTTGCCGGTGGTGAAAGAGTTCGTTGTTTTCGAAGTGGAGTATTATGGCTTTAAAGATTACATGTTCCATAATTTACAACAAGTGCTCGTTTGTGAGACTGGACGATAATTATTTATTTCATATTTTGAACCTAATTTGTGAATTGGAATTATGTTAGCGCTGCGCCAATCATCTGGTAAGGTCGCTTACTCAAGAGAGGTGACAAATATTTTATGCAGGTATTTAGCTACCCATACGGCATATCGGTTTAAAAACGGATTTGTGATATTGTCGCGACCTGGGGCTTTTTTCAAATGCAGGTTTTCTAGAAGGCAAAAGATACCTTCTTCGTTTATGGTCTATTGCGGCGTGGGTAAATTCAGTGCATACGGTTCTAGCTGGGCATAGGAAGCAGATTTCGTGAAAACAGATTGAAAAAACACGTTTAGTTCCTGTGCGAAATCCTGTAGTTCGGAAATAATGTAATCGGGAATTTTCATTTGTGAAATGGCTTCGCTTTTGTCAGCTAAGTGTCGCCAAAATTTCTGAGGACTGCGTGTTATAAAGGAAGGTAAAGTTACTTAGTGGAAGCGTAACTGCGCATCCATGACCTTCTGCTGTAATGTCGAGATAAGGCCGTAAGTGTCAGCATTGCCCCCCTTTTTCCACCAGCGCTTTATATTTTTTTTCAAGTGTATTAAATCTCGAGTCACCCAAGGGTATTCTCAATTGATACGCTTTTTTCTTGGCGGAATAAAATATGTCTCACAAAAAGAAACGATGCGTTTGAAACATGACCATAGTTCATTCACGTCTTTCAAATCATTGAAGGCTGCAAAATTTGTATCCAGGAAGCTGAACACGCCAGGATCGTCTGCATGTGCATAGTTTGCTACGTATATTGGCAACGGTTTTTTGTGTTTTTGGGCAGTTGATAAGGGACAGGATAAGATGATAGCTTTGTGATTTGAAATGCCATTTGTTGTGGACAGTGTGCATCCATGTAGCGAGCTACTCACAAACATCGAGTCAAGGAGCAATGATGAAGATGCAGTTATTCGGGTATCTTCAGTAACCAGTTGATCGAATGAATAACTGAACGCGGTGGACAACAGTAGATTCAAGCTTCGTGCTTCCCGTGCGTCATGCGAAGCATTTTTCCAGTTTATTCCGGGTGAATTGAAATCCCCCGCGATGATAATTTTAGATCTTGAATTAGTGTTCCTTGAAAGATAGTCGTGCATATTTTCAATGTATTCAGGTTCTGAATTCGTAGCTTTGTACACGCCCCCTAATATTACGTTCTTGTCACCGTACGTGACTCTGCACCATAGGCTTTCGTGGCCCAGAATATCGTCTAATACAGAACTATTTCAGTTAAATTTAATTGCGACTGCCACTCCTCCTCCTCTTGATTCTCTGTCCATACAAAGCAGCCTGTATGAAGGTGGAACTATTTCAGAATCCTGCACTCGCGGATGCAGCCACGTTAGAGTTCATACTAGAATATGGGGTTGGTGCGTTAGGATTAACTGCTTTATTTGATTGAATATATTGACAACGCTCCGAGCATTCGGAGAAAGAACTCTGAGTGTTTTTCTGCGTGCTGTCATTTTGTGCTATTTTTATTGCGTCTTCCGCGAGTGGATGAAGTGGTGCTGGCCGTCCGAGTGGACCGGACGTTTGGCTTTTGTTCAATCCTGACATTTTTATTGGGTTTTTAGTAAATAACTTTTCGTCAACCTTTAGCTTGTGGAAGATCAATTTAACTTTCGCACCTTTTGCTTTGGCGCTTGTGGAAGACTGCCATAATCGAGTTTTCAGTTCTTTCACTCTTTTCAAAAAATCCTCGGAAATAGAAAACGATATCTCTTTAGGTTGGAGGAACTAGAAACGACTTTAAATTTCTCAGAAAAGTCAAAGAGTCGGATACTTACCCGACGAGTTCGCTCATTATTTCGGGTGCCTCTTCTGTGTATGCGTTTGAGGAATTTCACCTCAAGGTCCAATCTCTCCTTAAAGATATTATGCGTCATGGTGTGTTCAAGTAACTTGACATCCTCCTCGAGCTCATCCGGGATACCGTAAATGAATAAGTTATTGCGTAGACTCCTATTCTCTAGGTCATCAAGCTTCATAGTTCGTGCATATGTTTTCCCGTATCGAGGCAATTTCGTTCCAGCACGGCTATTTTTTCCTCCTAATTTTTAAATCGTGACATGTCGTTTTCAATTGTGGTTAGCCTAGTCTCCATACTTTCAACAGTTATTTCTATCTTTCTAATGTTGCCAACCAGCTCTTTCAATGTTTTGTTTGCTTTAGCCTGCTCTTTAAGAATCGTTTTCAGAAGCTCGCTGCTGGATTGCGTGTCAGACTCTGAGTCTGAGTGAGAGCCTGGGTTGAGTTCAACATCTCCCAATGTTAGTAAGAGCATCATAACCACGTTATAGCACTAATAATACATAAGGATCAAGAAGTGTGGACTTGGCAGCACCAATAGAGTTACCTGATCATCTCGCATAGAGTAAACAGGGATGTTAGCACCAACCTGCATCACGAGAAAAGAAGGGATGAGCATCGTCCTCTGGACGGTGCCGTCAAGTCCACTGAAGGGCTCTTGCGTGCGAGCTGTGCTTATATAGCCGATTTCATTGCCTTGACGAGATGGCGTGATCATACCGGTGACGTAGAAGCTACGCGGCGGGCATGTGTCATTCTTGATCGTTGGCCATGCTTGCTGTCCGCTTGTCGTCCTTATAGCTGTTCTTGTCGGCTTGTTACCCTTCACGGGTGCATTTGTAGCCGTACTCGTAGTGAAGCCATGACAATGAAACACAGCGAAACCTGCACCACGAGAAAAAAAGAGATGAGCATCGTCCTCTGGTCAGTGCCGTCAAGTCCACGTCTCAGGAGAGCGATATAAGTATTATTGATGTACACTGCGTGCAAGAAAACACTGAGGACAAGCATACGGGGACAAGCGCAGAGGGCGTCGGCTTGTCCGTGTTCTATATTTGCGTGGTAGGAAACGACCATGGATAATGCATCGAGTGATCCAGTGGTCCACTTTGGCGTCATCATGGAAAGGCATGCTGGGCGATGTCATCATTACGTCACAACTATTGTCAATCAGTTGTCTGAATTACGCGCTTTCTCAGAAGTGTTGTTGTGCTTCTGTGCAATCGCTTTGCATATTAGAGAAGCAGTGAACTGAACATGTTCCAGTTAACAACTAACAGTTCAGAAGCAGTACATTTACTATCGCTACTATCTGCATAGTTTTTCAGGAGATTGATACGCCCCCCCCCCCTCCCCGCGGTGGTCTAGTGGATAAGGTACTCGGTTGCTGACCCGCAGGTCGTGGGATGAAATCCTGGCTGCGGCGGCTGCATTTCCGATGGAGGCGGAAATTTTGTAGGCCCGTGTGCTCAAATTTGTGAGCACGTTAAAGAACCCCAGGTGGTCGAAATTTCCGGAGCCCTCCACTACGGCGTCTCTCATAATGATATGGGGGTTTTGGGAAGTTAAACCCCACATATCGAGGAAAGCGATATAAGTATTATGCTTTTAACTAGGAAGCCTCATTAAAGTGATAACCACCACGCAAGCATAAGAAAGGTAGCGTCTGATGCTATACAGAAAATAAAATAACACTCGGACACATCGCTCATCTCCGGGTGTATATATTTGGTTCAGACGCGAAAGTATGGAAGCTTACAAATTCACATTGAGGCACCGGGGCACGTTTTAAACTTTTGATCCTGGCGAATGCACTCGACTGCGATCAAGAAACTGCAAAATTTCACAGATGAACTCTCTCACATTGCGAACTGTGGAAGTTCGCATGCTGTATTTAGTGATAAACATATCCTCACAACATAATCTAAACTTCCTTATTAAGCGTCAAGTACGTCAAATATTGTAAATACGTAATTCTGCGGCAAAACAAACTTGCACTACAATCTCTCAAGTTCGCATTCGATAGGCTAGGCCTGTGTGTTTAGAAAAATTGGGTAACGATTTACAGTACTACGTACCCTACTATGGGAGAGCGCGAAGCCGTCCCGTATGCCCTCGATGATTACGAGAGTTTAATAAGCCTATATTTTGTAGACGTTTAAATGGCAAGGAGGAGGAGGAGGAAGAAACTTTATTCAGAAAAAAAATTGAAATGCAGGCAGTTTGGTCGGGCCCTCAGTCCAGGGCTCCGCTGGCACGAGCGGCTCGCTGGACCTGGTCAAGCAAAGCTATTTGGCTCTGCTTGTCCTCGTCCGCAAGCCATGCCTCCCACTGCCTGTGCAAAGCACCAATAACTATATGACGTTGTTTTCTTGCCCAAACCACAGAACTACCACGCTAAAGAACCCCGGTTTATTGAGATTGCGCTTTCGTATTTGCCTAGAAAATTTTAATTCCTATTACACTAACTTCTGGCATTTCTCGTGAAATATATGGGCGTGTCAATCTGTTGAATAGGTTTATCCCAAACTCCAAAAAAAACTGTGTGCAATGGCGCGAAAGTACAATCTCCTGACTACAAAAAAGAAAACATATTTGCATGTGTAGATGAGGATATATTATTTGGCAATGCCCACAGCACTACTTAAAAAATTAAAGCTCAGTGACAGCCAGCCAATGAGTAAGAAATTCAGCGTGCAGGTTTACAATTGCAATGTGATCATCAAAAGAATATTTTTCGCCATCCCAATCGTTGCATTAAAATTTGCTGAACTTGGTGCATGACAATTTAATGCATACCTGGCACCTTAATCAATGAGCGTAAATAACACAGCTGCTTTTTCGTGACACGGTGCCCACATCAGTGACTTCTATAGTAAAACAGATGGTCCAGTAGAAACAACTTATGTGTTAATTTCTAATCTCAGTGAAACTAATACCGCATGAAGTGAATGAATTGCGAAAGAGATAATAGTGGTGAACGCGCACGAACATTGAATGCAGTATGGTGTTCTTCTAAAAGAGAGAGAGAGATAAGTAGAGAGGAAAGGCAGGAGGTTAAAAAAAGTTTGACTCATTAACCAGGTCATCAACGGAAGTAGGGGCGAGCGCTTAATTTCTAACAAAAACTGTACTCGTGGGTATTCGCATATTTTTGCGAACAGTAGGAGGAGTTTCAAATTTAGATAGAAAACTTTTATTGAGCAAGTGGATCTGGTTGTAAAACGCCAGAGTTTCACCGCGTAAGCGAACTTGTGAATTCAACTAAAAAAAATGTTACTTACACTAGCGTCGCCAGGCTCGAATGAAGAGGGGAGCTTGGCAACATTCCTTATATATCTTAATTTTTCTATTTCTTTTTCTTACTCTCTGTTTGTATTTTTTGCGTGTTTTAGATGCGAAAGATTTCTTAGGGAGCTGAAAACACTTTTAATGTTTTTATCTACGTATTTACATAATCATCTCTCTTTAGCCACCTACGTTTGGGTGCACTCGTGCAGAGCCGTCTACATTATCGAAACGTTTCCTCCAGACAGTAGCACATACTCGTTCACGGATATGTGCCGCTAGAGTATAAAATTGGGCGCCTTGGTAAGACACAATTAGTGACGTAGCACAAGAAATATGCGAAAAACAGGACAAGAAAACGGTCAAAGCGCTCACATTTGTGCCTTCCCTTGTCCTGTATCTCACATATTTTAAGTGATACGTCATTAAAATGTGTCATCGTCTGGCGGAAAATGTTTGATGACGCTCACGACAGCATAGTGACTTATTCATGTCACGACTAGCGAGTCGTATTCGTCAAACCATTTTACCCTCAATACTAATGTTGGTTTAACCGAAGTCAAGCGGGTGGTCACAAGAGCACGCAGACGCAGGCGGCTAGATATATCGATGGATAGATAGACAGATACACAGATGGAAGCCTAAGTACTTGCAGTACGCAAATAAACGCTTCCTATTTGAAATCCCAAGGGAACTGATGCAGTGTCAACTCTTTGAGACTAAGTCTCACTGCCCACACCACCCCAATACACACTGAATATACCAGCTACCCGCACCAATTATGGACGGAATATTCTTCGCTACTGGGTGCCACTCACAATAAATAAGCTCATGGACACCGGAGGACGAAGTGCCGGTGCGGCTGAACACCGAATGTTTGAGTTCCATTGTTTATTGTGAATATTTTCATTTGCCTGTCAAGCGTGGTCTGCAGCAGGTGTGCGAGGGAGGTAGAGCCTTACGGAAGACTACCGGTCACAGGAATGACCGAGGGTGTTGCTTCTAAGAAGCACTACAGCTCTGAGAGTGGCACTGGCAGTGATTACACCAAATCCTACAACGTCGGCAGTGATGAATCAGGGGGCGACAACTTCGAGCTCGTCAGAATCCACAAGAGAAACAGGCGATTTCTGAGCACGTCACCCAAGTTGAGCGAGCCCACCATACGATCTTCGCGGAATACCGAGGTACTAACCATCCTTTTCATGCCAGTTCTCGCTAGTGACGACTTGAGATGCCTTAACCAGCAAGCCGTGTCTGTGCAGCTAGAGGCACTGGTGCGAACGAAGTAAAGTAGGAATGAATAGCCGCAAGAACATCCTAGCGACTGACGTCAATCATGTGACTGCGCTTGATGAATTGCGTGAAGTAACAGAGCCTAATGGAATGAAAGTCCGCTCTGATATACCGCTGGGCAAAGCAGTGAGCACTTGGGTGATATATAATGTTGCCCAAGCAATTGCCAGCTCGGACCTACCAGTCTTGATTAGGCTGGCTTTGTAAGATGCCATTATTACAAGTATATGTCGCATCGCGACGGCACGATGAGTAAGAACTACAAATATCGGCGAATCACTTCTATCACACGTAAAACTGGGCCACTTCCAACACGCAGTTCGTCCTTTTGTACCGAAACCACTTAGGGCTGGAAGTGTATGGAGTTAGGTCACGTAGGGGTGTGTGAACTGCGCATGAACTCTACTATCTGTTCCCGATGCACTGGGCCCCAGGACAAGGACGCGTGCCAAGCCACGGCTCTGAAATGCTCAAACTGAAATGGGCCACATGATGCCTCTTCCAAGAATTGTCCTTTTATTTGAAAGGCGCTAACAATACTGAAGAGCTTGAGATGACATCTCATACCGAGAAGCAGCTGCATCCATTACGCGACGACAGTCCCGTCGCCAGCGCTGCACCAAAGCCACCAAAACTTCGTCGCCTTGCGAAGCACGCCCCAAACCACCTCAACCTCCCCACTCTGGCCAAGCACTTTTGGTTCCAAGAACATAGGTGCTTCCGCTAGCAGTGCGGCTGACGCTTCATCCTTATTACCCAGTCAGAACGCAGCCATTTAAAATGAAAATGATGCCTCTGCCAGGAACGCAGGTGGCGCTGGGCCCAAACTTCCAAAGAGACATTCGCCTGATGAGAGGCATCAGACTTCAACATTGAGGGACACTTCATTGGTACCTCACAACTTGACAGATGAAGAAGAACTTATCGGCATGGTTAGCTCCCTGTTCAGTGCTATGCGCGTGCTGATGAGCAAGATGCAGACACCGACAGCTCAAAGTGTGTTGCAACTTTCGCATGAGATTTTTGCTGAAAACTACAAGTTCTTGGTTGACCATCCCATTGCCCCTCTAATGTAGATTGATGCTACATTCAGGCGCTCATTTTAGAGCTTCCAGAAAGCTCTAAATATATATGTACAAGAGCTACTTTAGCTAGTAGTAAAAATATAAGTGAGTAAATATATGATTAGAAAAAATCTTCAAGGCTTGCCGTCTGCTGCTTGTTCCTGCTGCAGAGGTTTTACCCTTTGGCTGCGCAGTTATTATTCAAAAACGATACAACAATAACTGAAATAAAGTTCCACTTAGGAGTTGTTGATTTCTTAGGAAGAGAAGTATGACACACACGACTGGACAAAGAAAATAAAACTATGAAACTTGGTGATGGTACCCTTTGCGTGTCATCACTTGTCTTTTCTTCGTATTCCCATTCTGTGCAAAACAATTCTCGTTTTTTATTTGCCTCTTTACTACACGTCTTAAAATAACTACAAAACTAGCTTAACACAACTTCCTCACAGTCAAATAGTTCAAATAAAATTTTATTGCATTGTACTGCAGCGTTTTTGAACACCTGGTCTTAGGTCTTCCTCAATGAGACGTCGGAATCTTGTCTCGGAGGTGCCTAGCGGGCCTGTTGGACGATATAGTTTTTGTCGCAGAGCTTGTAGATTACTGAAACAAAATGCTTTATTATTATGCAGAATATTCGCTTCAATACATGACCGAAAGTGCCTTAACATCTCTAGTGTACAGGTACCGTAACTGCTTATCCGAAATTTTAAAGAATGAGAAAAACTGGACCAGGCACCCGCGTAAAAAACGAAAAAAAATACTTGTGAGCACCAGTGAGTTTTTTTTACGCTAGAGTGAGTGCGCTGCATGAACGGCGAGACGCGCCGTCTGAATTTGATGATTAAGCTAACATTTTCTTTTCTGGGTCTCCGATGCCAGAATCGCGTGAGGACCGAAACTCCTTTTCATGCCAGAAAACGTTGAAAAACAACAGTTTTCTTTGTCATTTTTTTTCCTCATAATAGAGCTATTGCCCACACGCGCCCTTAACTCTCGCACAGAGGTAGACAACATTTCTCATACCGCTTATCAAACTGAAATCCTTGCGCGGCGAAAATACATACTCTGAAAGCTATGTTTATTCTTTTGCGGCGCCATCTGCGTAAACGTAAGATGACTCAGCGAAATTAATCATGAATAAAAAGTGCGAAAAAAACAGGGAGGAAATATTTAATATGCACAGGACACAGGCTTAACTAGAAATCAAATGCAGCAGCAGCACGGCTATTTAAACGCCTAGTGGGATTTGGCTCATGTGACGTTTGCTTACCCAGGAAACGAATCAGGCTTGTTTGTTTCTCTTGCCCACACAAGACTTTCTATAGCGTGGGCGATGCTAGCTCGTGTTTGGTGAACGTGGTACAAACCACGTGGGTCATCTCTGCTCACATTCAATAGAGCAAGGTTTAAAGCTGCTGAATTCGCTGCTTTGATATATGCCAGAGCACCCTCAAATGAGCCCACACATATGGTGTAAAGTCTGCTGAACATACGCATTTAGAGTCCCCTCCTATAACCGACTTCTCAGAGGATTTAAACACCGCAACAGGACATAAGCAAATTGCTAACGTTCTGTAACTCGAGCAGTGGAGCGTCTAATGTGAGACACGAAATAAAAGAACTCAAACAAGAAAAGATAGAAAATGTGGTTTGTTGACCTCTCGTGGAGCTTCCTCGAGCTTAAGGAGTGATCATGGCAGCGACGTTGCGCAAAATTCTCCAAGGTGGTGCTAGAGCCATACAATTTCTTGCTGAGACGCTAAACAAAAAGAGTGGCGCTTGCATATATCTGAGCCGCAGCGCATCGCTCTCGACCTAACGTGGATTGATGTCAATGTCAAAGCTTTGTTCTATTGGCTCCGTTTAGCCTGTTAGTAGCTTTGAGGGAAGGCAAAATTAAGGAAAGATTTAGAACTTACAAAATCTTTTATCTTTCCTGATTGTAATGCAGGTCGATGTTTGTATGTTTGAAACAACTATCTAGGTTTGAGCCTGTGAAAGTCTTGAACCAGACAAAGGCAATGTGGTTGAACAAATTTCACTCAAAAGTTTTGATGGAAAACTAAAAAGCCGAAAATTTCCAAAACTTAACACCTAATAATCAGCTGACTCGACGCAGTCAGCTTTTGCCTACATCTGTCTGCACACAAAACTACAGCTCAAAACCTTCTTCTACGAAAATTAGTCCTGACATGAACGAGCGGTGAAGTAGACTTGGTAACCAGCTCAGACTCCCCAGCACGTTGAGGCTCAGCGGAGAACCAAGCCAGCACGCGGCGGCCCCGGAATCGGAACGCAACTATGATTCACTCACACAACGTGTCTGCAAGACAAATGCTATTTTAGAGACAATAGTCCTACTCGGGGACATTCGACAAAAAATTTTCGGTCTGTGTATCTGTCTGTCTGTACATTTTTCTCTTTGTTCACCCTAAACGGTACGCTAAACGGCACGAAACGATACCCCAAACAGGCGACTCCATCCGAATGGGGGGGGGGCGCTGGCGTCGATCGACGGGAGTGGTCGCATACCACGTCGGCTCTGTGAAATATCGCAATTATTTGCGTCACATCAAGTCGTTCTCCTGCAAGCCTTCTACCACCGTCTCCAAGAACGTCAGCCGCAACCGAAGACATCACGTCCTGTCAAGGTGGGCCGTCTTCTGACCCTTTTTTGGTCACTTGAAGCTTTCGCCAAACCACCGCGGAGTTAAGCCTAACTGCAGTAAGGGCCGCGCTGGCCCTGCCCGGGGTTTCCCCGGTAATGGCGTCTCCAAATCAAGTCACCGGCTACGATCCGGAGTCCCTACAGATAATACAGATGGATACCGCTCAAACCGAGACACCTCTACCAACCGAGGAAGAGTACCTCAAGGATATGGTCCGCGTCTGGCGCGGAAGGAAGAACACAGCAGTGGCGTCGAGAGACGCCAGGGCTCCTGCAGCCGAACAACAAGCAGCATCTCGCCCTCAGCAAGCACAGTGCAAGAACGCGCCGAGCGTCGCCTCGCAGCGCGCCAAGCAACTCCAGTGGCGGCCGAAGAACACGCCACGCATCGAAGAAGACGACATCATAGTGGTGCTGAAACCGCGTGAGACGCTCGACCTCAAGGTCACGTTTGGTCCTGGACAAGCCGGTGCAGCAGTCCGCAGCATCCTCGGAGCCGACGCAAGTGTAGGACTTGCGGTGTGGCCCCTCTGGGATCAGAATGTACTTGTGTGCACGCTCAAATCAGTAGACGCTGCCGAGAGACTCCTCCGGGACATTAAGCTGCCAGTCGGGGGCCGCCAGCTAAACTTCCGGGGACATCCCAAACTCTCCGGTGAGTTCGGTCGGGGCATCGTGCATGTCTCTCAAGACGAAACGTCCGAAACTGTGAAAAGCAAGCTCAGTGCTGAGCCGAATATAGTGTCTGTGCGCAAGCTTGGGGACACCCCGGTTGCGGTGATCACCTTCGCGGGGACCAAGGTGCCACGGACGGTGTTATACAACTGCGAGCGGCTCCCTGTTCGCTTGTATAAGAAGACAGTGCCTGCATGCCCACTTTGTGGCACAGTGGGCCATCGAGCAGATACTTGCCCGCGCCCGCAGCCCGGCCGCTGCACAAGCTGCGGCGTTCAGGTACCTGCTGCTACTCCTGACGGCCCTACGGAACATCAGTGCATTCCGAGCTGCCTCCTCTGCGGCGGTGGCCACAAGACTGGAGCTCCCGGTTGTGCTGGACGGTTCCGGCAGCCCGTCAAGTCGGGATCCCCACGCGGATCCAAGCCGAGGGGAACGGGGGGGAACGGGGGGAACAAACAGGCTCGGACTCCCAAGACTGGCCCCAAGAAAGCACCAGCCGCCAAGTCGAATAAGCCAAAACTCAAGAAGACCGACACAAGGCACTCCACCAATGTAAAGCCTGGGACCCCGTCGGAGCCTCCTGCCTTGGTCAAGGACTTCCCACCCTTGACACCCGTCCAAACACAGGTGAGCTGTTGGGGTGGGGCAGTCTCTGGACCTTCCTCTTCTCCCTCCCCTACCGAAACCGCCCTACAGCAGCAGATAGGTGAGCTCAGGCGCCAGAACCAAATTCTCGCGCGCAAAATTCAGGAATTAGAAGCGAAGCAGGTTGGGTCATCCGAGCCAGTGCAGGAAGCCGAGGCAGAGGACGGGGATGACGGCTCTTCCGTCACATCCCGCCTCATTAGCGTCTCGCGGCAGGACGCGGACACGGTAGTTGGACCAGCTTCCATTACCGGATCCATCGGCCGCATCGAGTCCCTAGAGCATAAAACCGAGCAATTAGAGGCGAGCGTGGCAGCCCTCCCCACTCAAATCATGTCGGCAGTCCGCGAGTCCTTTCAGGACATGTTCACGGCAGCCTTAACGCAAGCACTTCCCGAAATTGTGGCGCAGGTCTCTAACTCAGTCCTTAAAGCCATGCAGCCCTGGGTTATCGCCCAAATTAAAAACACCACTCATAGCGACTCCCCGCAGGTTAAGCGCAAGCCGGCCTCCCGTCAGGCAGCAGAAGAAGGCTTTTCGGGGCCGGCTCCAGGTCCGGACCGGTCCTCTGCACCGTAAATAAATACTAAAAGATGGCTAGCCGATCTAATAAACAAGCTAAATATCTACAAAAATTTGAGATTATACAATGGAACTGCAGGGGTTTTAGAGCCTGGAAAAAACGGTCGCACCTCCAGCTCTACTTGCAGTCCCTCGGAAACATGCCCGCCTTGCTTGCTTTGCAGGAGCCCGGTTTGGACGTTAAATTCTCTGGCTATAGCACTTTCCAGGAGGGGCCCTCGTCATGCATCCTGGTGAACAAGGCATATACCGCGATTCAGGTCGATTTAAACTTAAGTACTGAACAAGAATACACAATGGTCAGAGTACTGCCTCTCAGACGTCGCGACCAGTCAATACACATCCTAAATATATACAGCCCCCCGCATAAGCCCCGCGTAACTTTTAGCGAAATCTTCCTCCGGGCGATCAAGTTGGCAGACAAGGACCCCTTAGTGATCGTGGGAGATTTCAATGCTCCCAGCCTTCACTGGGGCTATCACTACGAGAAGGCCAGAGGACGTAAGCTGGCGGAGCTTATCTCCACCCTTCGCCTCACGCTGCTCAAGGATCCGGCGTACCCCACTCGAGTGGGGAACTCGGTAACCCGTGACACGTGTCCGGACCTCTCTCTCGTAAAAAACGCTAAGGATGCTACCTGGGAGAACTTGGGCGATTCTCTAGGCAGTGATCACTGCCTTCTCCGGGTCAGACTCATGGAAAAGTCAGCTCATAAAAAATGCGGTCAAGCCAAGTTGACCGATTGGACCCAATTTTGCAATCAGACTATCCCTCCCGTACTATTTTCTGGAGGCTATGCAGAATGGGCTCAACACGTAAACAACATTCAGAAAAGACTTACTACTACCCTCCAAACCAACGAAGAAATCCCCGCAGTTGACAATCACCTCCTACACTTGTGGGAGGCGCGCCGAAGCTTAACAAAACGTTGGAAAAAGCAGAAGACTAATCGCAAATTACGTATCCGCATAGCCCAACTCACGGAACAAGCTGCAGCGTATGCTTCCCAACTCTCAGATTCAAATTGGATAGCCCGCTGCGACGCCGAAGCTCGTCAGATGAGCTCGAAGGGGACATGGCGTCTCTTTCGCAGTCTCATAGACCCCTCTCAAACGAGAGGGGAGGCGCAGAAGCAGCTCCGGCGAGCTCTGCAAGGGTACCAAGGCACTCCGGCACAGCTTGCGGATGCTCTGTGCGATAGGTATCTCTGTCGTACGGAGGACCCGCCTGGGCCGGCGTACACGTACTCTGGTAAGCCTAATCATCAACTCGATGCCCGTTTTGAGTTGCATGACCTTAAAGCGGCTTTAGCTAAAATGCGCAGGGGTACGGCTCCGGGGCTGGACCGCATAACAGTAAAGCTGTTGGCAAACATCCCTGACACAGCCTACCTCCATTTATTGGAATACATGAACGAGATCTGGGACGGCCGTGCGCTCCCTTCCGAATGGAAAACGTCACTTGTGACTTTTATCCCTAAAGCAGGCAAGGCCGTGAATACGGAAAGCCTGAGGCCCTTATCACTGACTTCGTGCGCGGGCAAGCTTATGGAGACGATGGTACGGGATCGCCTCTCCCCATACCTTGAGGGCAAGGGCTTCTTTGCAGACACCATGTTTGGGTTTCGCCCACACATGTCTGCACAGGACGTCCTTCTCCAGCTCCATAGGGCCGTCATACAGCCCATAAGTATGCAACACAATGATAAAGCCATCCTCGCCCTTGATCTGAGGGGGGCTTTCGACAATGTTAAACACAGCAGCATCCTGGCTAACTTGAGCTCCACTGATTGCGGGGCTAAGGCCTTTGCATTTGTCAGAGATTTTCTCTCTAAACGCCAGGCACTTCTTCGGATCGAGGACGAGGAATATGGCCCGTACATTATGGGAACACGGGGTACCCCACAGGGAGCAGTGTTATCACTGCTCCTTTTCAACATTGCTATGATGCGCCTTCCAAGCGAATTGGCCAGGGTGGAAGGCACACAACACGCAGTATATGCCGACAATATTACAATCTGTACCACTGAAGGGAGCCTTGGTGAAATGCAGGAACGCCTTCAGCAGGCCGCATCTATAGTCGAGGCGTATGCCAACGATTGTGGACTCCAATGTGCTCCAAACAAATCAGAGCTTCTGCACGTTAGAGCAAAGCCAAGAGATGAGTCAGCCATACACATCTCCCTGTCTGGGGTTCCCATCAGAGAGGTGGAGGAGCTCCGGATTCTGGGCCTGTTCATTCACCACAGACTCAAACCGGACTCCACTATAGCGAAACTCAAGAGAATAGGCGAACAGGTAGGGCGCATGATCCACCGCGTTTCCAACAAGCGGGGTGGTCTGCGGGGCGGGGACGCGCTTCGGCTCGCCCATGCCTTCGTGACTAGCTGGATCCTCTACGCCGTCCCATACCTTCGCAC
Source organism: Rhipicephalus annulatus (assembly GCA_013436015.1). NCBI lineage: Eukaryota > Metazoa > Arthropoda > Arachnida > Ixodida > Ixodidae > Rhipicephalus > Rhipicephalus annulatus. The sequence goes on from WOVY01009599.1 coordinate 264,444, forward strand.
TAACAAGCAAGAAGACGAAAGAATAGATGCCATCATTCGTAAGGCTACTAAACGAGCTCTGGATCTCCCGGTGGCCACTTCCAACGCCAAACTGAGGGCGTTAGGTGTGCTCAACTCCTACCAGGAGTTGCGGTAGGCCCACCTTATGAATCAATATACGCGGCTCGTGCAGACGGCTCCCGGGCGCCGCCTGCTAAACCGCTTACATATACAGCACACTTGCACTGCAGAGGAGGCGGAGCGTATTCCGGAACTGTGGCGGCATATGCTCTCGGTCGCTCCACTCCCCAGTAACATGGATAAGCACACGCACGAAAGCAGAAGACAGGCGCGGGCCCGGACGCTTGAGAGGCAACGCGGCTCCCGACCTGGTGTATTCTACGTAGATATAGCAGGGCCTTCGCCTACGGGATTTTACACGGCCTCTGTAGTTCACCGGGAAAAGCATGTCAATGGGCTCTCGTTCCGAGCACAAAATCCAGAGCGCGCTGAGGAAGTCGCGATAGCGCTTGCTGCTGCGGACCCCAACTCGAAAGTTATCATCACGGACTCCAGGAAAGCATGTACTCATTACTTGGTAGGAGAAATATCCCCCCTAGCCAGCCAAATTCTAAAACGGGCTCTCGCTGATCCAGCCCCGAAACGCATCGTATGGGCTCCTGGCCATCAGGGCCTACGAGGTAATGAGGCCGCTGACGCGGCCGCCCGAGCGCTTACCCACCGGGCTCCTCACCTTGGCTCTTATGACTCGGAGGCGAATACACCGCTGCTGCGGTTCAAAGAAATTCTCACCTATTATCGTGACACTCACCGCCTTTACCCGGCTCCTGCAAAGGGGCTGAGTAAGGCGGAAGAGCGAACTCTAATGCGCCTGCAGACAGGTACTCTACTCTGTCCTGCAATCCTAAAGCATTTCGATGCGAACACAGATGGGCGGTGCCCACACTGTGTGGAGACGTGTGATATTTTCCACATGGTATGGGCATGTCCGAAAAATCCCCACCTACCCCCTTCCCCTACCCCTTCCCTAGAGGCATGGGAGACTGCCCTCCTCAACTGCTCATCACTAGAGTCTTAACGGGCTCTGGTGAGACGGGCGCGAGTAGGGGCCTCGTCATGCGGTGTCCCGGAATAAGAACGCCGACCATGTAGCAGGGTCATGCTTTGGCCCCGTACCTCTCTCTTTTATAATAAATGTTTTTCATCATCCATCCGAATGCAGCGCTCACAAATATTTTTCAATATTCAGCGTTCATACTTGCGCGATTGCGAATTAAAAAGCAATTATTGCGCATGTGAAGTACCTTAACAACACGTCAATATTCTGCGTGTGTCTTTTTACTACAAAAAGCATACATAAGTGATTATAGGGACCGTAACGTCTATCATGCTGCGCTGACCATGAAACGCTTGCACGAAAAAGAAAGTGTTTCCAGCGCTTTGTGAAGAGGACACGGTGGTGGCACCTACCCGTCGTCTTGCGTTCTACACCTTATCACCTCCGAGACGGGCGCGCACGCCGTGCGCTCCACTTTCCAAGATAAAAGCCAGATAGCGCTTATGTCTCACGTGTGACGTGCCTTGATGCGCTCGTTCGCCTCCGCTGCACGCTTTAGGCACTTTAACGCAGCGCCTCCAGAATACCATTCCCCAATTTTCTTGCACAGAACATAAAAAAATATTTCGTTGACTCTGTCCAGTTGCAAGACTATCGTCCTTCTACATTTGCAGTGTAACATACGATAGGAGGCGAATTTGTTTTTCCATATTTTACGTAGTGAATCTCCTTCTCCTTCCGAAAGCCTTCTAATACGCAGGTAGCCCTATAGTCCTGCTTACTGGAATGAGGGAGGGCGGGGAGGCCGCAGGCCTCGTAGTCACTTAAGAGAGGGGTGGGCTAAATCAGCCCCACCGATTTATCTTATAGGTAGGGGCGACTGCGTCTTGAGGGGAGTGAAAATCAGCCCCATAAAAAAAATTGGCAGATCCCACGTTTTGTGGTTATAGATGATAAGCAAGGCACGATTGAGAAATGTTGATACGTCTCTTTGAAATCAGCAATACGTTGCGAGGTGGAGGTGAATGATGCCGTACATGACTTTCGTGTCGTGATTATCATGTTTGGATGTGTCGTTTACCTTCGTCATCTATTCACGTCACGTATACCAAATTTAGTATATGAGGCGCTAGCGAAACGGCTGCGAGCACGCCCTGAGCGTGATATGTTGTCAAGCTCTTACATGACGTGCCTGTTGGGATTATCATGTTTGCACCAGTCATATAGTTTGTCATCAAACGAGGTCATGTAACACAAAATTTTGTATATGTAAAGCAAGCAAAACGGCCGCAAGCACAACTTGAAGGGGCCAATATACTTCCCTATAGCATTCACACGAGCGCAAGCTGAGCACAGCAACGCAACGTTAGCGAAACGCGACCACTTTATTTTCTGGCGCCAGACGCAACCAGCGTCCGTTGACGCGGCCCGACGGCAACCGGCGCGAAATGCGACATGCTGCGTTTCGCGCCGATGTGTTACGAAGAAAATACTGCGTATTCCTTTTTTCGTGACGGAGGGACGCTGGACGCGCTGAAATGCACATGCGTCAAAGCAACGCAGTGTGGCGAGTGCCTGCGAGTATATATAGCAGGACCGGTGCCTGGCGTGACAACGCTGGCGTGACGCGACAAAATGAACGTTGGCGAGCACGCGCACCACGTCATGTCGAAATTTATTGGCGCATTGACTCTCTGACATGTACTACAGTCACATGACACGCATGCATGTCATGCTTATCATGTTTGCACCAGTAACACACTTTCGTCATCCATTGACGTCCAGTAATACCAAAATTGGCATACGTGAAGCGGCCACGAGCGCATCATGAGTGTGGCATGTAGTCATGGTTGTTATATTTCACACATGTCGTAATTATCATGTTTGGACGTGTGATTTACCTATGTCGTTCGTTCGCGTCGCGTAAAACCGAGTTTGGTACACGTGAAGCTAGCGGAACAGCCGCGAGCGCACCATGAGTGTTGAATGTAGCCATGTTGTTACATGGCACGCATATCGAAATTTTCATGTTACGGTCTGCCGCTTGTGTTCGCAATGCAATCATGTTATACCGCACCAGTTTTGCAAGATGCCATGGGAACGAAACCACCGCAAGAGCTGTAGGACCATGAAATGTAAATCATCACATTCATGACATACATATCACGATTTTTATGTTATGAATAGTCAGATATGCATTTTAAACAGTCATGTTATAGCATACGAAGTTTGGTATCGATACTAATATCGGAATGGTCTGGAGAGCTAAAAGTCATAGCTTGCTAGATAGATAGATAGATAGATAGATAGATAGATAGATAGATAGATAGATAGATAGATAGATAGATAGATAGATAGATAGATAGATAGATAGATAGATAGATAGACAGATAGATAGATAGATAGATAGATAGATAGATAGATAGATAGATAGGTACGCTCCAAGTTGCCGAAGTTCGCTAATAAATGGTTCGCAGTTACTATAGCAGGAAGAGGTTGCGTTGGCACGAACTTTAACCCCGCATGAAGGGGAACCCTGCCTACACCCATGACTTTTCCACCACACTGCCTCCGGTATCGGCCCATCTTTCACCAAGTGACGACATGATGTGATGGCGTCATTGTTGTTGTACACTGCGTGCAAGAAAATATGGAGGACAAGCAGATGGGGCAAACGCAGTGGGCGTCTGCGTGCCATCCGTGTTCTGTACCTGTGTGGTATACATCGACCATGAATCATGCACTAAGTGATCCAGTGGTACACTTTGGCATCCTTTTGTAAAGGCACGCTGTGTAATGAGACAATTATGTCACAACTATTGTCAATTTCTAAAGGTCCGGATAACGCGCTTTCTGAGAAGCGCTGTTGTGTAGGCCTGTACAGTCGCTTTGCATATCAGAGGAGCAGGGAACTGAACCCGTTACATTTAACACCTAACAGGCCAGACGAACATTTACGATTGCCTTTATTTGCATAATTTCTCTGGAAAGCAAAATAAGTATCATGTTTTCAACAAGGAAGCTTCATTATTGTGATAACTACCACGCAAGCATAAGGAAGGTTGCGTCTGATGTTAGACAGAAAATAAAATATTACCCGAGCGCATCGCTCTTCTTCAAATGCATATATTTGGTTCAGACACGAAAGTAAGGAAGATTACAAAATTACATCGAGGTTACTTTGGCATGTTTTAAATCTTTGAACTAGGCGTATGCAGTCGGCTGCGTTCAAGAAGCTGCAGCATTTTTCTTTGGAACTCCATATCATTGCGAACTGCGGAAGTACGCATGCTGTATCTGCAGTTACGTTGGTCGCAACTTAAGCGAACCTTCCTTTTTCAGTGTTAAGTACGTCAAATATTGTAAATACGTGCATCTGCAGCGAAGCAAACTTGAATTACACATCGCTCAAGTTCGCATTCGCTAGGCTAAACCTACAATTTGTAGACGTTTGAATGGGAAAGCACCAATAACCCTATGACGTTCTTTTTTGTGCGAACAACAGAATCACCACGCAGAACAGCCCAAGTTTATTGATATTTGGCTTTCGTGCTTGCCTAGAAAATCTCAATTCCCACAAAACTATCTTCTTTTGGCATTTGTCGTTAAATATACGGACTTCTTATTCTGTTGAACAAATTTATTACCAACTCAAAAAACCACAAACTTTGTGCAATGGTGCAAAGGTATAATCTCCGGACTACAAAAAGAAAAAAAACAAATTTGAATGTGTACGTGAGGATATATGTTAAATCTTTTGTTAATTCGCATACCGCTACTTAAAAAATAGTGCGCATTGACAGCCAACAGAAGGGAGTGAGAAATTCAACTTGCGCGTTTAATATTGCAATGTGTTTCTCGAAGAATATTTTTCGCAGTCCCAATCGTTTCATAGGAAGTTTCATTTTTTGTGAGCACTGAACACGGTCAAATTTGATTGACTGATTTGTGGGGTTTAACTTCCCAAAACCACCATATGATTATGAGAGACGCCGTAGTGGAGGGCTCCGGAAATTTTGACAACCTGGGGTTCTTTAACGTGCACCCAAATCTGAGCACACGGGCCTACGACATTTCGGCCACCATTGGAAATGCAGCCGCCACAGCCGGGATTTGAACCCGCAACCTGCGGGTCAGAAGCCGAGTACCTTAGCCACTAGACCACCGTGGCAGGGCATGGTCAAATTTCTCCACATTACAGCCACCGTAGCGTCCCTCAGGATGGCGTACTCAGCCTTGTGCTGTTCGATCTTACGTTAATCGCTCTCCCTGAGCCAAGCACAGTCAAGCTATCAATGTACCCAAACGCAATGTACCCAAACGATGCCCAAACGCAGATGATATCTGCGTTTGGGCATCGTCTGTAACACACCTGCAGTTGCGAGAGAGAATTCAAAAAAGCTGCCACTGAAACATTACGTTACCTCCGACATCGAGGCTTGGAAATTTCTTCCGAGAAACGCGCCCTTGTAGCTTTTACACGAAAGCCGATGAATAGGTTAGCCATAAGCATCTATGGTCAAACTGTACCATACCTTCGACCGCACAAGTTTTTGGCCGTCATAATTGACAGGAATCTGTCATGGAGCGATCACGTTTCGTACATAAAGAAATGGTTAACGGACAACTGTAATATACTAAAGTTCTTTTCACGGAAGACTTGGGGAATGTCTCCCAGTGCAATGCTACAGCTGTACAGGGTACTTTTTCTAGGTTTCCTGCGGTACAGCTTACCAGCATTGACCAATGCAAGCAAAACAAGTCTACGAATGCTACAGAGTGTTTAGTCCCAGGCACTCCGGGTTTGTCTCGGCTTGCCTTGTATTGCGTCGACAATGGCTGCTATAGCAATTTCCGGTGACCCCCTAATCACAACACATATCGACGTTGAGGCACTCAGGACACATATAAGGCATATTGCTCAGACACCCTGCCACCACCTAGCCTCTTTACCAGCAGGCAAACCATGTTCGTCATTTTGCCAAACGGTAACAACATATCCCGATTCTTTGCCAACATGCTTCACACCCGCCACCAGGACTTCGACTCCTGCTCTGTGCCTGACTCAGGCTAACATCAGGCTAGCTATAACTGGCATCCAGAAAAAAGCAGATATGTCGTCACCTGCTCTTAGGCTGCTTGCTCTGTTCTTGTTATACGAGGCGTATCAAGACTGTATACACGTACACACTGACGGCTCTGTTTTACAGAAGAGTTCAACGGCACCATTTTTTATACCAATAAATGACACGACAAGAAAGTTCAAGACCTCCCACCTTATGACGTCAGCGGGAGAAGAGCTCAAAGTTCTTTGTGCCACATTCCAATTCATCAGCGATCAACAGCCACAAAAATGGACAATTTTCAGTGACTCAAAGGCGGCACTGCAATCCCTTCTGTCACTTTTACGCAACGGCCCGTACAACTAGCTGGTATTCGAGATTGCAGAAAAGACTCACCAATTCATTGAGAAAGAACACGAAATAGCTTTTCAATGGCTTCAAATTCATTGTGGAATAATTGACAATGAACAGGCTGAACGAGCTGCCCGTTCTGCTCATACTGAAAGCGATCAAATGTGAATTCCGCTCTCCAGAACTGACACTGCTCAGAAACTTCGCATGCTTACTCGCGAGCGCACCACGTCACAAAGTAATGACTCACATTTCATCCGTGCACGATTATATACTTTAGACCCAACTCTAAGTCTTAGAATTCCCCCGCATTACGCCAACGAAACAAGTGCTGTGCGGATTGTGGTTATAGAAATGGCTGACACTGCTGCACGGTACCATTGCGGCGTTGACAAAACAACTTGGCACATTCTGTGTGAATGCCCACAATACTGCTCGCAGAGACACTCTATCTGCAATACAATAGATTAACTGAACAACCAGACTCTTAGGACTTTATGTCGCAAAGAAGGCTGTGAAGGTGCTTCTGTGCTTCTTGCGTTCAACCGGCCTGTCTAAACGACTTTGATCGAAACTCCCGAGATCTTTATCTATCTCCATCCTCTTTCCGTCTTTTTCCCCCACCCCTGTTCAGGGTAGCGAACCAGTTCTTCTAGGTTAACCTCCCTGTCTCTTCCTTCTGTTTCTTTCTCTCTCTTTCTCTCTCTTTCTAAACTTGCTGCATGACAATTTATTGCACACATGGTGCCTAACTGAAAAGCAGTAAATTGCAAAGCTGTTCTTTGTGACACGGTCCCCACATCAATTACTTCTAAAAAACAGATGATCCAGACATAAACACCCTACTCAGTAATTTCTAATATCAGTAAAATTATTACCATCCGAAGTGAATGCATTGTGACAGAGATAATAATGGTGAATGGAATAGTGGGAACATGGAAATCAGTACGGCGTTTTTGTAGAAAATTTTAATACGTTAGCCAGGTCATCAAGGGAAATAGGGGCGCACGCTCAATTTCCAAGAAAAACTGTACATGCGGGTATTCGCATATTTCCTCAAGCACATATTTTCTCAAACTTGCACAACACATCGCTCAAGTTCGCACTCGCTAGGCTAAACCTACATTTTGTACACGTTTGAATGGCAAAGCAGCAATACCTCTATGACGTTGTTTTTCTTGCGCAAACCGTAGAGTTACCACATGAAAGCACCCCGGAATCTATGAGATTTGGCTTTCTAACTTGCCTAGGAATTCTTAATTCCCATTAGGCTAACTTCTTCTGGCATTTCTCTTGATATATATGAGCATGTTAATTTGTTAAATATATTCATTGCCAACTCAAAAAAAAACTTGGTGCAAAGGCACAAATCTAGAATCTCGGGATTCAAAAAAAAAGAAAATTCGAATGCGTACATGACGATATATCTTTTGTCAATGCGCACAGCACTCCTAAAGAAATAGTGCGTAGTGACAGCCTGTAGAAGAGAGTAAGAAATTCAATGCATTGGTTTACAACTGCAATGCGTTCCTTAAAATAATATTTTTCGCAGTACCAATCGTTTCACAAGAAGTTTGCTAAACTTGCTGCATAACAATTTAATGCATTCCTGGCACGTTACTGAGTAAAAGTAAATCCTAAAGCTGTTTTTCCGTGAGACGTTGCCCACCCACATCACTGACTTCTAGTAAAACAGATGTTCCAGGCACAAACAGCTAATGCAGTAACTTCTAATCTCAGTAAAATAATTACCGTCTGAGGTGAATGCATTGTGACAGAGACAATAGAGGTCAACGAGCACGAACATCGAACGTACTATGGCGTTCTTGTAAAAAAATGTAATGCGTTAGCTTGGACTTCAACGCAAATAAGGAGGCGCGCCTAATTTCCAATGAAAACTGTACACGTGGGTATTCGCATATTTTCGCAAACGTTAGGAGGAGTTTCAGCCTTACATGGCAAACTTTCATTGAGCAAATGGATTTGTTTGTGAAATGCCACAGCTTCGCCGCGTAATCGAAGTTGTAAATTCAACTGAAAATTGAAAAAATGGCATCTTTGCACTGGCGGTGTGAGGCTCGAATGAAGAGCAGAGCTTGGCGAACTTCTTTATTAATCTCAACTTTTCTATTTCTTTTCTCTTACTCTTTTTTGTGTGTTTTCGATGCGAAACAATTCTAAGGAAGCTGAAAACACTTTGAATGTTTTTATCTACATATTTACATGGCCATCTTTCTGTCTAGGCACCTACGTGTGGATGCACTCGTGAAGACCCCCTCTACGTCATCGAAAGGTTTCCTCCAGACAGTGGCACATACTCGCCCACGGTTTGTGCCACTAACGTGTAAAGTTGGACATCATAGTAAAACATTATAATGACGTATTGTGTAAAATATCTGAAAAACAGGTCAAGAAAATTTTCAAAGCGTTCACCTGTGTGACTTCTCTTGTCTAGTGTCTCACAGATTTTACGTGCTACGTAATTAAATACATGCAAATGTCTGGCGGAAAATGTTTAACGATGCACGTGACAGTATTCTGACTTATTTGTGTCATGAATACCGAGTCGTATTCATCAAACCATCTTAGCCTCAAAACTAATGTTTGTTTACCCTACGTCAAGCGGGTAGTCACGAGAGCACGCAGACGCAGACGGTAGATAGGTAGATGGATAGATAGACAGATACATAGATGGATGCCTAAGTACTTGCAGCACGCAAATAAACGCTTCGTATGTAAAATACCAGGTCAGCTTACGCGGTGTCCTCTATTTGAAGCTAACTCAGTCTCACTACGCACACCACCCCAATACACACTGAATTATACCAGCTAAACGCACCTACAATGGACAGAATATGCTTCGGTACCAGGTGTCACTCATACTAAATCAGCTCATCGACTCGCGTATGGTTTTCCTAAAATTAGTATCTGAGAAAACAATCATTTCAAGCAAGGAGAAATCCGTATGAACTCTTCTGCAGCACCTGACGGACACGGTTGATGACCGAATTCATATGTGCAAGATTAAATAAAAGTATTTTTGTGTGTACTATAATTCTCCTGTGTGTGTGTGTGTGTGTGTGTGTGTGTGCGTGCGTGCGTGTGTGTGTGTGTGTGTGTGTGTGTGTGTGTGTGGCATTCTGTATAAAAAGTTTTTATGCATGTATGTGATTATTTTTCCTTTCGTAAAAGCAGATTGTAATGTTCTAGGTATGCGTTCTTTTCGTTCCTTTTTTATCATTTTTGCTTTGCTCAAGGTAATTCAAATACACGTATTTGTACACAAGTAAACCTTTGTATTTTTGTGTGAGCATGGGTGTGCTGCTGCCGTCAGGGAATTAGGACTTCTGTGAAGGCAACAGAGACGAAGTGGTACTGGGCCATGCATTGTTCGATATGTGTGCCTTTCATAGAACACAAGTAGGTCAAAGTTTCCGGAGTCCTTGACTCTGGCGTCTAGCATAATCATAGGATGTGTTTGTGAAGTCTAACTCCACATATCATTATAATATATTGCTTCGATAACGCATAATGGAACTAAAGCCCTGCTAAAGTACCTGAACTGAACAAACTTGAGAAATTATCTCAACACTAGATGTGCTTCTCCAGTGAGCTTGTGGTTCCGTGTATCTTCATTCCTTCTTTTCTTCAATCTTTTTTTATTTATCTTGTTCCTTAGGGCCAGTGTAGAAAAGCATAAGTGCGTCTCATAAACCTTCCTTACTTTTTAGAGCTTTCTTTCTGTTTATAACATCGTTTACTGATTAATTTTCTCACGTGAGCGCCGACACGTCATTACAGCGGGTGCGTCGATCTATAAATTTACAGTTCTGTTGGTACCCATGCAACTAAAACTTCGGAACAATATGAATACATTGATCTAAAAATGTCATTGGGTTAGTTTACTATAATTATGAATTAGAGGTATGCGTTCTTACATGTGAGTGAGAAAATTACCTGTGAGTGCAGCCGGCAGCCTCCGGTGATGGCCTAAATGCGTTGTTGAAAGTGCGTTGCATCGTTGATAATTGCTCATTGTGCGGACACCATAGATAAACACACACAAGAAAACGGTTCATTTACGTTAACAGATGTCAAACCTTTGTTTTGCAGTGATTATTTTACGCTAGAATTTAATGTACTCAATAAGAAAAAGTTCTGATAACACATAGATGTTCTCGGCCAGCCTCGTAGACCTAACGTTTATTGAAAGTCGCACTGGTTGGAAGGCACTCGAGTGATCTTGGCACAGCTGAGTTGCGATGGGAAGAGTTTTTTATTTGAGCATTAGCGCGTTTCTTATTGTTATCTAAAGTGAAACTCAAGTACTTGGAAGGGCAAGAAGTACCAGAGCTGCATTTCGGTCGAGCGATATTAAATGACGGCTGAATTCGTGGCCTCCGCTTTAAGGTACTGCTAGGCAGAGCTTATTTATTCCTCGCATCATGCTGTGTGGTGATGTAACAAATAGCTGTATCTGTTAGGAGTGACGCCTTTTGATTTGCGATAACTGCAAAATAAGTCAATACAACAGATCACAGATGTGAAGTTGAAATATGAGCGGGGCATGCACAAAACGTGCATTTATTGCTGGAACACGCACGCTCTGCAACAATTAACGCTGTTTTGACGTTGTTAAAATAAAAAAGACGTTTTAGAAAGAACAAAATCGAACGTTGGCTGGTTCATGCTATTAGCACAATTTCTCCACATTCTAAAGTGATGCACTAAATATGACATGGATTTCACATGTCGCAGATAATGATAGGGATTTCATGTACACAGTAAGCTCGCACCATCGTCATCTCTTTTTTTACAAGTGTACAGCTCACAAAACTAGAATAATCTGCTGGACACAAAACATTACGAAAAGTTCATCCAAATGCAAGCAATTTCATTAATTTCTGAATGCACATGAAGGTTAAAAAAAGGCTTTTATGTATAGGTTGGTGAATTCTTTAAAATAGCCTAAGTGTTTGATTTCTGTATTTATTTTTTCTTAGAATATTTAACCATATTTATTGTGTGCCTCATAAGCCACCCATAAAATGCAGTACGAAATACTGCACTAACGCTTTGTAACACAGCTTGATGCCCTGGTTATAGAAATTGATAATTCAGGGTATTCGGCCCACATTATTGACGATCTGCTGTGCTGCCATGACACATGTTTTGCATTTACTCCTCGCGAATAACTGGTTATGCTTCACAAAGAGATTTCAAAAGCTGTATAGGGATTCATTGTTAAACGGTGATTTTATTTCTTGTTGCTAATGTGAAGATATCCTCTTCAATTCTTCATGCAGAGTGGGCCTCTTCGTAATGTACTGAAATGTTCTAAAGATACATTTAAAATATTTCTTCGAGAAAATGTGCGTTGATGTTAAGAAGATGCTGGTGTGCAAAAACTCAAAAACTTTGTTTGTCACGTGATTATAGTCTACTCTTTTTTTATTATCAAAAAATAATAAACGAACAAAGAAGTTTCAGTTCAAAGAGTACTTTGAGCCGTTTTCACTTCAAGTTTTGCCCATTCGCCACCAGCTCCTTTGAACTTTAAAAAGAGGAGAAATTTAATTTTCTCGGTGAAGTGTGAGAAAGATCCAATTAAGGGCACGCCTACTTTTTCAAGTTGGTGGTACTTATAATGAAAAAGTTCTGATAGCACCTAAGCTATGAGAGCTGTTAAACGGGTTATTTTGTTTTGGATCTTCTCACTATGGTTCCTCAATGTTCTAAATCTCTCGTGAAAATAGGTGTTCATCTAGAGGGAAAAAAGAGGAGGGGGATCCTTGCTGAACTCATTTTCATTGTGATGGCTATACTTGGAAGTAGTGCCAACTGCTTCAAAGATGGCACTGCATTAAAAGAAATTTTGAAGCTTTTGTGACCACTCGACATAACAAGAACTTTACACGTATAAAATTCGACTCACTCTTAAGACATTACCTACAGCATTAGACAGTTCTTAAGAGTTCCAAAACTTTGGTGCGTTTTTGTTATAGCTATCGAGATGGCACCACAAGCGTTCGGCATGCTCCGAGGGTCGTCGCCTCCACAAAGTGCTGCCTCCGCGGAGCGTAGTCGGTCTTGTGCGCCCACTAGTCAGGTTCGCAATTCGAGAGAAGACGAAGTTCACTTTGATCAGTGCCGTGGCCACGCTTACAAATGAGCGCGCTGTCGACAGACGACGCATGAGGAATTGTGACACTTGTTTGCTCTTGTCCTGTGTATTCTTGTGCGTTCATTTTGAGCGTCTGTCTTTTTGTTTGAACAGTGTGCTTCCATTGTGAAGGTGTGACAGTTGTTAGTCCACGCTCATTCTGTGTATGCTGATTTCATGCGTTCTTTCTGCTTGAGTCATGCACTGCAAGTTTCGAGCTGCTTGCCGTTCTTAGCGTGGCTTTGCGATTTTTCGTCGTTGCTGAAACAATGCAAAATACACGTTAAAGTTCCTCTGCAAAGACTCATTTCACATTGGTGTTATACCAATTCCCATATAGGGGGATCAGTCAAATTTTTTTTCAATATGTCCACGATCTCAGTCTCAAAGAACACAAAGATCATGTTCAGAAGTTAAGCAAGCTAGTTCATGATATGAATTGCCTCTGATGCGGTCCAGAGAAGTGCAATAGGCAAAATGGCGCGCACGTATCAGCCGTTTGTTGTTGGCATCAGGAACAAAATATTGAAGAACCCTTCAGCTTCACCTTTCGCAGTTTACCGCGATAGCAATATCCCGTCCATAGTGCGTACATACTTCAACCACTTAGTTGAGTACTTTACATGTCACGACGCAAATGAAGATGTTTGAATTGTGGAAAACTATATCGTATTGATAAAGTTGAAAGTGGCTTTTTTTTACTGAAGCTTTCAGATATGATTCTATTCTATGTCGCATTCTTTAAACCACCAGTATTTATGCGTGTGATTCGTTTTCAAACTTGTTCTGCACCCACTACGTGGTCTTAAAGAATGCGCGTGTAACGTTAACGCCTTTTGTAAATGGTGGCCCATTTTAAATCAAGACATCATTATTGGGATCGCACTTAGAAGTGTGGAAGCTTAGGCTAGTTGGTATGGCATGACGATAGTTATAGCACGAGAACAGAACGACGACAGAGAGTTCTTCGTGTCCTTCTTGCCTCCGTGTCGTCGTTTTGTTCTCGCGCTATAACTATCGTCATGGAATCGCACGTTCCGACGACCGATAGCACTGTACGCTTGTGGCTTGCGATATTCATATGGTGTCATATGTTGTATTTTGAAGCCCGTATACAGGACGCTTTTGTTTCTAAAGCCTGAGAAGTATTTTCAAGGCATTTTCAAGCACAGAAATTGATGTTCACTGTATTTGCATGCAGACATGTGGTTGCAGTGATGGTTCGTCCAGGGAATTTTCCGCTTTTCAAGGAATTTGCACCTTTCAATTTCAATGAAAGAGACAAAAGGTAATTTTGGAATATTTGATGGAATTTTAGGAAGGTTGAATTTTCTTATGACAACCGATAATTAGCAGTCACAGTGCACCTTCTTCTGCTGTAATCTGTTTTGATGTATTCACCATTCAAGTATGGCTTTTGATATCTGTTTCTGATATTTACGCGAGGCCATTTCTAGTTCACTGATGTTAGACTTAAAGCCCAGGTTGTACAGTGTACTAACAGTAAGTGAAATAATAAATACATGTTTTTGCTGTGTGGCTTTGAAGGGGCTAGTCATGATTTCAAAAGTCTTCAGCACGTGAGACACCTGTTTTTATATTATGCATGTGTTTGGATGAGGAGCTAAATCAGTATTGTTTTGCAGGTAGTTTCGCTGGGAATATAGTCAAAGTTTGCAGGAAAAAATTCCCGAAGTACGGAATTTTTATGTGTATGAGTGGGTATTCTTTGGCGTAGTATAGAAGATCACTGTGTGGCCATGTGGTATAACATTTGTTAGCCACACAAACGGTCTGGGTTTCATCCTCACTCGCACAAGAAAATGTTTATTGTTTATTTTATTTTCATCTGTCATGATGGTTCGGTCCGGTAAAAGTATGAATCAACTTGATGTAGCGCTGACGTGCTCATTTGTGTCAGGCGACCATTTTCACAATATTTCCACCTGCTACGGTAATATCACGGTGTCGTATTGATGCTCAGTGTAATATTCTAGGTATCGCATACTTATCACACTCTTGTTGACGTGCTCTTTAACGGTGCCATTCGCGAGGCTAACGCTTTTTTATGCTCTTCACGCATGTGTAATTGCGCAGACCAATATTTGCGCTGACTACGCAAAATAAAAAAAACAACTAGCGTCCTGAATAGCATCGCCACAGAATACCTAATCGCATGCGTATTCCAGCTAGAATCAATCACTCATTTGGGTTTAATTAAGCGATAAATTAAAGAATCGAGAAATGCCATGAACGATGATGCCATGCAGTGCCCTCAGTACAACTGTCAGAGACAGAGTCTCTCAGCACTGTTTCCGCGCCTCGACAACGAGCCGCTTTGCGAAAAACTAATTTTTGAATGCCAGCAAGATCGAGCTTCATGCCAAAAGCGACGAAGGTCCTCCTGAACTTTCTGTGATCACCCTCCTCGTCGAAGGTTTTGTTACATTTTGGTGTGCTGTGTGTTTTCGCTTCCGTCCTGCTCTCTATCTCTCATTCCTTTTTCCTTACTTTACTCGGTCCTATTTCCCCTTCCCTGGTGCAGGATAGCACACCAGGCACTTGCTTTCCGGTTAACCTCGCTGCCTCACTTCATACCATATTTCTCTCTGTCTCTCTTGATCATGCAAAAACGGAAAGAAAGATGTGGCAAGAATACGTCAGGTTTTTTGTTTGCTTCCCTACATGCATTGATGTCTAGTTTTAATTATAGAACTAAACTGAACTATCGTATTAAGCAGAACGTATACCTACCTGGGCATCTGGGTCTCGGTCTGGTGGCAACTTGTTTTGGAAAGTTACGCTGTCCCATACAGTCCATCGGACATTTGATTCATATCCAAGGAGCTTTGCTTCACGATGTTTCCTCCTCGGGCGTTCTCCTTTCGGCGTGCCCTATTGTGAAGAGCTGCCAACCTAAATGTACAAAAGTTAAATTGGCTATTGTGTTGCCCACAACTCTGCTTGAATAGTCGCCAAATGACGCTTCCCGGACAAAAGCTTGCTACAGAAAAGTTTACATGGAGTGTTTTATATGTCAAGCATTTCTTACCGAACTTCGGCGACATTAATAGTATCTATCTATCTATCTATCTATCTATCTATCTATCTATCTATCTATCTATCTATTTATCTATGTATCTAGCCGCTTACGTTCGGGTGCCCTCATAGTCACCCCTTTAACTTGGCATGAATCGAAACTAGCAAGAAAGAATAAGATAGTTTGACGAATAGGACGCGCCGGTCAAGACATGAATATTGTCACAATCCCGTTGCGTACGTCGTCAAACACTTCCCGTCAGACAGTGGCACATACTCACGGGCGGGTATGTGCCACTAATACGCGGGTATGTGCCACAGGTGATGACACTTGGTCTCTACTCTGAAACGACGAGAACACACATGGGTAATTTTAACGCTTGAGCGTTAAGCAATACCCGACATCGGTAGCTTCAATCCACCGAAGGCATAGAATAAATATCTGTTAAGAAAAACCTGACATAGGCAACGTTGGCCACCCGACAAATGCAAATAATAAATTTCAGAGTCCCAGCAGAAATCTAACCGAAGCATTCTGCGTAGCAGTCAAGCATTCTACCACAGAGCTGCGCCAGGTTTCGGAACTACTTTTCAAATAGACGCTAATCTTCGTGAAACGTCCATAGTGGTTGCAGTGCTGCCTAACCAATTTTATGAACATTACATATGTACTACTTTCATACAGCTGTCACGTGGGGTTGACGTCAACTGTGGTGAGGTGCCATGTGCTGAAATTCATTTAAGTAGCAGTGTCAAGGACCAGCATCTTCGCGAGCATCATCGTTTCATATCAGCCTCTGGTGTTGCTAAAACATACTTCCAGCTGACATCGTTGGGTAAGTGGAAAACTGGTTATATAAACATCTGCAACTCTTCCACATATGTCTCTGCGTGCACCTTTTGTACATGTACTTAGCGTAATTTCATGACGTGTTGCTAAAAAAAATGCAACACAGTCAACTTCGCTCCACGTGCTTCGTATAAAGTTGATTCCCAGATACGGGGGATCTGCCAATTTTTTTTATATCGGTTGTGATTATGCTTTGACTAAACAGCCCTCTTAAGCCTGTCGGGTTTGTTAAAATATTTGCATATTGCTGGTTTCCTAATTGATTTTGTTTTTGCAATAGAACAGCGTGATGAAAGGTTCTGTAAAAGATCTTATTTTCTGCGAATATGCAGCAATGTAAGCTGTGTAAGTTTTCATTAATTTGTAAACTGGTGCATTTTTTACGAAAAATTGGGAACAATCCACGAGACTACCATTTCGATAGTCCTTACTTTTGCTAAGTAAGAGAAACCGCTGTCACACTAGAAACAGGCTCTATGTTTTGGTGAACAGTTATTTGCTTGCTAACAGCAAAGGTGTTTATTCTGGTTCGTGCTGTGCCCAATGGGAACGAAATCAGAAGCTGTGCGCTAGGATGGCTTCACCTCGCATTGCCCAGCAACAGTTGGCGCGGCTGCACGCTTGCTTCGAGAGCTCATCAAATGCTACGCTTCATTCCACCTTCCTGAGCACTACACGTGACCGCGAAGTAGTTCCCGGCGTGTCGTCACGAACAACTGCACATCGCCTCCTTCGCTCTGTGAAATGCGTGTTGGCGATGAGTCTCTCTGCCTTGAAAAAATCGAGCTATTCTTTTAAGCGAGACTGCTGGGCTCGACTCATTTATCGCGGTGATCGACGTAGCAAAGCCAAAACGGCAAGAGACGACTGTTCTGGACTCGACAGCAACTTGGGATTACTTCGTAGGGAAGTAAAGGGGAAGGCGTAACGTTGCATAGCATCGCATGACTTCTCGCAACGACCTGCAAGGAACCAATCAGCTCCACTGTGCTTATAGACTAGCGCCTCTTGTGCCCAGCTTTTTTTGTGTCGAACGCTACACATGGAAAAAGTCTGTCTTCTGAACAGAGTATAATGACAACAAATTGACGATTATGCAAGATTATGCTAATGCAAAGCACCGATAATGCCGAAAGTGGGTAGTAAAATTGAACTGCGTACAGAGTAATGCTGCAAGCAGTGAATCATTCATTGCAATTCAGTTCAAGTTCGTGATCATTTTCTCCTGCAACAGATTTTTTCCTCGCAATTATGCAAATCGATCATCGTCTCGAAATCGAAATCGAGGCCGTTTCGCTAGATCCACATATGCCAAATTTGGTACTACGTGACGCCAATGCATGACGAAGGCACGTGACTAGTGCAAACATGATAATCATGAGATGCGTGTCATGTGAGAACATAACGACATGCTAGAGTCAAGGTGCTCACACACTTCGACGTGACGCAGCGTGCGTGCTCGCCGAGTTCATTTCGTCGTGTCACGCCGGTGTTGCCACGCCAGGTGCCGTTCCTGCCATATACTCGCAGGGGTGCGCCGCGCTCCGTTGCTCTGAAGCATGCGCGTTTCAGCGCGTCCGGCGTCCCTCCGTTACGAAAAGAGGGAAAGACGCAGTGTTGTGTTGGTAACAAATCGGCGCAAAATGCAGCATTTCGCATTTCGCGCAGGTTGCCGTCGGGCCGCGCCAACGGACGCTGGATGCGTCTGGCGTCAGGCTATAGAGTGCTCGCATTTTACTAACGTAGCATCGTTGTCCCTAGCGTGAGCGCGCGTCAATGCCACATTGGAGTAGACTTTGTCCTTTATGAAGTGCTCGCGGCCGTTTTGCTAGCTCCACAATTGCAAATTTGGTGTTACGTGATGTCAATGGATGGCAAAATATATTACTGGTGCACACCTGATTATCCTGATACGCGTGTCATGTAAGAACATGGCAACAAAACAAGCTCAAAGCGTGCCCGCTGCCGTTCCGCTTGCTCCACATAAAATAAAGTTAGTATCACGTGACGTGAATGAATGACGATGATAAACGACACATCTAAATATAATAACCATGACACGGAGGTTATGTACGGCATCATTTATATCTACCTGGTGACGTTGTGCTGATTTTAAAGTGATATATCAACCTTTCTTATTCGTGCTTCGCATATCACCAATTCCCACTCTACTTGGGTTCTGCCAATTCTTTCTTCTTAATTTCTCTCGAAGACAGCGTATACTTAACGTTTGCATTTTAGTTCTGCAGAACCACGAAAAGTGAACGAATGGCAATAAATGAGAACATCACAATGACCATTTCGTAGCTCAAAGGCCGAAATGAACCTATCGGGAATTCCTCATACGAAAATTACTGTTTGAAAAAGAACTCACCAGGTCCGCAGATTTCAGGGGCGACAAACATTGGTTTTTGTTACGACGTCTTTTTTAGATGCGGAAGCATCTTATACTCGCGCCTTGCAGTGCGCCGTCCGCGCCGTCCGCACCGCTTCTCGAACATTCGACAGCTGACGCGCGCGCATGCGCCGTCGCGCCCCCAATTACATGCTTCCGCATCCTCCTCAGTGTTCCCCCGAGGGAAGCTGCGGGCCATTTTTTGTTATCCAAGTGCTCAGCAACTGGTTCTTTAAACAAGAATCGGAATTTTCCATCGCAGAGCTTGCACTGCAAAAAAAGGTATTTCCTCAAAGGCTTTATTATGGTTGCTTTGCCTTTGAGTGATGTAAATGAGCGTTCCAAAATACACAGTGCTCATTTACATGTTAGATTGGTTTGACGTATGCACATTATGTTTGACGTAAACGTGAGGTTTAAGTACTGGTTTTTTTCCCTTGTGTAAATATACTTTCTACTTTTTCTTGCATTTCCCAAAAATGAAAGTGACGATGGAAGTACAAAGCTCTTTGAAGTTTCTTTGTGAAAACAATCATAACTAGAAATCGGTGGCAAAAGACCGAGAACCCAAGGATGAGTTCACAGAAGTACTCTTTACATTACATTGACCGGACGTATTCATTGAATGATATTTAAAATATTCATTGCATACTAGCGATAATAGTGAAGGCGAATGTGCTGTGGTCTCCTGGTGTTTTTGAAGGGATATAAGGTGAACTACATAAGTGGAAATTTATTGAATTGGTAAGAGCAAGTGTGGGGTACAATGAAGCTAAACATAAATTGAAAGTTTCGGTTAACGTCACTGAAGCACATGTTGTTTGCATAAGCTGGAAGATATTCACCGGTGAGGGTAATGAAATTTACTGGATCTGGTTTGGTTGTGACCAACTTTTTTGACATTGTATTTATTTCACTTAAGCGTGGGTTCTATTGGTGATCACCTGTAATTAGTTTTCTTATAGGGTAGTTATCACTGTGAACAACTTTCTTTCAGCCATGCTCCACAGAACGTGTTAGTAAAAAACAGTCTCTTCTGGGGAATTCACAGTGGTACTAACTAAATGCAGGTCTTAGTCTTCTGCATGACTCCAGCCCTGAAATAATAGAGGAGGTGGAGTTGGGCTAGTTTTTGGTAGCACGCAAATGCATGATTTCGCATAATCCCACCATTGTATGGATTGTGGGAAAGAAAATTTGCTCCTCGGCCGCTTTATAGAGTAGAGTTAGAATTTTAGTGTCGAAAAAATCTTCCTGGATTTCTTATTGAAGTAATGTTTTATCAAAGTCTTCTTTGCTAACATTCAATCTATAAGAAATTCCCACAGGTTTTCCTAATAGGCTTCTTGAAGAAGGCATGATGAAAAGGTCACTACGCGCTGAAGTGATGCTTAGCGTTTTTAAATGCGAAGGATTTTTTAGTGAACTTCGGCAACATTGAGCCTATCTATCTATCTATCTATCTATCTATCTATCTATCTATCTATCTATCTATCTATCTATCTATCTATCTATCTATCTATCTATCTATCTGTCTGTCTATCTATCTATCTATCTATCTATCTATCTATCTATCTATCTATCTAACCGCCTACAACTTTTAGCTCTCAAAGCCGTTTCAATAACAGTATCAATACCAAACTTGGTATGACATAACATGACTGTATGAAAAACATGTTTTACTAGCCAAAACATGAAAATCACGATATGATGCTATGAATCTCACGATTTACATTTGATCGTCCTGCAGCTCTTGCGGTAGTTTCGTTCACATGGCATGTTGCAAAGCTGGTATGGTATGGCATGATTGCATGGCGAACACAAGCCACAGACCCTAACATGAAAATCATGACATGCATGTCATGTAACAACATGACTACGTGCCAAGGTCATGATGCGCTCGCGGCCAATTGCTAGCGTCAAATACACCAAATATGGTATTACAGAACGTGAATGGATGACAAAGGTATGTGACTGGTGCAAACATGATAATCATGAAATGTGTGTCATGTAACAATAGGACTGCTTTTTACGCTCATGAAGCGCTAGTGGCTGTTTATAGCTAGCTTCACTAACAACCAAATTTGGTATTACGGAACGTGAATGGAGGAGGAATGTATGTAACAAATCACTACATGCTACGCACATGATGCGCTCGCGGCCGTTTCGCTAGCTTCACATGTACCAAACTCGGCATTACGCGACGGGAACGGATGACATACGTAAATGACACATCCAAACATGATAATCACGACATGCGTGTCATGTAACAATATGACTACATGCCACACTGATGATGCGCTCGAGGCCGTTTCGCTAGATCCACATATGCCAAATTTGGTACTACGTGACGCCAATGCATGACGAAGGCACGTGACTAGTGCAAACATGATAATCATGAGATGCGTGTCATGTGAGAACATAACGACATGCTAGAGTCAAGGTGCTCACACACTTCGACGTGACGCAGCGTGCGTGCTCGCCGAGTTCATTTCGTCGTGTCACGCCGGTGTTGCCACGCCAGGTGCCGTTCCTGCCATATACTCGCAGGGGTGCGCCGCGCTCCGTTGCTCTGAAGCATGCGCGTTTCAGCGCGTTCGGCGTCCCTCCGTTACGAAAAGAGAGAGAGACGCAGTGTTGTGTTGGTAACAAATCGGCGCAAAATGCAGCATTTCGCATTTCGCGCAGGTTGCCGTCGGGCCGCGCCAACGGACGCTGGATGCGTCTGGCGTCAGGCTATAGAGTGCTCGCATTTTACTAACGTAGCATCGTTGTCCCTAGCGTGAGCGCGCGTCAATGCCACATTGGAGTAGACTTTGTCCTTTATGAAGTGCTCGCGGCCGTTTTGCTAGCTCCACAAATGCAAATTTGGTGTTACGTGATGTCAATGGATGGCAAAATATATGACTGGTGCACACCTGATTATCCTGACACGCGTGTCATGTAAGAACATGGCAACAAAACAAGCTCAAAGCGTGCCCGCTGCCGTTCCGCTTGCTCCACATATAATAAAGTTAGTATCACGTGACGTGAATGGATGACGATGATAAACGACACATCTAAATATAATAACCATGACACGGAGGTTATGTACGGCATCATTTATATCTACCTGGTAACGTTGTGCTGATTTTAAAGTGATATATCAACCTTTCTTATTCGTGCTTCGCATATCACCAATTCCCACTCTACTTGGGTTCTGCCAATTCTTTCTTCTTAATTTCTCTCTGAAGACAGCGTATACTTAACGTTTGCATTTTAGTTCTGCAGAACCACGAAAAGTGAACGAATGGCAATAAATGAGAACATCACAATGACCATTTCGTAGCTCAAAGGCCGAAATGAACCTATCGGGAATTCCTCATACGAAAATTACTGTTTGAAAAAGAACTCATCAGGTCCGCAGAGTTCAGGGGCGACAAACATTGGTTTTTGTTTCGACGTCTTTTTTTTGTTATCCAAGTGCTCAGCAACTGGTTCTATCTATCTATCTATCTATCTATCTATCTATCTATCTATCTATCTATCTATCTATCTATCTATCTATCTAGCCGCCTACGACTTTTAGCTTTCGTAGCCTCTCCACGCAACTAGGAGTGAATGATCCTCGGCCGCCTGGAGTGGTATTTGGAGTATCATGAGATCGACCCAACTGCCATGGCTGGCTTTCGACGTGGTCGATCAACGATCAATAGCGTCGTCCACCTAATCACGTACGTTCAACATGAGAAAGGGCAGAAACGTCTTTGCGCCTCTCTGTTCCTTGACATCAAAAAACCCAATGATAACGTTACTAATGAATCTTTTCTTGCCACACTAGAAGCGATTAGAGTGGGTGGCCGAATGTTTAAGTGGATACGCAGCTATCTCCAAATGCGATCCTGTATTGTGAGTACGGACTCGTGCACTCGAGTCACCGTGCACTCGAGTCAACGAGGGGACCCATTCCGAACCTCAAACATCTTCGCTCCGTAGCTAGTGTAGAAGCTAGTTGAGGGGAAAGGACAATATTTGGCGCAGTCGACGTGGAGTGGAGAGCCTGCAGCGAGAAAGGCGCTAACGTTCGGGAAGCTCTCAGGACGATCATCGCTTTTGGGACCTGTTTATTTTCCAAAACCACCATATCATTATGAAAGACGACGTAGTGGAGGAATCTAGAAGTTTTGTCCACCTGTGGTTTCTTAACGTGCACTCGTATATGAGAACACGGCCCTACAGCATTTACGCCTGCATCAAAAATGCAGCTGCTGCAGCCAGGACTCAATCCCGCAACCTGTGGGTCAACAGCCAGGTGGTTACCTTATCTAGTAGAGAACTGCAGCGGGGCATCACATTATTACTAGAGTCGTCGTGGTGAGGGGCTCTTCAAATTTCATCAATCTGGGCTTCTTTATAGCGCCCGAAAATCTAAGTATTCAGACTTCGAGCCCTTTCGCCTCCATTTAAAATGCAACCACCACAGCTGAGATTACATGCCGCGACCTGCACGTCAGCCATCAGACACCATAAACACTACGCCACAACGATGGGTAATCAGGTAGTGCTTAACAGATGGCAGATGCAGTTGATGCAGTGGCTACGCATAAAAAAATAGGTAAGGCAGACATGCTCTATCATTGACAAATAAAAGGAGAACAGCAGGCCTGCGCGGAAGGCGCAGCACAGGCACAGCGAAAGCTTGAAAAGCGGTCTTTCAGAGCCTTTTCAAAACAATCATTGGGTAACTACTGCCAGCACACTTGCTTGATACCCATTAGAGCAATAATAATGAACTTTCTGGGGTAGTAAGCCGGCACTCGCCATGCTCTTTTTCGTTATTCTCCTGAGGAGCCTGGTATCCGCTAAACACTTGCAAGGAATTTTGTGCCAATTGATCATGCAGTGGCTGACGACGATGATGAATTATCGCTGAACTTAGAGGATACAAACAAACAAACAAACGAACTCGGTATGCGCCACAGTAATAGGGGAACAAGTTTAAGCTTTTGTAATGGGTTGAAGCATTGGAGGGCCCACTCGTTACGCTATTCGCATTGTGCGACGACTGGTTGTTCTTTAGCTCTTTTAAAACGCTTCAGAAGTCGTACTAACGCTTTGCTGACATCAAGCCCGTCTAAAGCAAGTTTGCCAGCAAGGAAAAAGCACCAGCGTAGCCGAGTGGTAGTACACTGGGCGGGCACCCAGTTGACCCGGGTTCGAGCCCTACTGTGTCACTGGTTACGGACTCCGGCGGCAACGGTGGACAGCTGCGTGTGACGAGCGTTGTGACCTCATAGGAGCGCTGTGAAAAAATACTGGCGAAAGGAAAGAGCGCCACATCAAACCACTTTTTATTGCTCCGCGATGCGAACCGAAATCCCTTGCTCCGTTTCCCAGTCAGGTTCCCGTACCATCGCCGCAGGATGGCAGCACCATGCGGTTCGGGCTGCAGGCCGGGGAATCGCAAGCCGGTGAAAGGGAAGAAAGTGGGATGGGTGAGAGTAAGAACGCGAGAAGGTGGGGAAAAATCGGCGGTCGGCGGCTACGCCGGAATCTCAGAGCGCGCCTGTTACTTCACCTCGGACGGGCCTGCGTGCGCGCCTGACGTCTTGCACCGGCGTGTGCAGTGACCCGGGTATCGCCGCACGCGGACGACGTTCACTGATTGCCCGAGGAGGCAAGGTCGTCATGTGCAGCCCCAGTACCTTTGACTACGGCAGTTCATTGGCTCCTCCAAGCTAACAACCACGAGCAAGAAACATTCAATTCTCATGATGTTTTATTTAGATTCCGGGTTGTGGTAAAAAGTGTCCCGTTCAATGCTTCTGTGTAAACTAACTGTGCTATAAACAGCTCCCGGACATTATTATACCCTATTGCGAAGGACGCTAGCAATACTGAACTGTGAAGTATCTGGAGCGAGATCTGGTCGCATAGACAGTATCATGGATTTCAAGGATATGAACGAAAGTTCTGTTAACGTCACCGAGTTGGAACCGTTCGACTTTTATCAGGTAAGAAAAAGCAATCACGTTCCTAATAGCTCCATATGCATCTGCATGATAAATTACCGTAATATATACGCTTTTTTTTGGGGGGGGGTGCGCTTTCATGGTAATTTTCAATCTTGAAACTGTACCATTGTGACTTACCTGGTAGTGCAGAATTAAAAGAAAGAATTAAAAAATAAGGCACCGGGAATTTTATAGTAACGGTATTTGTACACCAATTTATGCTTCAATTTTTTTAAACTGATCAAAAGAAATCATGCGAAGGCGCCTGGTCCTAAAAAAAGGATGCATAAAAACAGTAGTGTGAATTTTCATAATTTTTTAGAACTAGTGTGCCCATGCATAGGCAATAGGTGCATTCAGTTTTTTTTTTGCCCAAGGCACTTGATAAAATTGGGTACCTTTCTATTTACCGGCTGTAGACTCATATCTATTCAAATAGATTTTCCAAAATATAAAAGAAAGCCCTGCAATTATGCAGATTTATACTTATTAGTAAAATATACGCAAAGAAATTAACTAAGTTCACAGCAACTAAAGAATAAAACTCACTACAAATAAACGAAGATTAAATAGATTGCCTTTCACTGTTTTAGTGCGTCACTTGCCTTCCTTGATCAAAAGAGACACTATGTTAAATAAAATATTTTGAACAGTTGTTATGAAATCATTAACATGCAACGAAGTTTAAAAGTCTCTTTATCAGCTTCGGTCTATAACTTAGCGTGCACCGTGAATAGGAAAATTAAGAAAGACCTGTTGCCACTACTGTTCCGGTTATTTCTTGCGTCAGATACTGGCGTTCAATTTCAATTTTCAACAGCAGCAACGTAACAAAAAAATACCAAAACTGAACAACTACAAGACGGCGAGAACACGGAGTTCAATAACAGCAATACTTTGTTGTGTTCAAATTAAACATGAAAGGTAAAAACACACTCGCTGACTTGCAGTGTATGTTGACAACGCAAGTACATATGACTGTCAACACCGAGTTTGTCATCTAGTCTTCGTCGTGCATTCGCGCTGTTTCTTACTGAATCTCGACTTTGCGGAAGTAAAGAAGAAAAGAGAAAGTGTACGAAGAACGCAAGCATATTTGGTTGCCGAGGTTGAGTGCTCACGCTATGTTGCTTCTAAGGCCGGCCGTGGATGCTAATTTGGTTATGTCACTACTTTAGCAGAATCTGCTCAAGGATGTAAAAATAAAGTGGTCAAAAATGCACAAGATTTTAAAGTCAAGCTTCGACGAAGAGCAGAAGAACGAGGAATTACTTTACAATTCTCAGCACCACGCCGCCCTGAAGGTGATTTCCTTGGAGAGAGGTTGATTAGAGACACGAAGATATTTCCTGTGTTTATAGCTGGACTTCAACGGTTAATGGAAATAAGACCTGGAGGCCGCTGTAGCACATTAAAATCGCTCTTAAACTGGGGGACTTAGATGCATGCCCAACGTTGCTGTTTTTTGAAAATTAAGCTGATTGCCTGCCGATGAACAGCTTGGGTTAGTTGACAACATCCTCCTCAAGGAACAAAAAAAAATCTGAGGGAAAAACAGACGCAAGGTTATCGCAAAAAAATGAAAAAAAAACTTTTACATGCATCATCGAATAGATATACCCGGTGTGGAACCTGATAACGTGGTTCTTTTGCGCAAAAGTCTCGACTCCATGCCCCTGTTCACGGGTCTCTACTTCGTCACGAAGATAGCGAGACAGCAGGGCATACTAAAGACTGTATATTACAAGGAACATCGCGACCAGATCGAAGAGGCGTCTTTCTCACATATATTTCCATACCTTCTCTCGAGAGATAGGAACAGGAGCCCGAGAGGATGTAGTGATCCAAAAGAATCTGTTGAGAAGAAAGAGTAAGTGAAGACGCAGAAGTTACAGGGCGAGGTAGAAAAGGCCAGTAGGAATGTAAACAAATGAAAAAGACAAAAAGCGAACTGCTTTAGGTGGCACTTTATGTGTAGTAAAGTAATGTGCACTAAAAGAAAGGAAAAGTAGTAAGATAGAGAGTTCATATATAAAAATTCGGCAAATCCCACGTACTTTGGGAATCGATTTGGGAATCGGCGCTATGCGATGGAAGCGGAACGAATGTCAACGTGTTTTATTTTTTTATTTTTGGGCGAAAGGTTTTGAGGAGGCACTAACTGGGTGTACAGATCCCCGCGCAAACCTGCGTTAAACAGCCGCATTTGTTTTATACGAGAACCAGTTGTTTACAGATGCGGTAGCTATGCCAACAGCAACATGAATACTAGCAACATTGGAAGTGGTAAGTTGATATCAAGCGCTGGTGCCCACGTGTATCCAGTCGAAGATTGTAGCCTTCAACACTGCTACACAAATCA
Source organism: Rhipicephalus annulatus (assembly GCA_013436015.1). Classification (NCBI taxonomy): domain Eukaryota; kingdom Metazoa; phylum Arthropoda; class Arachnida; order Ixodida; family Ixodidae; genus Rhipicephalus; species Rhipicephalus annulatus. The sequence continues at coordinate 291,717 of WOVY01009599.1, forward strand.
TCTTCATCGATTGGCACCCAACTACAAATTCACGTCAACACGACAGAATGGCTGTATTATAAAAGCACATGTTCATAAGATACGATAGCCACTATTGCAACTTTATTTACCGTTACACGATTATTAGTGTCTTTTTGAAAAGTATATCCGAGGGTTGAAATGGCTCCATGGTGGAATACTTCCTTGCCACGCAGAATGGTAGGGTTCAATTCCTGCTGAAACACTGTCAATATTTGTTTGCGTTCGTCCAGTCAACGCTGCCTATGGTAGCTTTATTTTAACGCTGAAGCGATAAATTTATTCATGTGTGTGCTCGCTCTTCCTGGGTAGATAGAAAATGTCTATCACCTCTGGCACATACCCGAATGCCAGTAGCACATACCCAATCCCGGGTATGTGCCAATGTTTTTTGGAAAGCATTTGGCGATGTGCGCAATGAGATCGTGACATTATTGATCTCATGACCAGCGAGTCGTGTTTGTCAAAGCACTTCACCCTCACGTAATATATTGGTGTACCCCATGTTAAGGGGGTGATCACTAGGTCAACTATACGTAGGCGGATAGATAGATAAATAGATAGATAGATAGATAGATAAATAGACAGATAGATAGATAGATAGATAGATAGATAGATAGATAGATAGATAGATAGATAGATAGATAGATAGATAGATAGATAGATAGATAGGCTCCGATACTGTTTGCAGTACCCTAAGAAATGCTTCGCATTTAAAAGATGATCTGAGCACGCAGTGTATTTCATGCATTTCGGTCGAGCGATATTGAATGACGGCTGAATTCATGGCCTCCGTTCGAAGGTATTGCAAAGGCATAGTTTATTTATTCCTCGCTTCATGCTGTGTGGTGATGTAACGAATATCTGTTTCTGTTAGGAGTGACGCCTTCAGATTTGCAAGCACTGCAAAATAAGTCAATACATCAGATCACTGATGTGAAGTTAACATACCAGCGGGGCATGCACAAAACATGGATTTATTGCTGGAACACGCACGCTCTGCAACAATTAACGCTGTTATGAAATTATTAAAATAAAAAAGACGTTTTCGAAAGAACAAAATTCAACGATGGCTGGTTCATGCTATTAGCAAACTTTCTCCGCATTCGAATGTGATGCACCAAAGATGACATGAATTTCAAATGTCATGAATGATGATAGTGATTTCATATACAAACTAGGCTCGCACCATCTTCATCTTTTTTTTTCAAGTGTACAGCTCACAAAACTAGAATAATCTGGTGGACTCAAAACATTCGGAAAAGTACATCTAAATGCAAGCAATTTCATTAATTTCTGAATGCACATAAAGGTTAAAAAAGGCTTTTATCTGGAGGTTGGTTAATTCTTTAAAATAGCCTAAGTGTTTCATGTCTGTATTTATTTTTTCTTAGAATAATAAACTATATTTATTGTGTACCTCAAAAGCCACCCATAAAACGCAATACGAAATACTGCACGAACGCTTTGTAACAGAGTTTGATGCCCTGGTTATGGAAATTGATAATCTAGGGTATTCGGCCCGCATTAGTGATGATCTATTGTGCTGCCAAGACACATGTTTTGCATTTACTCCTCGCGATTAACTGGTTATGCTTCGCAAAGAGATGTCAAAAGCTGTATTGGGATTCATTGTTGAACGGTGATTTTATTTCTTGTTGCTAATGTGAAGATAACCTCTTCAATTCTTCATGCAGGATCAGCACCTTCGTAATGCACTGAAATGCTCTAAAGATACATTTAAAATAGTTCTTCGAGAAAATGTGCGTTGACGTTAAGAAGATGCTGGCGTGCAAAAACTCAAACCCTTGTTAGTCACGTGATTATAGTCTACTCTTTTTTTATTATCAAAAAGATAATAAACGAACAAAGAAGTTTCAGTTCAATGAGTACTTTTAGCCGTTTTCGCTTCAAGTATTGCCCTTTCGCCACCAGCTCCTTTGAACTTTAAAAGGGGGAGAAATTTAATTTTCTCGGTGAAGTGTGAGAAAGATCCAATTAAGGGCACGCCTACTTTTTCAAGTTGGTGGTACTTATAATGAAAAAGTTCTGATAGCACCTAAGCTATGAGAGCTGTTAAACGGGTTATTTTGTTTTGGATCTTCTCACTATGGTTCCTAGATGTTCTAAATCTCTCGTAAAGATAGATGTTCATCGAGAGGAAAAAAAATGGGGGGGGGGTTCCTTGCTGAACTCATTTTCATTGTGATGGCTATACTTGGAACTAGTGCCAACTGCTTCAAAGAAGGCACTGCATTAAAAGAAATTTTGAAGCTTTTGTGACCACTCGATATAACAAGAACTTTACACGTATACAATTCGACTCACTCTTAAGACATTACATTCACCCTACAGCATTAGACTGTCCTTAAGAGTTCCAAAACTTTGGTGCGTTTTTGTTATCACTATCGAGATGGCACCACAAGCGTTGGGCAAGCTCCGAGGGTCGTCGCCTCCACGAAGCGCCGCCTCCGCGGAGCGTAGTCGGTCTTGTGCGCCCGCTAGTCAGGTTCGCAATTCGAGAGAAGACGAAGTTCACTTGGATCGGTGCCGTGGCCGCGTTTACAAACGAGCGCGCTGCTGGCAGACGACGCCTGAGGAATTGTGACACTTGTTCGCTCTTGTCCTGTGTATGCTTGTGCGTTCATTTCAAGCGTCTGTCTTTTTGTTGGAACGGTGTGCTTCGAGCGTCAAGCTGTGACAGTTGTTAATCCATTCTAATTATGTGTATGCTGATTTCATGCGTTCTTTCTGCTTGAGTCATGCACTGCAAGCTTCTAGCTGCTTGCCGTTCTTAACGTGGCTTTGAAATTTTTTTGCCGTTGCTGAAACAATGCAAAATAAACGTTAAAGTTTCTCTGCGAAGACACGTTTCACACTGGCGTTATACCGATTCTATGTAGGGGAATCTGTCACACCTTTTTATTCAATATGTCTACGATCGCACTCTGAAAGGACACAAAGATCATGTTTAGAAGTATTCTGCTTCGTGGAACAAGCTGGTTCATGATATGAATTGCTTCTGATGTGGTCCACAGAAGCGCATTAGGCAAAACAGCACTCAGGTATCAGCCGTTTATTGTTGGCATAAGGAACCAAATATTTAAGGACCCTTGAGCTTCACCTTTCACAGTTTACCGCGATAGCAATATCCCGTACATAAGGCGTATATACTTCAACCACTTAGTTGAATATGTTTCATTGCACGATGCAAATAAAGATGTTCAAATTGTAGAGTACTATAACCTACTGATAAAGTTGAAAGTGGCTTGTTTTACTGAACTTTTCACATATGGTTCTGTTCTATGCAGCATTCTTTAAACCATCAGTATTTGTGCATGCACATGAATTGTTTTGAAGCTTGTTAGGCACCCAATACGTGGTCCTAAAGGAATGCTTACAGTAACGTTAGCGTCTTTTGTAACGTATATGCCTTTTGTAAGTGGTGGCCTTTTTCAATTCAAGAAATCATTATTAGAATAGTGCGTTCCGATGCCCGATAGCACTGGACGCTTTTGGTATGCAATATTGCTATGGTATTTTATCTTGTATTTGTATTATATCTTGTATTTGTATCTTGTATCTTGTATTTTTGAGCCTGTGTACAGGACCCGTTCAATTCTAAAGTGTGAGAATTATTTTCCAGGCATTTCCAAGCACAGAAAACTGTGTTCACTGTGTATACCATAAGACGTGTGGCTGCAGTGGTGTTTCGTGCAAGGGATTTTTTTTTCAAAGAATTTTCACCACTCATTTTGAATGAAAGAGGAAAAGGGTATTTTTGTGATATTTCAGAGAATTTCAGGCCGGTCAATTTTTTTATGACAACAGATACGTAGCGGTCACGGTGCGCCATCATCTGCTGTAATCAGTTCTGACGCATCCGCCACGCAAGCATTGCCTTTGTTATCTGTTTCTTATATTTACGCAGGGCGATTTCTAGTTCATTATTATCGAACTTGAAGCCCAGAATGTGTGCCAGTGTGCTAACAGTATGTGAATTATTGAAGACGTTCTTCTGTTGTGCGGCTGTGGAGGGGCTAGTCATGATTTCAAAAGTCTTCAGTACGTGAGACACCTATAAATATAGTATGCTCCTGTGTGCGGGGGGGGGAGAGCTTAAATTCGTACTGTTTTTCAGAGAATTTCGCTGGGAATATTCTCAGCTTTTGTAGGTTAAAATCCCCCAAAACAGAATTTTTATGTGTATGAGTGGGGATGCTTTGGCGTAGTACAGAACATCATTGTGTGGCTGTGTGGTATAACTTTGATAGCCACACAAATGGTCTGGGTATCATCCTTACTCGTACCTGGAAATATTTATGGTTTATTTAATTTTCATCTGTCTTGATTGTTCGGTCACGGACAAGTATGAATAAATTGAAAGTAGCGCTAACGTGCTGATTTGTGTTTTCCGACCATTTTTGTGATATTGCCACCGGCTACGGGACAATCAGAGTGTCGTATTCACGCTCAGTGTGATATTTTTTGTATTGCATACTTACCATACTCCTGAGACGTGCTCTTTAACGGTGCCATTTTCGAAGTAAACGCTTTCACATGCTCTTCACGCTTAGATATTTTTCAACCATCACTCTGACTACGCAAAAAGAAAAAAACATCAGCGTCGTAAATAGCATCGCTACAGAATACCCAATCGGACGCCTATTCCAGCTGGAATAAATCGCACATTCAGGTTTAATAAAACGATAATTTAAAGAATCGAGACATGTCATGGATGATGATGCATTGCAGTGCTCTCAGTACAACTGTCAGAGACGGTCTATGTCAGCAGTGTTAGTACGCCTCGACGACCAGCTGCTTTCCGAAAAATTAATTTTCAAATGCCAGAAACATCGAGCTTCATGCCGAAATACGACGAAGCCCCCCCCCACCCACTAGAGTTTCTGCGATCGACCCGCCTTGTGGAACATTTGTGACGTTTTAGTGTGTTATTGTGTTTTCGCTTCCGTTCCGCTCTCATTCTCCCATTCTCTTTTTCCTACTTTTTTGTCTCCTATTTCTCCTTCCCCGGCGCAGGGTAGCACACCAGATACTTGCTTTCTTGTTGACCTCCCTGCTTTTCTTCATACCATATCTCTCTCTATATATTGGTCACGCAAAAACGAGAAAAAAACAAAACAGATGTGACGAGAGTACGTCAGGTTGTTTTTTTTTGCTTTCCTACATAAACCTATGTCTAGTTTTAACTATAGTACTAAACTGAACTATTGTATTAAGCAGAACGTATACACGGGCTTCTGAGACTCGGCCTGGTGGAAATATGTTTTCAAAAGTTACTTTGTCCCTTAGGGTCGAAGGACATGTCGTTCATATCCACGGAGCTTTGCTTCACGAGGAAAAACTATTGCGATGCTTCCTCCTCGGGCGTTCCCTTTTCGGCGTGCCCAAGTATGACGAGCTGCCTACTTAAATGTATAAAAGCTGAATTGGCTATCGTGTTGCCCACAACTCTGCTTGTTGAATAGTCGCCAGATGGCGCTTATTAGACAGAAGCTCGCTACGGCAAAGTTTACATAGAGTGTGTTTATATAGAATTACATTTTTCTTTGACTAAGCAGCCTTCCGATGCCTGTCGGGTTTGTTAAAACATTTCGCATAATACTAATTCCCTAATTGAGTTCGTTTTTGCGTTAGGACAGCGTGATCAAAGGCTCAGTAAAAAAGCCCTTTTTCTGCGAATGTGCAGCAATGTAAGCTATCTCAGTTTTGGTTAGTTTGTATGCCTGTGTCTTTTTTACGAAAATTTGGGAACAATCCACGAAACTACCATTTCGATGGTCCTTTTGTTTGCTAAGTAAAAGACATGGCCGTAACACTAGTAACTGGCTCTATGTTTCGGTGAAGAGTTAGTTCGCGCTAACAGCCACGACGTTTAAGCTGGCCGTGCTGTGTCCAACGTGAACGAGAAAAAGAAGCTGAGCGCTGGGATTGCCTCACCTCGCCTTGCCCAGCAACAGTTCACACTGCTGCACGCCTGCATCGAGGGCTCATCAGCTGCTACGCTCCGGCCCGCCTGCCTGAACACTACACGCGACTGCGAAGTAATTCCCGAAGTGTCATCACGACCAACTGCACATGGCCTCCTTCGCTCTGTGAAATGCGGTGTGGCGATGAGTTTCTCTGCATTGGAAAAAAAAAATTGAAGTGTTCTGCCAAGCGAGACTGCTGGGCTCGACTCATTTAATGCGGCGAACGACGTAGCACGGCCGAAAACGCAACAGGCGACTATTCTGGACTCGACAGCAACTTGGCATTACTTCAGAGAGAAGTAAAGGGAAGGCCTCAGTTTGCATAACATCGCATCACTTCTCGCAACGGCCTGCAAAGAACCGATCAGCTCCACTGTGCTTATAGACCAGCGCCTTTAGTGCCCGGATTTTTTTTTTTTGTCGAAACGATACACATGGAAAATGTCTGCCTTCTGAACAGAGTATAATGACAACAAATTGACGATAATGCAAGTTACCGCTAATTCAAAGCACCGATAATGCTGAAAGTGAGTAGAAAAAATGAACTACGTACAGAGTTAATGCCGCAAGCTGTGAATCATTCATTGTAATTGAGTTCAAGTTCATCATCATTTTCTCCTACAACAGATTTGTTCCTTGCATTTCTGCAAATCTATCATCGTCTTTTTATTGCATGACATATGTTGGCAGCCTGCTTTCATGGCACATCAGACCACTATAATACACCAGCCCCGTAACAGTAATTCAAGGCAACATAACTGAGCCGCCATCTGTTAGAACCAGCTGCAAGGTTCTGTGTTGTGAAATTTGTCCTTTTTAAATGCAAAGCATTTCTTAGCGAACTTTGGCCACGTTGAGCGTATCTATCTATCTATCTATCTATCTATCTATCTATCTATCTATCTATCTATCTATCTATCTATCTATCTGTCTATCTATCTTGCCGCCTACGACATTTAGCTTTCCGGGCCGTTTCGATAGTAATATCAAAACCAAACTTCGTATGGCATACTATGACTGTATGAAGAACGAATTTGACTAGTCGAAACATGAAAATCGTGAAACGGATGTCATGAATGTCAAGATTTACAAGTGATGGTCCTGCAGCTCTTGCGATGGTTTCGTTCACATGGCATGTTGCAAAGCTGGTCTGGTATGTCAAGATTGCACGGCGAACACAAGCGACAGACCCTAACATGAAAATCATGACATGCGTGTCATGTAACAACATGAATACATGCCACGCTCATGATACACTCGCGGCAATTTGGCTAGCGCCAAATACACCAAACTTGGTATTACAGCTCGTGAATGGATGACGAAGGTATGTGACTGGTGCAAACATGATAATAATACAAATTTGGTATTACGGAGCGGTAATGGATGAGGAAAGTATGTAACAACATCACAACATGCTACGCACATCATGCGCTCACGGCCATTTCGCTAGCTTCACATGTACCAAACTTGATATTACGTGACGCGAATGGATGACATTGGTAAATGACACATTCAAACATGATAATCACGACATGCGTGTCATGTAACAACGTGACTACATGCCACACTGATGTTGCGCTCGTGGCCGTTTAGCTAGATTCACATATGCCAAATTTGGTATTACGTGACGTCAATGGATGACGAAGGCACGTGTCTGTTGCAAACATGATAACCATGAGATGCATGGCATGTGAGAACATGACGGCATGCTAGAGTCAAGATGCCAACATATTTCGACATGATGTGGTGTGCGTGCTCGCCGGTGTTTATTTCGTCGCGTCACGCCGGCGTTGCCACTCCAGGTGCCGTTCCTGCCATATACTCGCAGGCGCGCGCCGCGATGCGTTGCTCTGACGCATGCACGTTTCAGCGCGTTCGGCGTCACTCCATCACGAAAAAGGGAGACGCAGGGTGTCTGGGTAACACATCGGTGCGATATGCAGCATGTGGCATTTCGCGCTGGTTGCCTTCGGGCCGCGCCGACGGACGCTGGTCGCGCCTGTTGTCAGACTATAAAGCATGCCCGCGTTTCGCTAACGTAGCGTCGCTGTGCTCAGCGTGCGCGCGCGTCAACGCTACATTGGAGTATACTGGGCCCTTCATGATGCGCTCGCGGCCGTTTTGCTAGCTCCATACAAAATTTTGTGTTACGTGATGTCAATGGATGACGAAATATATGACTGGTGCAAACATGATAATCTTGACACACGTGTGATGTAACAAAAAGACAACATACCACGCCCATAGCGTGCTCGCGGTCGTTTCGCTAGCTCCACATATAGTAAGCTTGGCATCACCTGACGTGAACAGATGACGAAGGTAAATGACACATCCAAACACGATAACCATGACACGGAGGTCATATATGGCATCATTTATATCTACCTGGTAACGTTGTGCTGATTTTAAAGTGACATATCAACCTTCCTCATTCGTGCTTCGCATATCACCAATTCGCACTGTACGTGGAAGCTGTCGATTCTTTCTTCTTGATTTTTCACAGAAGACAGCCTATACTTAGTGTTTGCATATTGGTTCTGCAGAACCACGAAAAGTAAACGAAATGAGGGGAACATTACAATGATCGTTTCGTAGCTCAAAGGCCGAGATGAATCTATCGGAAATTCCTCAGACAAAAAATTACTGTTTGAGAAAGAACTCATCAGGTCCGCAGATTTCATATGCGACCAGCATTGGTTTTTGTTACGATATCTTCTTTGTTATCAAGTGCTCAGCAACTGGTTCTTCGAACAAGAATCAGAATTTTTTGGTGAACGTAGGGCTTGCACTGCAAAAAGAGGTTTTTCCTCAAAGGCTTTATTATAGCTGCTTTGCCTTTGAGCGATGTAAATGAATGTACCAAAATACACAGCGCTTATTTACATGTTAGGTTGGTTTGCCTTATGCAGATTGTGTTTGACGTAAACGTGAGGTTTGAGTGCTCGTATTTTTCCCATGTGTAAATGTACTTTCCACTTTTTCTTGCATTTTTCAAAAATGGAATCGACGATGGAAGGACAAAGCCCTTTGAGAGTTCTTTTTGAAAACGATCCTAACTAGAAATCGGCGGCAAAAGACCCAGAACCCAGGAATGAGCTCACAAAGGTAGTCTTCCCATTACATTGACCCGACGTATTCATGGAATGCTATTGAAGAAAGAGAGAGAATAAAATGAGGGAAAGGCAGGGAGGTTAACCAGAAAATGAAGCATCCGGTTTGCTACCCTGCCCTTTGGGAAGGGGGAATGGGAAAGAAAGATGGGAAAGAAAGCGAAGAGGGAAACAGACGTGGGCCAAATTAAAGGGAGGGGGGGGGACTGGGGTGCTATAGTCTATACAATAGGCCACTGCCATGCAAAACATTCAGTAAGGCCTTCACTGACTTTCTGTGAGCACACAAATCATGTCGCCTTTCAAGCACTGATTGTTCAGACAAAGGTCTATCGTCAAGGCGAGCTAACGCAGCAGCTAGTGTCCGTCTTTGCATGCTGTAACGAGGGCAGTGACAGAGAACGTGTTCTATAGTTTCATCGCTGCCGCAGTGACCGCAAGCAGCACTGTCTTCCATGCCGATTCGGAAGGCGAAAGCTTTGGTGAAGGCGACACCAAGCCATAGTCGGCAAAGCACCGTGGTCTCGAGTCGAGAGAGTCCAGAGGGAGGCCGGAGTCGACGAGATCTGCCCAGTCTTGCAGTCGCGTGTGCCGTAAGCACTCGGCGTTCCACAGGCATTTTAATTCTGCATTAGCGATTTTTCGGATTGTCGTTGCAGCATCAGTCCTTGAAAGTATAGATTCTTCTTGAACATCTTCCTGTGCTGATCGAGCAGCTGCATCGGCGTGTTCGTTGCCCAATATGCCGCAGTGACTTGGAAGCCACTAAAACGTGATTTTGTGTCCTTCGTCGAAGAGGTGGTGAAGCAGCTCTCTAATTTCCAGCACTAGTGGTTCTTGAGGTCCCCGGCGTAAGGTGAATATCAAACACTGTAGTGCTGCCTTAGAGTCCGTGAACACGCTCCATTTCTTGGCTTCTTGGTGTTTAATGACTTTAACTGTGCAACGTAGAGCAGCAAGTTCCGCAACTGTCGACGATGTCTGGTGGGATAACCGAAACTTTATCGTTGTCGCTGTTGCAGGAAAGATCAGCGACCCTGCAGACCCATACTTTAGTTCAAGCGTCCGTATATAGATGAGTATGCTCACTGTACTTCTCATAAAACAAGACAAGAAAAATCTGCTTTAGCGCTGGAGACGAAAGCCGGGCTTTTGACCCTATGCCTGGAACCGTGAGTTCAACATGTGCATAAGTCATACTCCATGGGGGAGTCGAAATTCTGGATGGAGTTGTATACCCTGTTGGAATACGTGTGCGATATCACAAGACTGTCTGGCAAAGTGAGGCACGAGGTCGGTCTTCTGGCAGGGAAGCTAGATGATGGGCAGGAACGCAAGTAAGATGCCTCACGTGTGCTCTGAGCACATCCATTATGATATTCGTCTTGAGTGGGTAGTCATTAGCGATCTGGATTGTCTCAGCTGTTGATGAACATCGCGGTAGCCCCCGACAAACTCGCAGAGCCATAGCCTAGACGCTTTCGAGAGTCCGAACGCTGGTTCTACAGGTATTGGTCAACACAGGCAAACTGTAGCGCAAATAGGCAAGAAAAAACGCCTTGTACAATTGTATCATTGCATGTACTGAAGTCCCCCAGGTTTTTCCTCGAAGATACTTGAATAAGTTAGCAATTTCTGTCAGCCTCTTCTTCAAGTGGGCCACATGTGGGCCCCAGCAGAGGTCTCTATCAATGAATACGCCTAGAAATCTGTGCGTCTTGACGTATGGTATGACTTGTCCATCGATAGATATAGCATATGGTCTGATTGGCTTTCGACTAAAAGCAATCATGCGCATTTCACTGGAGAGATTTTCAGACCCTGTTCCTTGATATACAATGATACCAACGTCACAGCTTTCTGAAGTCTTGCGCGTACCTGAGGTCTTGTCACGCCAGATGCCCAGACGCAGATGTCGTCAGCGTACATGGATAACTTGACCGCACTTGGTAGTCGTTCTACAAGACCAATGAGTACGAGGTTGAAGAGCGTTGGATTTAAGACAACCTTGCGGAACTCCACGATGCGTTGGGTGTTGGGAGGTTGGACCATCTGCAGTGTTCACAGATAAGGTCCGCCCTTGTAAATAACTGCGTGTCCAACAATACGGTTGTCCGCCTAGGCCCACTGACTCAATAGCTTCGAGGATGGCGTCATGAAGAACCTTGTCGTATTCCCCGTTTACGTCAAGAATCATGGCAGCATATAGTCATTTACATGCCTTTTGATGCTGTACATATGTGACGAGATCTATAATATTGTATATCGAACATCAGTGACGGCGAAAACCAGAGCCATGACGATCAGATATATCTGAAAGTATTCCAGGTACCATTCAAGCCTGGCCAAGATCATTCTCTCCATTATCTTTCTTACGCAACATGGAAGCGCGATCGGTCGGTAAGAGGTAATGTCCAGGGAAGATTTGCCAGGCTTAAGAATCGGTACCAAGCGGCTAATCTTCCAATCTTGCGCGACAACGCCAGCTTGCCAGGAATAGATGAAGATGTTAAGGAGTGCTTTTCGTGCCCGTTTACCAAAGTTGCGCAGCATCCTGTATGAAAGGTCATCCGGGCCAGTCGACAATGACTTATTACTTGCACGAGCGCCGCATCGAGCTCCTGTGATGTAAATGGTAGATCCATGCGCAGGTCCCGTGATTGAGGAACATGATTCAGTGTATGTAGGTTTGTGTACGTTGTCTGGCCCACGGTCATAGCGCAGAAATCTTCTGCTACCTCAATTTCGTGCCGGCGATGAAAAAGTGCAAGGCTTTGAAGGGAAACGCTGCTCTGGAACAAAACGTAGGCCTCGCACAATTCTTCATATCTGAGACAGTGGTTTATGAGGATCTAGCGACGCACAAAATTTCCTCCATTGTTGGGCGTCTAATTTGTCGAGGTACCATTGTATCTTCTTTTGGATGTGACGGGCTGTTCGTAGATCGTCTGTGGAATTGATGCGTCGGTATCGTCTTTCGGCACGACAGCGGATCGCACGAAGTCGCTCCAGCTCGAGGTCAAATTCAGAGTACTTCGAAGAGCATATTATCGTGCGCATAGCCGAATCTGCAGTTTCTTTAATAGCTTGCTGAAGACCATTGGACAGGCCTTCTTCACAAGCATCCTCAAGTTGCGTTTTCAATACAGATCAATCTATTCTTCGTGTTGTGGTAAAGGAGTGCGTGTTCGAAATACCTTTAATCTTCAGGTAAGTGGGGATGTGGTCACTTCCTTGTGTTTTAATGTCCAAGGACCACTTTACCCGTGTAGCAAATTGGCGTGAAACAAAGGACAAATCAAGGCAGCTGCTATATGTAGTGCCTCACAAAAACGTAAGACTGGCGTCATTCAGAAGGACGACGTGCTAGACGCCGTCCCATTGAATTAAGCCTTGAGCTTCCCCAGATGGGATGATGTGTATTGAAATCCCCGGTGATAGCCCACGGACCCAGATGTGCCCTCAATATGCCGTCAAGTTTGTTGGAGTCGAATTGATTGACGGGGATATATGCGCACCCAGACGTGCGAATGTCACATTTCCTTTTTTAACAGACAAGCACACGTACTCATTGCCGTCGTGAGGCTGCACTGGCTTGACGACGTAAGTAAGCTCCCGGCGAATAAATACAACAGCCTTGTTACTTTCGAGGTCACTTGAAGAGAAAAATGACTCGTAGACGGATAGTCTGATTGGGTGCGATGATTTCGGTTCACATATAATCATGATAAGAAATCAGTACAGATGACTGAACTGGCGAAAGTCTGATATGCGAGATCTCAGACCTCTTGGGTTCCACTGAAAAATCGACGACTCCCTTACTTCCTGTCGGAATGACTTGTGATTGTCGGCCATGGCTTTACTGGAGGCTTGGAAGGACTGGGCTCAACGCGTCCAGCACCTGTAGGCCACTTCTAGCAGTTGGCGAATTGATGCTTGTCAGAAGACTTCTGATTACACTCACAATAGATTGCAGCATAGGAATAATTTGACTATCTGCTGTTGGTGCCTCGTCAACAGCAGCATTGGCTTTCACTGGGAGCAGAAAGCGGGAAGGCTACTCGGAAGGCCGTGCGTCCGCGAGCACCGGCCAGTTTTCAGGGGAGAGAGGCTTCGCCGGTCGGAAGTATTCTTGTACTCTCTGGCTTTCTACTAGATGTTGATGTGTTGTAGATGTGCATAAATATCACCATGACTGGAGCGCTTCCATCGATGGCGACGTCGACGCCGGATTTTCTTGAATCTTCTCTATGGGTGAAGTTATCCCTGACCATCTCTTTCAAGATGCCTATTTTTTTCTTCAGTCTTGGGCACTCCTTAGACGTGGCTTCATGCGTACCTCGACAATTGCCGCACCTATAAGTTGTTGCACAACAGGTGTCTACCGTGTACGACTCCGCGCACCGGAGGCATACGGTAGAGCTCGCATAGATGCCCTTAACATGGCCGATCTTGAAACACTTGTAGCACTGAAGTGGCTTTGGGACAAAATGCCGTACCACATGCCGAAACGTCCCACCTTGACGTGCGTAAAGATTGAGTCGCCCTGAAAGACAATCTTACCGCAGCGGCTGTTCCCGAGGCGGCTTATATGCTTAATGACCACTCGTTCGTACGCCGGTTTTATCAGAATGGGTAGATCCGTGTTTGAGATTGCCAAGTCAATGTCGTAAATGACACCTGCAGTGCAGGTCCCAGTCATCGATACGACTGCTCATACTTTAATATTTCCGAATTCTGTCATCATTCGAGGCTTCTCCAGCGTGTCTGACTGTTTTGTGTCAACAGCTAAAACGTTCTTACGTGTAAATAGCCGGGCCTCTTTGATTTCATTCTGTGCTATTCCCTCAAGAACAGTGGAGATAGCTTGCCTGTTCAATTTGCGAAGACTTACGGAAGGATCCATGGGCATGAAGAGAATGGTATGCGGCCAGCGTTCAGTCCTTGCCTTCATGGTTTACGTGCTTGCTGGTGATGACGTCTTGATGAGCCTCCTTTTGGTCTTCCGACTCCTCACAGACACGAAGCTGCCATCTGATGAGTCGTCGCCGTCGACTGAGTAAATGTCTGTGTCTTCACTGATGCTCCACCAAGAGCCTTGTTTCCTTGCGGAGCTTACGAATGTTGAGCTGTAGCCAGACGGGCCTGCAGTTGGTTCTTCGTCCATGGGCACTAGAGCATGAGGATCTCTTGAGCCATCGCTGGTTTTGGACCATACGCGTTGAGCCACAGAAGAGCTTGGGGGCGCCGACATTTGACCACGTGGGCCTGTAGAAGTCACCGCAGCCATCGTCACAAGGCGGGACGCAGAGAGCGTCCCAGGTAGTGTAATATTCATTGCATAATAGCGGTAATAGTGAATACGAATGTGCAGTGGTCACCTGGTGTTTTTGAGGAGATATAAAGTGAACTATATAAGTGGAAATTTAATGAATTGGTAAGAGCAAGTGCGCGGTACATTGAAGATAAACGGAAAATGAAAGTCCCAGTTAACATCATCGAAGCACATCTTTGCGTAAGCTGGAAGATATTCACCAGGTGAAGATACTGAAATATACTGGAACTGGTTTGGTTGTGACCAATTTTTTGACACACTATTTATTTCACTTAAGCGTGGTCCTAACGGTGATCACCTGTAATTAGTTCCATTATGGGGTTGTCACCGTTGTGATGAACTTTCTTTCAGCCATGCTCCACAGAGCTTGTTAGTAAAAAAAATCTGTCTCTTCAGTAGAATTCACAGTGGTACCAACTAAAAAATCAGGTCTTAGTCTTCTGCATGACTCCAGCCCTGAAATAACACAGGAGGTGGAGTTGGGCTAAATTTTGGTAGTCCGCAACTGCGTAACTTCACATAAGCCCACCGTTGTTTGGAATGTGCGAGAGAAAATTTGCTGCTCGGCCGCTTTATAGAGTCGAGTTAAAGTATGAGAGTCAAAAATATTTATCATGGATTTCTTATTGAAGCAATGTTTTACAACAAAGTCTTCTTTGCTAACTGTCAATATTTTAGAAATTCCCACAGGTTTTCAAAAAAAAAGTTTTCGAAGAAGGCATGAAGAGGTCACTAGGCGCTGAGGTAACGCTCCACGTTTTTAAATGCGAAGCATTTCTTAGTGAACTTCGGCAATACTGAGCACATCTGTCTATCTATCTATCTATCTATCTATCTATCTATCTATCTATCTATCTATCTATCTATCTATCTATCTATCTATCTATCTATCTGTCTGTCTGTCTGTCTGTCTGTCTGTCTTCTATCTATCTATCTATCTATCTATCTATCTATCTATCTATCAATCTAGCCACCTACGACTTTTAGCCCTCGTAGCCTCTCCACGCAACTAGGAGTGAATGTTCCTCTGCCACCTGGAGGGGTACTTGGAGTATCATGAGATTGACCGAAATGCCATGGCTGGCTTTCGAAGTGGTCGATCATCGATCGATAGCGTCATCGACCTAATCACGTACATTCAACATGAGAAAGGGCAGAAACGTTTTGCGCCTGTTTGCTCCTTGACGTCACCTGAGCCTATAATAACGTTACTCATGAATCCTTCCTTGCCGCACTAGAAGAGATTGGAGTGGGTGGCCGAATGTTTAGGTGAATACGCAGCTATTTCCAAATGCAATCCTTTTTATATGTGGAAAATTTATTAACGAACTTCGGCGACATTGAGCGTTTCTATCTATCTATCTATCTTGCCGCTAATGTTTGGGTGCTTTCGTGGACACTACCTTAGCTTGGCGTGAACCAAAGTTAGCACGTGAGGTTAAGATGATTTCACGAACATGACGCGCTCGTCAAGACATGAATAATGTCATATTTCAGTCATGTACGTCTTCAAACACTTCCCGCTAAACAGTGGCACATACCCACGAGCATCTATGTGCCAATGATATGCGTGTATGTACCACAGGCATCCATCGAAAACAGTATCTACCGAGGAACGACGAGAACACACATGGGTAATTTTAACGCGCGAACGTTAGGAAATATACTTTTCAAAGGTAGCGTCGACCCAACGAGTGGAAAGAATAAATATAAGGGTCCCAGCTGCAATCGAACCCAAGCATTCTGCTTGGCAATTGAGCATGCTACCACAAAGCTACGCCAGGTGTCGGAAATACTTTTCAAATAGACGCTAATCTTAGTGAAACGTCAATAGTGGTTGCAGTGCTAACTAGCAAATTTCATAAACACTACATGTGTACTCCATTAATAGAGCCGTCACGTCAGGTTAATGTCAATTGTGGTTATTGCCATGCGCTGAATTCTATTTATATAGCAGTGCCCAGAGCCAACATCTTCGCGAGCATCAGCGCTTCATATCAGCTTCTGGAGCTGCTAATACGCATGTTTCAGCTGGCATCGTTGCGCAAGTGCAAACAGCTGGTTTTTTAAACATCTGTGAGCCGTCAACGTATCTTTGTGCGTGCAACATTTGTACATATATTTAGCGTCAATTCACGACGTGTGGCTCAATAAAAAAAAACACTTCAACACGGTCACCTTCCCTCTTCATGCTTCGCATAACGTCGATTCCCAGGTACGTGGGACCTGCAAAACTTTTTGTGAGTACGGAGGCCGGGAACACGTCGACACATTTCAGTTGTCGTGGCATCAGTTAGTATTAGGTAACAATTAGCGGCGTGTTGTGTGTAGTGAATTATTGCGGCTGCTGCAGCTGGTGACGCTGATCGGTTCCGACGAAAGCGAACGCGGAAGAGCCGCACACGGGAAAGAAAAGAGACTCCTTCGTTCACACGGTTCACGAGTGGAGGTTCAGGCTTGGACTCTGGCAGATTCCTGAGGCTCAATAAAGCACCTCTTCACCGGACTACGGGTCTTCCTTCGCGCTGCCACCATGCACTCGAGTCATCGAGGGCACCCATTCCGAACCTCAAACATCGTCTCTTCTTAGCTAGTGTAGAAGCTAGTTGAGAGGAAAGGAAAATAACTGGCACAGTCGACGTGGATTGGAGAGCCTGCAGCGAGAAAGGTGCTAAAGTTCGGGAAGCTCATAAAATAGTTATCGCTTTTGGGACCTGTTTAATTTTCTAAAAACCACCATATTGTTATGACAGACGCCGTATTGGAGGAATCTGGAAGCTTTGTCCGCCTAGGGTTTCTTAACGTGCACCCATATCTGCGTACATGGGCCTACAACATTTCCGCTTCCATCGAAAATGCAGCCGCTGCAGCCAAGATTTGATCCCGCAACCTGTGGGTCAACAGCCGGGTACCTTAGCCAGTAGACAACCGGAGTGGGGCATCCCGTTATTACTAGAGTCGTCGTAGCGAGAGGCTCTTCAAATGTCATCAACGTGAGCTTCTTTCATGTGCACGAAAATCTAAGCACTCAGACTTCGAGCCTTTTCGCCTCCATTTAAAATGCAGCCGCCGCAGCTGAGATTCGATGCCGCGACCTGCACGTCAGCCATCAGACACCATCAACACTAGGCCACCACGATGGGTAATTAGGAAGTGCTTAACAGATGGCAGATGCAGTTTCTACGCATAAAAAAACGGTGAAACAGTTGTGCTAAATCACTGACAAATAAAAAAAACAGCAGGCGTGCGCGGCAGGCGCAGCACAGGCACAGCGAAAGCCAGCAAAGCGGACTTTCAGAGCCTTTTCAAAACAGCAATTGGGTAACTACTGCCAGAGCACTTGCTTGATACCATCACTGAAGCATTATTAATAAACTTTCTGGGGTAGTAAGCCGGCACTCACTATGCTATTTTTCGTTATTCTCCTGAGAAGCCTGGTATCCGCTAAACATTTGCAAGGAATTTTGTGCCAATTGTTCATGCAGTGGCTGACGACGTTAATGAATTATCGCTGAACTCGGTATGCACCACAGTAATAGGGGAACAAGATTAAGCTTTTGTAATGGGTTGAAGCATTGGAGGGCCCACTCGTTACGCTATTCGCATTGTGCGACGACTGGTTGTTCTTTAGCTCTTTTAAAACGCTTCAGAAGTCGTACTAACGCTTTGCTGACATCAAGCCCGTCTAAAGCAAGTTTGCCAGCAAGGAAAAAGCACCAGCGTAGCCGAGTGGTAGTACACTGGGCGGGCACCCAATTGACCCGGGTTCGAGCCCTACTGTGTCACTGGTTACGGACTCCGGCGGCGGCGGTGGACAGCTGCGTGTGACGAGCGTTGTGACCTCATAGCAGCGCTGTGAAAAAATACTGGCGAAAGGAAAGAGCGCCACATCAAACTACTTTTTATTGCTCCGCGATGCGAACCGAAATCCCTTGCTCCGTTTCCCGGTCAGTTTCCCGTACCATCGCCGCAGGATGGCAGCACCATGCGGTTCGGGCTGCAGGCCGGGAATCGCAAGCCGGTGAAAGGGAAGAAAGTGGGATGGGTGAGAGTAAGAATGCGAGAAGGTCGGGAAAAATCGGCGGTCGGCGGCTACGCCGGATTCTCAGAGCGCGCCTGTTACTTCACCTCGGACGGGCCTGCGTGCGCGCCTGACGTCTTGCACCGGCGTGTGCAGTGACCCGGGTATCGCCGCACGCGGACGACGTTCACTGATTGCCCGAGGAGGCAAGGTCGTCATGTGCAGCCCCAGTACCTTTGACAACGGCCGTTCATTGGCTCCTCCAAGCTAACAACCACGAGCAAGAAACTTTCAATTCTCATGATGTTTTATTTAGATTCCGGGTTGTGGTAAAAAGTGTCCCGTTCAATGCCTCTGTGTAAACTAACTGTGCTATAAACAGCTCCCGGACATTATTATACCCCATTCCGAAGGACGCTAGCAATACTGAACTGTGAAATATCTGGAGCGAGATCTGGTCGCATAGAATGTATCATGGATTTCAAGGATATGAACGAGAGTTCCGTTAACGTCACCGAGTTGAAACCGTTCGACTTTTATCAGGTAAGAAAAAGTGATGACGTGCCTAATAGCTCCATAGGTGTCTGCAATATGAATCAAAATACTTTATACGTTTTTTTTATGGCGGGGGGTGCGCTATCATGGTAATTTTCAATCTGGGAACTGTACTACCGTGACTTTACTGGTAGAGTAGAATTTAAAAAAAGAAATATAAAACGAGGAACCATGCATTTTAATATAATGATATTTGTACACCCATTATATGTATCAATTTCTTTAGATAGAAATCAAAAGAAATCATGTGAAGAAGCCTGGTCGTAAAAAAGGATGTATAAAAACTGAAGCGCGAGTTTTCATGACTTTTTTAGAACTAATGTGCCCATGCATAGGTAATAGGTGCATTCGTTTTTTCGCTTTTTGCCCAAGTCACTTGATAAAATTTGGTGTCTCTCCATGCTCTGGCTATAGATTCATGGCCATTCGTATATATTTTCCAAAATAAAAAAGCCCTGCGACAATACAGATATATACTAATAAGTAAATTATATGCAAAGAAAATTAATAGGTTCACTGCAACTGATGAATAAAACTCACTACAAATGAATGAAACTTGAACAGATTGCCCTTCACTGATTTCGTGTGTCACTTAACTCCCTTGATCAAAGGAGACACTGTTAAATCAAAATTTTTCAACGGTTGTTATGAAATTATTAACACAAAACAAAGTTTCAAAATTTGTTTATTAGCTTCGGTCTATAACTTAGCGTGCACCGTTAACGGGAAAATGAAGAAAGAAACAAATGTGTTCGCTGCTGTTCCGGTTATTTCTTGTGTGAGATGCCGGCGTTTAATTTCGATTTTCAACATCAGCAACAAAACAAAAATTAATGGAACCGAAGAAATACGGGGCAACACGAACACAGAGTTCACTAACAACAAAACTTCCTTGCATTTCAAATAAATATGATAAGTAATAACTCACTCGCTGACGTGCAGTGTATATTGACAACGCAAGAGGATATGACTGTCGACGCCGTGTTTGTGTCATCTCGTCTTCGTCGTGTTCTTGCGCTGTTTCTTACTGAATCTCGACTTCGCGGAAGTCAAGAAGAAAAGAGAGGGTGGACGAAGAACGCAAGCATTTTTGGTTGCGGCGGTTAAGTGTACACGCTATGTTGCTTCTAAAACTGGCCGTGAAGATGCTAATTCTGTTATGTCACTACTCTAGCAGAATCAGCTCAAACTTGTAAATATAAATGTGACCGACAATGAATGAGCTCTTCAAAGTCTTAAACTTCGACGAAGAGCAGAAGACCAAGGCATTAATTTAATTTTCCCAGCACCACACCACCTTGAAGCTAATTTCCTTGCAGGGAGGGTGATTAGAGACATAAAGTTGTTTCTGCGTTTATAGCCGGACTTCAACGTTCGGTGGAAATATGACCTGGAGGCTGCACATAAAAATCGCTCCTAAACTGTGCGACTTGGATGCAGGCCCAACTTTGCCGTTTTCAAAAAATTAAGCTCGTTACTTGCAGATGAACACCTTAGGTTAGTTGACAACATCGTCCTCAAGAAACAAAAAATCATCTGGGGAAAAACAGAACCAACGATAATGCCAAAAAAATGGAAACGGATTTCACAAGCATATTTGACCAGATATACCCGGTGTGGAACCTGAAAGCGTTGTTATTGAGCGTGAAAATCTCGACTCCATGCCTCCGTTCACCGGTCCCTACTTCATCACGGAGATAGCGAGACAGCAGCAGGGCATACTAAAGAGAGTGTATTACCAGGAACATCACGACCAGATCGAAGAGGCGTCTCTCTCACATATATTTCCATACCTTTTCTCGAGAGATATGAACAGGGGCCTGGGAGGATGCAGTGATCCAAAAGAATCTGCTGATAAGAGGGAGAAAGTGAAAACAGAGAAGTTTGAGGGTGAGGTAGAAGAGGCCAGCAGGAATGTAAACAAATAAAAAAGACAGAAAGTGAACTGCTTTCGGTGGCACTTCATGTGCAGTAAAGTAGTGTGAATTAGAAATATAGTAAAAGTAGTAAGATTGAGAGTTCACATAACAAAATTCGGCAAATCCCACGTACTTTGGGAATCAACGCTATGTGATAGGTGCGTATTGAGTTTGAACGTGTTTTATTACTTTTTCTTAACGGGCAAGACATTTTGAAGAGGCGCTAAATATATGTACAGATCCACGCACAAACCTACGTTAAACAGCCGTATATGTTTTATACGACGACCAGTTGTTTACAGTTGTGGTAATGATGCCACCAGCAACATAGATATTAGCAGCATTGGAAGTGGTAAGCTGATATGAAGCGCTGGTGTCCGCTCTGGTGCGGCTGAGGTTGGTTGTCCTAAACCCTGTTACAGAAATCAGCTTCACTGGATGGCGTCCAACTAAAAATTTACGTCAACACGACAGGATGGCTGTATTATAGAAGCACATATGTAATGTTTATAAAATACGATAGCCACTATTGCAACCACAATTTATGTTGCACGATTACGATTAGTGTCTCTTGGAAAAGTATATCCGAGGGTTGAAGTGGCTCCGTGTTAGAATACTTCATTTCCACGCAGAATGGTAGAGTTCAATTTCTGTCGAAACACTGTCAATAAATGTTTGCGTTCGTTCAGTCAACTCTGCCTAAGGTAGCTTTTTTTTTTAAACGCTCAAGCGTTAAATTTAGCCATGTGTGTGCTTGTTGTTTGTTGCTGGGTAGATAGAAAATGTCTATCACCACTGGCACATGCCCGCATGCCAGTAGCCTATACCCAATCTCGGGTATGTACCAATGCTTTTAAGAGTTCGACGATGTACGCAATGAGATTGTGACATTATTCTTCTCATGAATAGCGAGTCGTGTTTGTCAAAGCACCTTACCGTGACGTAACAATTTTGGTGTACCCCATGTTAAGGGGGTGATCGTTAGATCAACCAGACGTAGGCGGATAGATAGATAGATAGATAGATAGATAGATAGATAGATAGATAAATAGATGCCGATAGTGTTTGCAGTACCCTAAGAAAGGCTTCGAATTTAAAAGATGACCTGAGCACGCAGTGTAGTTCATAGGGCAGGCAATTTCTACAAGCGCACGTCATATACGTGGTCAAGAGAATAGATGTACAGTGGAGGAGGATGCTGTTGATGTGGTTGTGATGAGACTACGTCTTTCCTGAACTTTAGAATCACAGAAAGCTCGGCAAGCGAGTAGGTACTCACAGTTATTAGACATGACATGCTAAGAGGCGCAGGAGAAACAGAGACAACTAATTGCTTGAATACGCAAAATGATTGAATCATTTTGCTGTGGTGGATAGTATGGTCTGTCTAGCGAAAGGCCTCAGTTGTGCACTTTAACTATGCATTGAATGGCAATAACCATGCTGAAGTTATCATGAATGTTGGCACTGGAAGCTTGGTGTATATCTTTTTAGAAGCATTCTTTTGAAGCACTCACTTTCTATTACGCACACTTTTAGGCATAAATATCAGTCGGGTGCGTGCTAAATGTTGTCTTGCTTTGAGACAGGCTTGATTATCTCGATATGTAGGCCTGCGTATACTTCCTAAAAAACAGTTTGTGTCACTCCGTTCGATAAGTCCTGGTGTGTAAAGATCACGACTTTGTGTAGAGAAAGCTACGGGAGGTCTCTTCATGTGTAAGAGATAGTGCGCTTGGGGAAATAACATTGGTCGCCTAAGGAACAATGCAACTACTTCGTCGAATTTCACAATAACATAGGCAAAGCCTCCATGTCAGAAGAATGTTTATGCACACACGCTACGTGGTTGGCCTCCCTCATTGCCACCTCCGCCACCTCCCTCTAACTGCCTCTCGTAAAGTCATTAGAAAAGAACATTACCACCTCAGACGTACGTAGTACTGCAGACGTCTGGGCAAGAAAATAAATGCACTATAGTTTATGCTTTTGAGCAACTTTTACATGAATAGTGAACAAATGCAACATAAGTATTACGAAAAAATATTGAAAAAAGGATATAAATCAGAATTGAAAGGCACTGACAAGCCACAATGCTTTGCAGAAAATATGGTTGAAGTAACGTCAAATCGGAGACTCTAATTAAACTACCTCGGCCAGGGAAAGCAGTAGACGCCCCAGGAGGGCACTTTTCGATCTGAAGACCTTATGTTATGATATAAATATAGCACACGCTATGAGCTGCGCGTGTGTTGAATTGTTGGAAACGTAACTTCACCGAGCCCTCACGAGCAGCTGGAATGAGGTTCGCGCTGGAAATTTCCTGCTGTAACAGTAAAAAACAGAGGCCTCCGGTTAGCGGACGTCTCTGATTCTGACAACAACTCCGCTAGGCGGAGGTCTCAGCATGCAGACCGCATTCGTTAAATTTAGTTTTCCAGGAGGTGGGAGAGAGAGAGAGAGGTTGAACAATGAAAATATACGTTGTCATTTGACCGAAGGCTTTTGCTGTAGGTTCTATTTTCAAGATCTGGTATGTGGGTTAATTCAGCGGCAAATTTACCGTCAAGTTTTGATAAACATCTTAATATGGACATCAATAACGACTGAAAGTTTCATAACCGGTCACCTATTCTGAAGTGTAGAGATTGTAGTTCCATCCCTGTTTAGGTTTAACACGTGGTGAACAGTTAGGGTGCCTCATAAATGAGGTGCTGTTGAGAACAGCAATGTAGGTTATGAATATATTTATCGCGAAATTCAAAGCCACGCAAAAACGTCCATGTGCCACATGGCCCGCTAGTGAATCTTACGCGGGCTGATTGTTTAGGACCTCTGATCTTGAGAACAACCGTATATGTCGTACATGCCCAGTGCTTGCAGCATCGCTTTTCTAATTTACTTTCTTACAGTCAGCACCTCGCTTATAATATTCATGCAGAAGGTTGAGCATCAGCTGCTGGAAAGGCAAATGAAGTTCAAGTAATCTGCCTATTTTTTCATCGAACTATCTTTCCGTGAAATGGTCAATTTGTGGGCAATATTCAGGCCAGTGTGGGTGCGCTTAGTGAATGTGAAAAGACGTTTACAAGTACATCCAAGTAATCGGACGTCGGCCTTGCTGTCTCTATGTAATCACCGCAATTGTTTATTGTTCTTTTCTCGTGTAACCTTTTTGCACTCATTAGCACACTTGCCTCCTTTTAGAATCCTGTCTTTTACTCTGAGTTGCCCCATTTTTCGCACTCAGCGCCTGAAATTAGTGAAGCCGTGCGCTTTTGAAGGACTTATTTAGTGGCTATTCACAGCAAGGCTAACCTTTTCGTATGGAACGTACGCTTACGTTGAATTGGTGGACGTTGTTACAATGTATTCAAGCGGCATGTTGTGCATACGTTGTAAGTGCATTGTACCAAGTACAATCAGTCTGTGATGCGCATTTCGCGCAACATTTTCGCACAATACAGACTGATTGCAACCATGAGCGTATGACTACCCGAGCCCCTAAAGTGATTCCCACTTATTATCAGGTGCTTGAAGGACAAGACAATAAAAACTTCTTCGCGCCATTGCATGCTTACTTAACATCACCAAGAGATAAACAAGAAAAGAGAAGGCAGGGAGGTTAACCAGGTGCTGCCTACGCTGGGAGAATGGGAATGGGGGCTTACAGATTGTAGAAAAAGGAAGGAGAAGAGCAAGAAAAAAAACGATTGTCAGTCAATGGGCTGATGCCTATGCAGCGCTCAATGAACCTTAGGAAGAAAAAGCTAGCTGAGATTGCTATGCAAGGCGTGGTTTTGCATTCATTACGCCAAGTGATGAGGACAGTGCATGCGAATGCCAGACTCGCTAAAGTGCTGCGCATATTAAAATGAAATGGGAGGCGCCCGGTAACAATTCATATATAAAAAATTACGCGTCAATAGTACAGGAACAACCAGGGGCACACTATGTTTCTAGCGCTCTCCCTTGTTCATTAGTAACTGCGGCTTCAATTTTTTATGTAGCGACAAATACGATCTCGATAGCTTTTTCGTGTGGAAGCGTTCGCACTGTGGCCTTATTTTTTCGGCTGTATTAGCGTTTCACTTTTTCCGAATTGTTGAGAGCTTTCATTGACTCATGAGGGGGTGAAATTACTCATGTGATTTTTTTAGGACGACGAGCTTGAGCGAGCACTTCTGATCTGTGGTGCACTTCCACTCGCGTCAGTGAATTAACTGCTGTTCGTCTCTCTTTATTTCCGTTCTTTCATTCCACCTCTGCACTGCTGATCTTTCTATTCCTAATATGTATTGCGCTGTGTAGGGTAAACAACCGTTAGTTCTTGTGATGAACGTCCGTGATTGCTCTCTTTTTCTCTCCGTCTTAGAAGGCGTGTAAGAAGAAAAAACATTGCCTGTTAGGCGGCTCATACTACAGTAGGCAATCTCGATCAATGTTACTATAGCATAACATCGGTTCGGTTGGTCTGATTGTTTCTGTAGCAGAACTTTGGTTTGGGAATCAGGTAGTTCATTGTCGAATTTTTTAGGTTAAATTGCTATGAAGGACACAAAAGAACAATAGGTATGACGTGTATCTACTGCTATATGTGTTTACTATATGTCTATGTGTGTCATCTTGTCTACATGTCTCAGTCAGTGTGTTTGAATATGCTCCACCCCAAAAACGTTTCACTAAATGTTACAATTTTGTGAATTATTAAGAAATTTTATTTTCATGTCAAAAAAAATTTATTTAGGCATGCAAGCCATCAGGCCTAATTTTTCAAAAGTCATCCTACATAGTAGCCCAGTGGAATGCGGGTCAACCGAGATGCTTAAGCAGCCTGTACCTTTGCCACAAAGTATTCAAAGGAAGAAGCAAAAGACAAATAAAAGGCATGAATGTTCTTTATATTACCATCGGAGCTGTTTAAGCCCGGGAGAAACCCTGCGTATCGGTCGTTCAAACTTTCTATCGCAGCATCGAAAGCGAATCTTGGGGGGAAGTAAAGAATGACAAATTCTGAATCGGTGGAAGGGATGCCCAGTGTAACAAGTTGAGCCTGGTAGATGAACGGCAGCAACTATGAGAAGTCCAAACTCCGCGTATAAGAGTACTAAGCTACCCATTTACGCATCAATGTAGAGATTCACAAAGATGGCTTTAGAACCTCGCGTTAGTTCTCGTACTTGCAGTCGGCGCAAGGTACAGTCTAAACATACTATGGTACGAATAACTTTCTTGCGAATGGGCTTTAAACGCACGTATATATATATATATATATATATATATATATATATATATATAATTCTATGCGGGAGCTTTTCCACGCCACAGTTTTCTGCCTTAAATAAATTGCAATACAGTTCAAGTGGCTAAAAAATCACAGCGTATCCTCGGAGTGAATGATGAGTGGGGTGAAGGCGTCCGTTCGTCCATTCGCCCGTGTGTCTGTCAGTCTGTGCATGCATTCATGTGTCTGATCGCGTTTGAGAGTACAGACGGCACGGGGGTAACACCGACGAGACCTGAGCCGAAAAAGCCGAGCACAAGTCTTGTCTTGTCGCCTAAGGGGATCTTGGCTCATACCCACAAGGCGGATTTGCCACACTGTACCTTATAATAGATATTTTTTGTACAACGCTTGCTATAAAAAGAGAGAAATTAGATAAGAACAATAATAATGTTCCTCTGAAAAAACGTCAATAAAGTGCAGAAGAATTCAATAAAGCAGAATATAAAAACAAATTAACAAGAATAACGAAGTTTCTTCAATGCGCCCGCCTCACTTCTTCGTCCACGCCCTACCATTGATCCACCACCAATGACAATTATCCAGTAGACTGAGAGAGGCACTCGTCTTCCTCGTACCTAGGCACAGCTCTCAAAGAATCCAATCGACAAGTAGTGGTAAAGTGCCATCTGGAATATCCTCACTCAACTGCAGTTTATATGTACTTCTATGCGATAGCGCCTTTTATTATTATTGGTCGGGAGAATTTGCCTTCTTCTCCTTCTCATCTCTTCTTCTCTCGGTTGCGCACGACGCATGACAAAGTTAGACTGGGAGAAGCTTCATCGCTAAAATGACGGCACACTCTAACCAAACGCACTCCGACAAAGGCTCGTCGATCTGCCGGGACGTGGGGGACCAGTCAATTCCGTTTTACAGAGCTGTTTTTCAAGTTCGTTGAGAATGCTTCCTTTAAATATATATATATATATATATATATATATATATATATATATATATATATATATATATATATATATTTAACGTGTGAGTGCAGTACAACCTTTAGTGCAGTCAAAATGCAACAGCCGATAAACCACTGCCGCATTTTCCAGACCATATACAGTGTATAGTGCCCACACAAACTGCCTGGATGCTAATATTCTGAAATGCATCATGCCAACGAAAAATTGCGTAGGTATTCTGCAGCCTAGTGGACAGTTTGACGCATCTGTCTGTATGTTCAGTGACGCATACAGTCTCCTCGTGGTAAGCAACACTCTCCGGTGTCCAACTGGAAAAGTTGGCGCAAGAACTCATCCACAACAAGCTTCACCGACGTCGTAGTCTCGCGCTTATGTGGAAGTGGTTATCTTGCCCTGTCACTCAATCTCTCGTGCGTATCGGAAAATTATCCGCACATCTACAGACGACGAATATGTAGCTGCGCGTTTTTTTTTGTTACTATTGTCAAGATTACTGCTTTCGTTCGTTTGAGCACTCACTTCCTTTGAAGCCTTGGCATAAAGAGCAAAACAAACGAACAAGAACACCTGCAAAGTATCGTAGTTTTTTTTAGTACTCTTGCATTCATATTCTGTAAAATATGAAAGTGGAAAACAATTTCACATCGCAATAAAAGTGTTTTCAAGGTGAAAGAAGTAACAAAAAACACATTACAATAACAAGAAAGAATAAATAAAAATAGTGAAGTATTCATGAAAAGAATTTCAGTGCGCAACAAAACCTAACGAACCAAAAAGAACCCTAGCATTGGTTTAAGACATACAACATACGAAAGAAAATGGAGAAAAAATTCTTGCGTGCTAAAACCAACTCAATAGTACACATCAAGTCGAAACCAGCTTTGGTATTTGGGTTAGTTAGATTGCGTATTTATTTGGTTCAGTGCTAAAAGTACGTTTAGTTTTGTCGACTATCCATGCTTTCGCGTTAAACCTTTTTCATCAAGTAAAATATTATTTTCACTTTCCGCACAACTTTGCCAACTTGTTCCATCAATTTTCATTTTTGTTATTTTGGAGTATTTATTTATTTACTGAATAAACATACCTAAAGCCCCTAACCAGGACACTATCATAGGGGCTCAATAACACATATATAGAAATATAAAGAAATGTCACAACTCGGCTATCTAAAAAACAAAAAACTAGCACATATAGATATTCTGGTAGAAGATGTAACATAATAATAATGCGTAAGCCAACCCGTCATAAAGTCATTCAAAGTAATATTTATATAAATTTATGAAAAGTTTGCATGGCAGAAGTGAACTTTAGCACATGTACCATTTCATCAAAATGAATGAATGGATGTATGCGAAATTTTTGTTAATGTCCTGAGGTGCACGACTCAACGCCCAGTGGGCCGCTCCCCCGTTGGGACAGTATGGCCAAGCCCGACCGCCACATCATGGGCCCTCTGGACTGCATACAGTGTATCCCCAACATCGGTGATTTTAATAGCGGATAATCATTTTTCTTCTTCATTTGATTGGTCCGTGCCCAGCAACGAGGGGCAATGTGAGAGCATGTGGTCTAGGCTAGCTCTTTCAGCCCTGGATTTTTATTTTCGTCGGATGCACTTTTTGTGCACGTTTTCCTCGTAGTTAGGAACTCAGAAGACCACAAACAAAAATAGAGCCACTGGTACAAGCAATACTGGACTAATTAACGTGGCATCAAATTAGGTAACTTGGACCCAGTGATTGTAAAAAGAAAAAATGGCTTTTTTGTCAATCAATGGTGTACAAAAAATGGAAACCAACGTTTTACTTTTCAGCCTTATACTCACAGAAACAGCTTCGTTACGTCGTCCCTAAAATGGCGCTTACCCGCCTCAACTTACGCGCCTCGGCTTCACGGAAGACCTTGGCCGCGCTTCTTTTTTTTGTGGCTGCTACTTACAAAAACGCGCCGCAATATTGCTGTCAATTGCAGTGGGGATGATTGAAGAACTATGCCCCTAAGAATGAGCAGTATTGGTTACGTTTCCGAGATACTAGGTGGAATGTTGTGCGGTAGTGTCAATTGACACCGCCAGGGCCGGAAGGGCTAGCGAATTCGTTGCAATTCCTGCAACAGCTATTAGGATAAATGTCGGGATAAATTTTACGCAGTAAAGCTGGGCTGGGATACGAACCTGTCTGGAGTATAGCATGAGAACCTGAGTGTCAAAGCCTGTGCTTTATTTAACCCACTGTTAGGAAGGGGAAAGTTTCTCCTGCCGAGAAAAAAAGTGCTGGGTAATTTAATTATAAGTGGTCGGTTGATCTATGTTCTTCACAACTGCGGACAGGCGGCGGAGTTCTCCGTGGTCTCGCAAAGCAAGACTTCGCGCCTTGGTGTGAGCCTGCTCATTCACGTTTGTAAGGCGTCCCGTGATGGATTCCATGTGAGTGGGGAACCACGTGAGAGTGTGGGTGGGGATACCTTTGCCCACCAGTATGAGATAGCCTTCTTTACACACGGCGCCAACGCTGAAAGCGCGGATGGCTGCCCTGTAGTCGCTGATTATATATTCATGTTTGTCATCTAGAAGTTCCATGACAATGGCCACTTGTATGGCCGCAGATGACGACGAGCACCAGAAAGATTATTCTATTCCTCAATTATTTATGAAATTGAACAAAGTCTAAAAACCTTACTTGACCGAGGTAAAGCCATATTTTCTCAAATGTGACATTGAGAAAATAGGTTGTCTTAAACATATGTCCTCATCAGTCGCCACATTACCGGCGTGAGGTTTTATATAAAAGCTTTGGACTGAATATTTTTCTGCGGGTGAAAAATACATTCCACCTTAATTCGTTTTTGACTAGCGAACTTCCAATGTCGTTAAGGTGTGGGTTGTGAAATGGTTATTGGATGAATGCATTCGAGAAACCTATGAGCGTAGGTGCAGTTGAGGGCGGTCATTTCCCCCATACCTTTAGGAATCAGCTTACGAATACAATGCCCTGTTAAAGAAATCGTACAAAGCAACAAAAGATCAAAGCAAAAATATACGATAGAAAGAAAAAGAAGACAGTTGTTTGATAGAGTTGCTAAAATGAGTGGAAACTGAGTAAACAGTCCCATGGATCCACCTATATACCCGCAAAAATTATGTAAGCACGGAGATGTGGTATTAGGTAAACGATAAAGGTGCTCATCCAGTATGCATAGCATAGTGTGATTATGTGCAGAGGACAGACAACAGAAAGTGATGTTCATAAGATGCAGAAGGAAAATCTTTCAGAGACGAAGCAAATAATCACTGAACAGTGAGAGCCACTACGTTCGCGCGGGAATACTGTGCCTAACTTGTGCAAGATATAAGAATCATGAGCGATGCTCATTTGAAGTGCTTTCATGTTTCTCGCAGTTTTTTCAATAAACGAGTCTCCTCCCTGTAATTGCATGTGGTCCCTTCTAAACTAAATTCGGTCGTACGTGCCACTACTCTTCCAGAAATTTCAATGTTGGTGTTCACATGGCAAGTGCTACTTGCTTTTCTAACGCCAACCAAACACGTTGAGCATTCAGGATACGCTTGACGTTTGTAGTTTGCGCACTTTTTAGGATTCCGTATGTACACCACGTCTGAATGCCAGAAGTGATTTCGGAAAGTTCGCAGGATGAAAAGCTTTTGGACATAGCAATTTAAGGTGGCAAAATGACACCAACAAATAGCTTTATGCGGGAGGTGATATTTTCGCTAGTGCCTCAATTTCGCGACCTTCGAGACGAATACTATCTCGCGGGCAACGACGTGACCGCCTTACAAAACTTTGCTGCTGTTTAACAAGTTTTCGATGTCGTGATACAGCTGCCATGCATACTCGACGGCCCTCCTAGACATCCTTGGCATAAACTGGAAACCATAGCATCGTCCATCCCAGACTTCCCCTTTCAACGTGTGCAGTGACACATATGATGAGAAATAAATTGCTGCTGCATTGGATACACAAACCTTAGTTCAACGCAGTGATTACTCACATGGTAGAGAAATAAATTATCTCATTATGTTTCGACTGTGTGGACACCACCAACTAATAAATAAATTGTGAAATCGCCATGTACTTCTGGTTTTGCATTGACACAAAAGGCCGAACGAATCTCTCCAGGGTAAGACAGGAACCATAGTGTCGGTACTGAGAAACTACCAGCAAGTTGCTAAACACTTCAGGTGCATAGCACCTGGTGTTCAACGCACAAAACTCACAATATCATTATGATGAATGCCGTTGTCTAGGGCTACCGTAACATAGTCTCCTTGTATTTTTTAATGTGCACTGACAACGCGTAGTATACGGAATTTCAGCATATCCTCTGCATCAAAATGCGCATGCCGTGGTCGGGATCGAACGTGCTATCGTCGGGTCAGTATAGATGTTAACCGCATATAACCGGAAGACCACCGCAGTGGACGAAAATATTGCGGGGGCATAAACTAAAAGCACAATAGTAAACGTGCTCAATGCGGCTTGAAGAGATGACTCTTGCGTATAGTGTACTGTCAAATAATTTAGCTTGACAAGAAAACAGCCTGTCTACTGGATGGGGTATGACAAAAGATGCCTCATAAACAGGCCACACTCGCTCTTCTTGAGAACTCTCTTTATCTCTCACGACTAAAATAGCTGTTCACATGGACTTGCTAAATTGGAATATGTGTGATTCATGCAGGAAAATACTGGTGTCGATGACTTGAAAAAGGTGCCATAGCGTTTTTGTGCTTATAGGCTTGAGATAATGGTACTAACTGTAATAAAACAAGTCACCCTGTTCGGAGTGTCAATGAATGATTGAAATTTTATATATGATAAGGCACAAGAAAAATTTTCTTCTTGAATATATTCTTTCAGATCATATTCTGAAATATATTCTTCTTGAATACACTTGGTCATGCCATTCATTGCACCATGTTTTTTCAACCACAATGTTTCGTGCAGTTTTCTCACGTCTCTGAGAATTCTGTTTTTTGACACCACTTACACAAATCTCTACGCGTTCAAACATTGGTATAGCATATACTTCGTAGAACATAACATCTTCCGTGCCAACGACGCGTTTTGTGGTTTCTAACAAAGATTGATTCCGACAGGCTTGATTTTATACAGCCCAACAACAAGTCGCTCAGTCTGTCGCGAGTGGCTGTGCGTAGTTTGTTTGAGTTGAAGATTTATCATAGCGTTCATTACCACTTCAGAGGTGATGGCTTCTTCTGAAGTATTACTAGGAACTGATTGAGGTATTCAAGTAGAATAGTTTAAAGTAGAACCAAAGGAACAAGGCGCAACCGAGACGAACACAAGATTAAGGCCTAGTAGCTTGCCTGTAGGCGTTCACCCTTGTCACTTCTCGTGTTCGCCTCAGTTACGCCTTATGCTTTCCATTAAACTCAGGGTGGACTTGAGTATTCATCCTGGTCGTTTTGCTTTTGCGACAGCTTAGAATGTTTCAAGCAATAAGACTGCTCTGAACCGTTGACCTTTTTATCCCCTTCTACTGAGAGAAAAACTAAAATTGTTGCCGCTACATACATTTTAAATCATTTTGGTTTTGCGTTTTAACCATTGAATTTCAAATATCGGGAAATCGCTCGTGCGAATGTGGTTTCGGTCAGCCAGTTTTGCCAATGAATGCTTTAGCCTTCTGCATTCCAGTGTTGTTGAGAACAGTAATGAATAATGAAATTCATTTCCTTTTTACAGTAATTTTTTGGATATGAAAACATGTTTTCATTTAACTCTACACACTATAGGTCAATAATAGACCAAAAAGCTTTACAAAATACCACTTTTCACAACCTAAATTTATGCGGCAGGTGACTAGGGGTTGCGCGATGGCCCAATGACGTACTTTTGAACTAAATGTAAGTTACCTATTACGTTTCAACTTTCATCGTATGCATCAGAAAAGGCAAGAAGAGTTTGTTCTGGTGGGTCTTGATGCACAAGCGATACTTTAGCAGAGTGTCGCCATAACTGCAGTACCGAATGCTCGACACAGTGTATTCACTTTACTTGAACTGAATTTCATATAGCGTAGGTAAATATTCCTAAGTCGACGTCCTCTTGAGCATGGATAATTTACTCGTAAACTGAGTATATTCATTCTTTGGAGTGAATTACTTCGTGGGAGATGACTTTTACCCGCCGCAAGTAAACATTCCAGTCGGTGTGTTGGTAGAAGAAACTAGCTGGTCTTTCAATATTCACAGAACTGGAGGTTAGCCATGAAGGCTGAGAAAATTGCTACGGGGAAGGAAGAAGAATGGCGATTTGGGCTAGTTGGTTTGAATTCATGGTAATGAGGGCTGCAGCGTGAGCACTAATGTGCTAGAAGAAACAGATGAAAGTCGAGGCACAGAAAGCAAAGAGGACAACACAGCGCTCGTGTTGTCCTCTTTGCTTTCCGTGCCTCGACTTTCATCTGTTTCTTCTAGCACATTCGTGCTCGCGCTGCAGCCCTCATTACCATGGACGGGGAAGGTAGCATTATTTTGTGGGCTTGAAGTGGAACACTGGTCAGCATTTTCTCATCAAGGTGCTGAGCACCGACTTAACTCTTAGCAGCATCTACCCTGCCTGTTCAATATCAGGCGTGGTGGTCGAGGAGTAGTGAAATGATTTCTAACGTACACATGAAATAAGGCGTAAAACATATGAATATGCCAGCATGCTTCGGTAGTATGGTACAGAATGTTTTTCCTAAAAACATTTTACTAGCCTGGCCATCTGCACTCATCGGTTTGCCGGTGAACGTGCTTCGTCTGTTGTCGCTATATGCAGTAATAACCTATTCGCCAATCAGCACGCTTCGATTGATAAAACTAGAGAAAGCAACTGAGTACGCAAACATAGATCTAGCAATGCCTAGCTATGTGAAAATAACGGGGCACTCACAAGACTTGATCTAATGCCCTCTCGGATTCCGCTGTTACCTAAATATGGTATGGCCAAACTTTTCAACATTTCCTAATAAAGGTCTTGCATGATGGCATAGAAATTTGGTGTCAGTGGCACCTAATGAGAAAGCACGGTATCCAAACACATTTGATACATTAGGACAAAACAAAAAAGAGCCTGTAGAGGTTCATAACGACGTAGAAGGTAGCCAGTAGTCTGCTAATAGTCGGTGTTAAATTCACGGCTGTTAAAAAAGGGGCTCAGTTGTCACTTGCGTAAAAGGCGAAATAATTGTCGTTCAAGTGGAGCAGAGGGAGAACACAATAACAAAAATACTCATTAGGTAGGGAGCCCAATACGCTTCACCAAACATGGAAATTTTCCCGACAGTGACCCATCGCGTCAACCTGAACCTGAGTGATGCATAAAATCATCACGTCATGATGGCACACAATGGACGAGTGTGTTACGTCATATAATGGCGACATCGCCGATCATTCAAGGGTGAGGCCCATTAAGGAGGTATTGTGAAACTGGATGATGTCGAAAAAGCTTGCAACGCCTCTAATCATGTATGCTGCAAAGCCTTGTTAGGGGCAGACGGCTTTCAGAGTGTGGCGCGGAAGAATAAATACATCGACTACGTACACAATGAATAAGATGGCATTTGCGTTCATGACGTCTTAGGCATATGTGTATATGACAGCGTCAGTTACCTAACATCATCAGCTACTCTTTACCATGACGTTCCTTTAATCTTTTCTTCGCGGGCCCTCGTATTCTGGTCGTTCTTGTCGCTAAGTATTATTAATACACGAAATGAAGCAGAAGATACTCCGGGATGGCAACCCTCATCCGGGCAGACAGTTGGAACAGTTTGGGTAGCAATCGACCTGCAATGCACGGTACATGTGTTCGTGAAACAAACATCCGGTTTCATTGCATACGAGCGCAAGTGACCTTGGACGTGT
Organism: Rhipicephalus annulatus; assembly: GCA_013436015.1. Classification (NCBI taxonomy): domain Eukaryota; kingdom Metazoa; phylum Arthropoda; class Arachnida; order Ixodida; family Ixodidae; genus Rhipicephalus; species Rhipicephalus annulatus. The sequence continues at coordinate 326,778 of WOVY01009599.1, forward strand.
CTGCATTTCCAAAGCAGGGAGTCACCTCTTTCCATAGCAAACACGGCGCCAGGGACAACAGTGTCGCATTGTTTAAGGTCGACCGCTTTAGTTATGTATGTGTCGCTGCTTTCATCAGGAAGTATCCGCGAACGTATGCAGTGGCGGTGTCCATCACTGCCATTAGAGTCTCCGCGATGTTTTCGGAAGTCGATCTCTTGCGACAGCGCTTGGATGCTACGCAGCAATGCGTCTAGGAATAAGCGCGACTCATACACATAAGAGTGCAATGACATAGGAGGCTAAGTGAGCAGCGCCAGCTACGTACAAGCTGACACGGATCGAGGCTATCGAATGCGCACTGAATGGGGTGCATGACAGCCGCTTTCACAATACGTCAACGGGATCTCCTTTGTCCGTGTGCCTTTGCTGTTTACCGTCCCTATAGGCTAGCATTAGATACGCTTTCTACGCGCATGACTGAGATGTATGTGATATTGTGGCATGATGGTGAACAGCTGTAATGCTTCGTATACACATTGACAGGCACGGTAATATGATAAGAATCTTAAAGTCACATTTTGTTTTCTTTTCCTTGACGGTGTAGTGCCGAGTTCTATTGACCACTCAAGCAACTTATAAGCAAAAAAAACTGTTCCAGCTCTTCGACCTATGAATCATAAACGACTATGACAGTCGTGCGTAAAACATAAGCAGTGATTAGTTAGCTTCACCGATGAGATAACAGCAGCAAAAAGGAATAGTTGTTCAAAGCTACAACATGAAATGAAGAAACTGAGTCGAGAATTGATACAGTAAATGTATATATGATGTTTCGAGTGCAATGATGGCACATTATCAGCACCTTTTGGAAATATATATATATATATATATATATATATATTTATATATATATATAATCAAGTAGATCCTCCGATCCTGATGAAGGCAAGACTCTAGGCCGAAACGTCGACATAAACCACGTTCTGACCGCTCACGGAGGATCTACATGACTAAATGCAACGCTATGGCCACTCAACCACCATGCCTGCCTATATATATATATATATATATATATATATATATATATATATATATATATATATATATATATATGGGAAAGAAGTGTATACCTAAGGGCTCGTTTTTCCGTGTTTTAACACAATATTAATGAGATATAACAGACAGTAATGCCAAGGATTGTACAGGGGAAGTTATTAAAACCAATGGAATGTAAATAAGAAGAAAGAAAAGTGGATGAAAAAATTACCAACTGTGAGCAGGAATCGAACCTACGACCTTCGAATTACGCATCGAACGCGTAATTTGAAGGTCGTAGGTTCGATTCCTGCCCACAGTTGGTAATTTTTTCATCCACTTTTCTTTCTTCTTATTTACATTCCATTGGTTTTAATAACTTCCCCTGTACAATCCTTGGCATTACTGTCTGTTATATCTCATATATATAAATATATATATATATATATATATATATATATATATATATATATATATATATATATATGACGTATGAAGCGATGATTGGTAGAAGCCGAGAAGGAAGAAGGGAGATTAGAATAAACATGGAGTATGAGCCGGGCCACGTCTCCCATTTATCATAGCGTCACACGACGATTCCCCCTCCCCCCGAAAGAAAGCGTGGATTAGAACAATAAAATGTAAACAAGGGGAGGTTAAAAAGTCACAAATGTCAAAGTTCACAATTGGTTCTGTGCTCCAGGGAAGTTCCGTAAACTTTCAGACTTCAGGAGGAGTGAAGCAGTCCGGTTAACGCAGGAGTTCTGGTGGGCGAGGCTGGTGGTTGCGTCCTAGATAACAAAAAATGCTTTTGACGTAGAGATAAGGGTAATCACAGCTGGAATTTTTGTGAAGAACGAACGAGGTTCGAACATCTTGCAGAATCAACAGTTCCAATATTGTAGGCTTGGAATTCTTCGTCGTGGCACAGGTCGTGCAGGCAGCTTGCGTGTGCGTTGATCGAGGTTGATTGGGCGCTGCCTGTGTTTCTGCCGAGTACAAGGGGTGCTTTTGTGGCTTTTGGAGATTTTCTATGGCGATGTCGCAGATGGTTTGATGGAAGGCACATTCTTGATCTTTGATGAAGAATGTATCCACGACGATGGGCCTTTTTGCAATGTTCTTTGAGCCTTAAAAGAGGTTTCGATGAGGTTTCCTTTCGTCGTTGACAATGGTGAAGTATACGTTGACGTTGTAGTTTCTTGGTTTCGTCGACTTGCTTGTGGTGTGACATTTATCGTGCTGTGTCAGGATTCTTACCAAGTCCTTCGCAGGCTTCTACGACGTGAACCAATGCAGATGTTTTCGGCATAAAACAATGTGCGGGGTTTCGTGCACTTGAATCTTCTGTATTCATAAATCGTTCATTGTTGGTGGTTGCCTGAAGATTACTTGTGTCATCAGAAGTCGCACCTCTGCTTTTGTTTTCATTGTTGGCAGTGAGGTTGTATACTGGATTCACGTCACTTCGATCTTGTAATTGATTAACACTAGACGCTTCTGCAGAAGACTTTCCTTCACAAGATGCTGATTGTGAATGCTTCTGTCTTTGTAGCACTGCTGAGCTGAATGCCAAGTCAGTTTGCAAAGTACGCATGCGGCATGAAGTATTAAATGCATCTCGGTCATTAATAGCGGGTTCAATTCTTCTATGCAGCGGTGAGTTGAGCATTGGTGATATATCCGCGGATGAGGAACCAGGTGGAAGGTTGGGAACACGACCACGTGGTCTTTCCGTGAGCATGTGGCTAGCTTCACCTGACGGTAATTGTAAATTCATGCTCTGTACTCGAGCGTGTGAAGGCTGCTTATGACTGCGATGACTGAGTTTGAATGCACTTAGAGTGCGTGTGCTAATCGAAACTTCATATAGTCTTGAAACCAGATGATCATTCCTTCTTTTATCTTTTGCCAAGACTCGTCGTTGTCGAATATGTGGGTGAGGTAAAACTTAAATGCCTCACCGGTGACATAGTCGCTGAAGTTCGTAACCATCTCCCGTTCTGACCAAGATGCAGCGGTAGCGTGGAGTTCGAACAGGTTGAACCAGTCCTGCACGGGTCCGTCGTCCGCTTATCCGGTGTACTTGGGGATGTCGAGGTCAGCCGATGGTTTTGTCATGGTGCTGGTCGTTGTCCTCCTAGGCGATGATTCGGTAGTCAATGTACGGTCAGGGCGTCTTCTGGGGAACTGCGTCGATGATGAGTGACTGATGAAGGGGCAGGCAGGTTTCCATCCTGTCGACTCGTGTGACGCTACGAAGAATGGGCGACGTGGCCTGGCTCATACCCCCGTGTTTATTCCATTCTCACTTCTTCCTTCTCGGCTTCTACCAATCATCGCTTCATACGTCATATATATATATATATATATATATATATATATATATATATATATACCTTGGCGCTAACTATACTTCATGAATGGGTGAATAGTGCCTGATGCGATATTAAAGAAAAAAAGAAACGCCCTCAATTTTTATAACACCTTCACAAGCACCATTCATTCATATTCTGGTTAATTATGACTCTTCCTGAAGTTAGGCAACATTTCGAAAGAATATTTCATACATGAACCACTTTTCTATGTTGATCACAAACAAATGTATTATGATTTTTTCCTTCCACTGCTCCTTGGACTGCCTGATGAATGAGGCTAAAGAAATGGTTGCATGATCGATTGAAGGATGCATTAAAGAGCATTTCATGATCATGAAAGAAGTGGCCAGTGAAGATGTTACATGAAATGCTCTTTAATGCATCATTCAATCGATCATGCAACCATTTCTTTAGCCTCATTCATCAGGCAGTCCAAGGAGCAGTGGAAGGAAAAAAATCATAATACATTTGTTTAAATTTGTACGTGAAAGGGACTATATGTTGAATAGGAGCTGTAGCGAAAACGTCATTTTGGGAGCTTAAACGCCCCGCCTTCCCAGCTACGAAAATTTACATGCATAAGCAAGTACAGCAAAGTATAGATTTTATCGTCAATTAGCACGAGCTTCAAGTGAAAATGCGTAACTTTGCCAGCTCAGAAGAATATAGTAATGCAAAGTTCAATTTGTTTCATATTGGCACATGCTGTTACAAATATGAGGTGTAGCTCTCTTGTGGAGAATTAATACAAACATGACTAATATAATTGTGAAATGAAATAAATTAGTATTTCTATTCCTCGCTTGAGAATACTTCAGCAGAGTGGACGCAAGGTTTAAAGCCGCGTACAGCGGTTTGACAAAATATGCATTACACCCCATGGCAGCGTAGCGAGAAAGCAGGTTATTCTTTAAGAATGTAGAAAACATTCGGATAAAGTTACTTCACAGCATGATTATCAATGTGCACAATACAAAATACAAACAAATATATCAAAACACGCAAAAAAAACGAAATTGGTCGCGCATATGCGGGCTTCACTGGCCAAGGTCATCGAGAGAAAATAAAATGTTTACTGGACGTTCTGCGCGAGAAACTCGGTGAGTACACGCCACCTAGAGCACTTCATTGTGCTCCTCGGGAACAGAAGGGAAGACACTGCTTTCGTTGACGCCATATCGGTTCAAAAGTTCGCTTTTGATGGAATTACCTGGCATGCAAACAGGAATCGCTTTCAGCAAAATGCTTGCTCATTTGGCTCAGTATCTGCATTCTTGCGGAAGGAACTCCACGTCTAGTGTTGAAAACATAGTTATGCCTCCATGCTTAAGGAAAGAAGAAAGTGACAAAGAAATATTACTTTATGGCTGCGAAGCTTCACGCGTGCAGCCACGGTTATACAATTCGAATGTGTGCAACCTCACAGAAACTGCTTCGATGTGCTGCGTATTGTTTCTCAACACTCAAACATTTGAGTGTTGAGCTGTCTAATGGTGGTCGTTGTTCGTTGAGTTTTCATTATTTGTAGAATACTTCTTTCGCGGCTACTATGACAACAGAAAAAGCATTGCGTCGCTTTTCTGCGTCAGCCATCATGCTGACTCTATGTTAGCCTGGCTTTTGTACGCGCCTATAAAGGCAGAATGATGTTGCGAGCAAAAAACGACCTCGTGAATTGCATGTCTGGGGCTTGTCTTGCGAAAGGCTAGGACTTGATTTTATCAGAGCGTCAGGACAGACATAGGACAATGCCCATATCAGTGGGTGGCTTATAATTACGCCTGTTTCAGCCCTGTCAAGTTAGCCCGCGAATTTGTTCGTGTAGCTGTGAACCCTCCAGTAGCAATAAAAAAAAGTGAACAGTTTGTACGTTACTGTACCTCAAGGAGGTCATTGACCCGAACTTTATTGAACGGGGTGTTGGGTTGCGTGCACTTCCAATATTCTCACCGAATGTGACCTGAACGTAATCCGGATTCCGCACAGGCCGTGTTGCCAAACTCGGGGCAACGCCAAATTCATTGTGCCAGATATCTTTAGTTTGACGGTGGGCTTATTCAAAGTTGCTGTGAGCTTCCAGACGTCTACGCCTTTTCATAAGCGTGAAGAAGTTGGGTAAACGGACAGCAGTTTACAATCTTCTACTCGCAGTACGATCCTTGCGTAAAGGTGTGCGACTTGCTAACGTAATTGCCCTTGATGGTAGTTGGGTAATTCCGAGTGAAATGTGTCAGCCCAAAATTTGATCACCAGCAACTTTGTTGAAAAAAAAATCAGTTGAAAGGCTGTGATAGTGATTTATGTGAAGTATTTTTGCTAAAAGCAATTATGTAATCACGTGAATGCCCTTCAAATGTAGCGGTAAAAAAGAAAAGTTTTGCGAAATTAAATTAGGCGTATGCAACCTTCAAACTGGGTATAGTGACACATTTAGTTTTAAAGCATTGTGTTTATTCTTCCTTACATGCTTCTCATCACACCTTGAAATATAGGAGTAATAATGCTGCCTACATGCTTGAAATACAACCTGAAATTTGGTGCTAATACTACGTGGTCCAAGCGTACAGTACCATCAGACGTCCGAACATTTCATTATGATAACGACTTCATGGTTTAAAGCTGGCCACTCACTGCATTAGGAAAACATGCTACTGCGCCTATTTCTTTAAGGAAACGTATTAGGTACATAGCAAGTTTGAAACTATTTGACGCACTAAGTGTTTGAAGGGCGCACTATGAACAAGATGTCGCTATCGCGTTGAACTTCTGAAGGCGAAGCTTATTGGGGCCCAGAAAGACTTTTTTAAGTGACTTTAAATTGGGCTTGTTAAAAGAGAACATTGCCTCACGAATTCAACGACGGAAAAAATTTAATAATCGGCCCTGCACGACCAGCGCTATAAAGATTCGTCGCACGCTGCAATCGCACTCCCCACTCCCGTCCCAACGAAAGCGCTGGAAGATAAGAAGAGGGATGGGGGTTGATACGGGCAATAAAAGTAGGTCGGGCGCGCCTCGCGAACTTGAGAACTCTTTCTTTTTCTTTCTTGGAATACAAGAATTTTTTCAGTATAATCACTCGCAGACACGTGGTCAAGTCGCGGACTTTCTTGGCGATCCCTGAACATGGCTGATCATGAAGTTTGCGCCATGTTCAGCCAATGGCCACTGTGCCATATCAGTCAATGGCTGATACATGGCTGTTTACAAGTGATTTTAAAGCTTTCTACGCCATTTCTCGAGAAAAGAGAGAACACAGTTCGCTCTCTTTGATAATTTATTGTTAATCACTGGCCACGTGCTCCGCTATATTATTTGGATCATAAGTTCTCGGGCGCCTCTACTATCAAATCGGCAGCATGTTCTCACCGTGCTGAAAAAGTGTTGCAAGGCCCCTTGTAAGTTTCCTACATTTATTCCTTCTTCTTGATGAATGCAAAGAGTGAAGTTAACATTTGGGTACGCTGGTTGTATTTTAATGGCACTCTAGTACGTGAAACGAGTTATATATTACTTAACACTACGCTCAAAAATTGTTCTTATATAACTTTTGAAGACAGCAAATGTATTTCCTCTTACTTCTTTTCGTGCTAATTTCGGTCAGAAACCTATTGATGTAGTCACTAGGGGGTAAACAAAGATGGCGGGTGAAAAACTGCCTAACGCGTGTTGAAGCACTACGCTGAGGGTTTCAATTACAGAAAAGGAGACGCAGCAACAAACCTTTTCAGCTGTTTTTAAAAATGTCAAAACGAAGAACGGGGTAGGCGTATCATATCATCATCATCATCATAATCATAATCATCATCATTATCATTATCATCATCATCATCACCCTGACTACGTCCACTGCAGGACAAATGCCTCTCGCATGTTCCGCAAGTTAACTCGGTCCTGTGCTTACTGCTGCCAATTTATACCCGCAAACTTCTTAATCTCATCTGCCCACCTAACCTTCTCTCTCCCCCTAACCCGCCTGCCTTCTCTGTGAATCCAGTCAGTTACCGTTAATGACCAGTGGTTATCCTGTCTACGCGCCACATGCCCGGCTCATGTCCATTTTCTTTTCTTGATTTCAACTGTGATATCATTAACCCCCGTTTATTCCCTAATCCACTCTGCTCTCTTCTTGTCTCTTTAAGTTACACCTGCCATTTTTTCCATTGCTCGCTGCGTCATCCTCAATTTAAGCTGAACCCTCTTTGTAAGTCTCCAGGTTTCTGCTCCTTTGCTACTTACCGGCAAGATACAGCTTTTATATACCTTCCTCTTGAGGGATAGTGGCAATCTACTTGTCATAATTTAATAGTGCTTGCCAAATGTGCTCCACCCCATTCTTATTCTTCTAGTTATTTCAATCTCGTGGTTCGGCTCCACGAATATTACCTGCCTTAAGTAGACATACTCTTTTACAACTTGAAGTGTACTATCCCTTATCTCAAAGCGCTGCTCTCTTCCGAGGTTGTTGTACATTACTTGCGTTTTCTGCAGATTAAGTTTAAGACCCACCTTTCGTATCATATAGCTTTTGTTTATGCATACGCTGCGTGGCCACCACCGTAACGACAACAATAAAGATAAGATATATTAGTAAGCCACCGGGGATTCTACTATGTCATGGTATTAGTAACATTACTATATTAAGCAGCACAGAGCATTAGAGCTCGCGTTCGGCCACACACAAATCGAGCTCCTAAGCTATATCTGGAAACGCGTGCAAAACTGCGTGATAAGTAGGAACGAAGGTGCCACCCCAGTGAATCAGAAACATTACTATATGTCACTCAAGAATACAGCTAAGCATTCAATAATTTGATAGAGCTGAAATAAATTGGAATCATAATAATTGCAGGCGGTGCAGTTGAATAAACACAAAAACGGGTGTTTTGAAAGGTTCGCGTTTATGGGACTATGAATATTTTCTCATTAAGACCCGACATGCCAGTGACAACTGTTAAAAATTGGAATGGAAATCAGGTTCTAAATCTCAATGTGCATAACAGTGGCTAGACGAAATTTCGGACACGATAACCGAGACACATAGGTACGCTTCGTCAATAATAATGCACACACTCCCGGAGCTCTGCAGCATCAGAGAAGACCATGTCCTATTGAGCAGTGTCGTCTGCCGCAGTGACGTAGTGGTTACGGGGTCGCCTGCTGACCCCCAGATCGCGAGTTCCATCCTAGACGCGGCTGTTGCATTTTCGATGGAGCTGAAATGGTAGAGGCCCGTATACTGTGTGAGCTCGGTGCACGTTAATAAGCACTAGGTATTATTATAACAATATTATTGATGTTGTTAAGAATAACAAGATTACTATTATAGGCAGTCAAAGTAGGACAATACTCATTATTGTCATTCATGTACTTTCATTACAAATATTGAATACAAACCCGTTAATGCACTCTGTATGATGACTTCACTTATAAAGGTTGTTCTGAATTTAAAACACTTAACTATGGCAAGCTGCAATACCTTGCATTAGACGCCACTTCTCTGATGACCTTCTTAAACTAAAAAGAAAAAAAATATGTTGGACGACAAAGAAATGGTATCAAGAACACTACTCGCGACGCTTCGCAGTTATTGCTTTTACGTATTGCTCGTATCGCGAGACCTAATTCCAAAGACAGAAATTCTTGATGCTTTCGTGGGCTGTTCCAGGAAGGAAAATTAAGTTTGAAAGTGGACGCTCGATGAAAAATTCTTTAACACATTCCTCTTTTTTAATTTTTAGTATGAACATAAACTTGTTGGCGTGGTCGTTATTGACGAATGACAAGAACACAACGCTCAGAAACACAGCGAGTAATGCGTCCGCGAACCAGCCGTGAAATCGAACCGCGGAGTCTCACCGCACAGGTGGTCAACAAAACAGTTTCAGCCGTCTGAAACTTCTCATGGACGTTGATCGGCGACCAGCCGCAATTGTTTTGTACTCTCAGGCACCGACTCTCTATCTGTAGCGGCTGCAGGGAAAGTATTTTTTTAGGACAGTTACAGGCGTAGTGGCCAAAGAGTTGCTCTAGACGACTTCGCAAGCGAAGAACAGATGCCATCCTAATGTTTTCAAAAGTAGAGACAACTGCCCTAAACTTTCGAACATTGTTCATTTAGCCAACTGTCACACTTCACCGCAGAACCCGAGGGGTGGAATGAAAGAAAATACGTTGTCTAAATATTGTTGGAGCTGTCTAAAACTTCATTGCTGCCTTTTGGCTGTTTTTTTTTGGGAAGACTGAGAAGAGCGAGGGATAAGAGATGAAGAAGAGTACCTTGAAACCTCCGCTTCACCGATAACATTGCATTGCAAAGTTTCTCGGGGTAGCAATCCCAATTCGTGATAATAAAATTGGAAAAAGAGAGCAGGTAGGTAGATATTAAAATAACGTACAGAAAAGGAAAGTAATGTGCAACAACCTTGGAAGAGAACACCTCTTCTAGATAGGTAGCAGTGCGCTTGACGCTGTAAACGAGCACATTTCATTAGGACAGGCAGTAACCACGGAGCCTATCCAAGAGATTGAAGTAACTAGGAGAATAAGGATGAGGTGGATCACAATAGTCAGGCATTCTCAAACCATTACTGGAAGACTTCCACCATCCATCAAGAGGAAGCTATATAACAGTTGCATCTTTCCAGTTCTTACCTACGGAGCGAAAACCTGGAAGCTTATCAATAGGGTTCAGCCTAAATTGAGGTCGACGCCGCAAGCAATAAAAAAATGGCAGCATATTCGCGGGTGAATGATGGAAAGTGGGGCGAAGCATCCATTTGTTCGTTCGTTTTTACTTCCGTTCATCCAAGCGGCCCGTCTGTGTGACCATCCGTGCGTCCATTCGCCCGTCCGTGCGTACATTTGTTCGTTCGCCCGCACGTCCATTTGTGCGTCCGTCCCTGCGTTCTGCCAAGCATCCGCCCCTGCGTCCGTGCATGCGTCCATCCGTCCATGCATCTGCCTTCGTCCATCAAGTCAACACTCCAAATACCACCATCTCGCATCTTTTCATCATATATTCCGCATATAAAGGCACCGCAATCCAGCGGACATTCAAAGGACTAAACAAGAGGTAGAACACACACACTTTCTTACGGCTTGCGTTTCGTGTCTACTTCCCACCTTTATTCGCATGGAGTTCATGGTATATACTAGTTCACTCTATAAATGGCACTTCGGCCAAACGCTCACCAAATTTTTCTGAAAACAAGGAGGTTACGCCCAGCGAGTATAACGTAGCAACCCTTTCTTGTTAGATAGTGCTCAATGTACATGCCAATGGCTGCTAATGGGGAATGAGAGACAAGATTCTCAGAGAAGACAAGTGGGTCAAGGGCAGACAAAAAGCTAGTTGGGCAGATGAGATTAGGAAGTTTGCGAGTATAAAGTGGCAGTAGCAAGCACAGGACTGAGCTGACTGGCGAAACATGTAAGATGTTGGTGTCCTGCAGTGAACAAGTTAGGCTGATGATGATGATCATAATACTCATGATGATTATCATGATGACGATGCTGTGATTGATGAGCATCAAACGTGAGAGTGTCAGTCAATGCCATCTGTTGCCGTCAGTCAGCGCCACCTGCTGACGGAGTACTTGATCTTTTAACGAAATGGCAGCTGACCATTTATCCCTCGCATACCAACTCAAGGCATCAAGTCTGCCAGAGTCAGACTCTTGCCATCAATGAATGAAAGTGCTTGTTTGTGGGCTCATTTTCTTCGTTAGACACAATATTTCTGGGAACTAACAGTCGATAGTAACAGAGAAAGTATAAAATGTTACTAGAAATATTTGGAATGTAAATGTGATGAAAGAAAAGTCGGCTAAAAGATAACTCGCGACCGTAAGTACGCGAACATGTGGGCTTCGAATAACTCATACAAAGCTCTACCACTGAAGGGCCCTGGTGATCATCCCCTGTTCACTTTATAGGCTATATATGTGCATTAAACGTGGAAGCAATCAGTTAGAGCCGTCTGTTGCCATTGCGGTAACAGGTAGCGCAATGAAAGAGGAGGCAAGCAAGATATAGAACGAGAAAGCAAAAGAAACAGGGTGAAAAATAGAAAGAAACATAGCTATTGTGAAAGAAACAGAAAAAAGTGTAAAAAATACAGAAGGAAACAAAAGGAATTTCTAAGAAAACTCAAGTGGAACAAAGGCTGCCCAGCCCTGCACTTCTGTCACGCTTGACCACAAATTTGCAAAGGTGCACTGAAGTTTCTTCGTTCTATTATTTGTTTTTGGAACGTTCTTGTCATAAGGAAGCACGTGGTAGGTACATAAGATGGGAGAAGTTTTCCTTGTTGCGAGAAGCCAATACGAAGTTATAAAAAAAGAAAAAGTGAAAGAATTCATTCTAAGCTGTTGCAGGTTTTCCATTGGCTTTAGTAACTTATATGTAGGACTTTAGGAACTAATAAACTATTTACTACAAAGTGAAAGCTAACAAGAAAAAAGAAAAAGAAAACAGGCCGATAAAAACGTAGAAAGAAAAAAAATGGCAGCATATCCACGGAGTGAATGATGGAGAGTGGGGCGAAGCATTCGTCCGTCCACGCGTCCGTCTGTGTGACCGTCCATGCGTCTGTTCGTGCGCCCGTCCCTGCGTCTTTTCATGCGTCCAACCATGCATCTGTCTGTGTGTCCATTCGTCCATCTATTCAACACTCCAAGTCCCACCATCTCGCATCTTTTCATCATATATTTCCCATATAGAAGCACCGCCATTCAGGGGACATTCCAAGGACTAAACTAGAGGTGGCACACGCACACTTTTTTACGGCTTGCGTGTCGGGTCTACTTCTTACCTTCAACCACTTTGACTTCATGGTATATACTAGTTCATCGTATTCATGGCACTGCGGTCCAATGCTCGCTAAACCTTTCTAAAACCAAAGTGGTTACGCCCAACGAGTATAATGTAGCAACCTTTTCCTGTCAGATAGTGCTCAATGTACATGCCAGTGGCTGCTAATGTGAAATGAGAGACAGGAGGATTCAGTTTTTAATTTCTTAGGGCTTGCGCTTCATATCTGCTTCCCCCCTTTAACCACCTCGAATTCATTCATGGTATATACTAGTTCATTGTATTCATGGCCCTGCGGCTCAACGCTCGCTAAACCTTTCTAAAACTAAGGAGGCTACACCCAGCGAGTATAATGTAGCAACCCTTTCTTGTCCGATAGTGCTCAATGTACATGCCCATGGCTGCTAATGGGGATCGCAGCGTGCGCGTTGACTAAAAGTCGAATGCTCCTGTCTCTCATTCCCTATTAGCAGCCATTGGCATGTGCATTGAGCACTATTTTTATTGTTAAACAACGCACAGAAGAAATGTCTCACCGGCACCACCTTGGAGGTCAAATGTTATGCCTATTTCGGGTATGTGCCACTGGTGGTTACGTTTTACGAGGGACGCACCAGCCATGCCATAAGGATTTTGGTATTATCTCCGGTGCAAGGTTAAACTTTTCTAAAAGCCAGTATTTTTTCATTGGCAACCCCAGCGGTCGTATGAACATCACGTCGCCTTTACAGTGGTTTCCTGAGATTTCAATACTCGGAGTTACTTTCACAGCATTTGGTATACAGGATAGCATCTGGTCATCCGTTGTACAAACTCTTCTAAGTGATATCAAAGCAGCCAGGTACTTCGAATTCCCCCTCTTGGAACGCCGGTACTAAACTCAGACGGTGTACCTAGGAAAATTCTGGTACCTTTGCCATTCTGTTGAACCACCGCTCTACGTCTACAGGAAAGTGCAAAGCTGCATCAGTTCATTTTTTTCGTCTGGTGGCACAGAACTGTTATCGCGTCCAGCGTTAGCTCAACCGCGAGATCAAGGCGGTTTTGCATTCCCCGACGTTTCCGTCATGGTTTCTACATTGTGCCTCCACACTCCATTGCGAATACTAAGCAATGATGGCATGCCCTCTCAGACACTGGCTCGCTACCATCTGGGGCCATCACTACGTGTCTTCTTGCCGGATAGCCAAATAAACCAAGGTCCCCAATCAACTGAATTACCATCTTTGTATCGAGCCCTTGTGGCATTTCACCGACGTTTGGAAGCTACGTGCCCAAAGATAGAGGTGGCCGATTCTAAAGTGGTGGGCACAATGGCCGCCCTTATACTGCCCTTGGTGCCCCAGAATTGTAAATCTGTTATGAACCGCGCTTGGAAACCGATAACTACCGCAGTGTTGCCAGGGCATCTCAGAGACTTTGTCTGGAGGCTGGGATGGGGCTTGCTCCCCACGCGAAATCGGTTGCAGCGATGGCAGGTGGTTCGCACTTCCACTTGCCCTAACTGCGTCATGGTAGAGACCAATCGACATGCGACGTTTGAGTGTGTGGTTTCCCGCCTTTTTTGGCGTGCGGTTAATGCTGGTTTTCGGGGACAGGGTGTGCGAACTTTCGTGTTCAACGGCCGATTTCCTCGTAGCCGCTTCTCCGCTCTGTTAATAGTGGCGGGGCTGTTCAGCCTTTAGAGAAACCTATGTGAGGCCGTAGCTGCCAATTGCCGCCGGCGTGCTTTGTGGCCGATACTGGGGAGAATGAGACGAGAGATCCTCGCGTTCCTCTCAGAGGAGCTTTTCTTCCTCGGGGAGCAAGACTTTCTGTGGCATTGGTCGTGCCCTTTCGTCAAGGTGGAACACGAAAGGATACAACTCATTTTTCGACCGACTTGGTGCTGAGCAGCAACCGTTGAGTAGTTTTATATTGATTAATTTGTTACATATCGTGTTTCATTGCATCTATTGTATCGTTATACCATTTTATCATGATATCACATTGAGTTGTTGTGTACATATATGCCAACATTGTCATGTATATTAGAGCAAATGTCTTCACTGTAACGTAGTGATGTTAGTCGTTAAATATAGTTGTGCCGAGGTGTATATGCCCTGTTACTGGAATGGTATGAAGCCTTTGTGTTCTGTAGATGCTGTAAATAATTTTTTAAACAAGGAGCTTCACGCCTAAAAGAGAAAAAAATAATTATTTAGTCAAATATTTAGAGAATATGTCTCCGGTACGGTTTCCGGAAGTAAGAGCAAATGGAGAAAGGAATGAACTTCTCTACTCGATTGCAGTCATGGTACGACCCGACAGCAATTGATTCGTTACATATCTGTTAAAAAGGGCATCAAATTTAATTAATGTCAAGTACCAAAAATCTAAAGAAGAAAAAGCTGCGCCCTGTTTTGAGACAGCCAATATAACAGCGCTATATTTGGAACGAGATTGAAAGATTTGTGTAACTGGACGTGTTTATTTGTCAAGTAATCAGACTCAAAAACATCGGTCCAGAAATGTTAAAACTTGAATTGTGTAGCATGGTGACGTAGAGATTTCTATTCGCAAAGTTTCGACTGCTAGGTTTTCCACACCTATGATGACGTTAATTTTGACGAGCACCTGGAAACATACGGCTTAGAATGTTTCCTTCGGCGATGGCACACACAATTTTTGAGAGTAATGATGGGACAGCTGGAATTTCCAGTTATTCCGTACTAGCAAAGCGCACACTCTAGTGCGCATGAGTGGTATTCGCTGAAATTTGAACAATTCGAAGCATTTTCTTATTCTTTCAAATTGAAACATTCAGAGACAGAGAGAAAACCTGGTGTTTTAGAGCTCATTCGTAAACTATATACAGTGTTTTTACATGTCTTCGCTGTTTCATTTGATTAGGTTTAAGTTACGTATACAATAAAACTTCCCTTCATGAGGTAGACGTGTAGAGTTTCCTGTCAGACGTAGAATCTTTTTAGGAAAATTGGCCAACTTGTTGTTCATCATGCGCATTACTGTATATAGTGGTTTGTCGACTTACGGCTTGTTATGATTCGTTAAGGTACGTTTACTTTGCAACGAGTTCCGTCAGGTTCTTTGCCCCCTCAGATGTTGCTGGTGAAGTGCATGTGGGAAGAGATATCGAGAATTATTTCTTTTTTTTTTTCAAGGTTCGGTATGAAAGACCCTGTTTTGTAAATTTAAGCCGATTCCAACCATTGCAAACTCTCTAATGGCCTGTTAGTGGTGCTTTAGTGCGAGCGAGATCTCACTACGTGAGATGCTTGGATAGAGATAAACCAGGCTCCTATAGGAATCCACACTTAAAACGTTGTAAAACGAACAATAAAGTAACTTCAAGATGTGTTTACTCAAACGAAAGCTGTCGCTATGTGCAGAGACGGGAAAAACAGAAAGCACTGTACAAGCACTTCACTGCAGCTACATCCGGATGCTTAATAGAGAGCGTCGGACCGAAAAATAAACTATGGGATAGAAGAAGCGGAGGACGAACGTCGTACATTAGTGTCGAAGGCGTCAAACCTGCGCAAACAATAAAGAGAGAGTGACAAGTGTTACGTACGCCAAAAGTAAATGTGTCGGAAGATTTGCTACTGCTGGATGGTCCTCACGCTGATAGACATCATAACGAATAAAATGAAGCAGGAAAGATACACAGACTCGTGATAGAATGTAACGAAACTAAGTCATTGACGTAAACTATGTAGAATACGTAGAAGTGCACTGAAGAAAAAAGAAAACTATCTCACATGAACATTGTGTCGAACCTACCCTGAGATAACCAGACGTTCTCAAAGGGTTAACTAATCCCTAAGCACGAACGGGTGTATGACACCTCTCCCTGAGACAAAATAATCATACTTTTTCTGACATGCTTGTCCCCCCTCAAAGACAAAACACGCCACCATTATCTTCTCAGTAAGCCAGGCCCTGTCACAACAGAGCTCAATGCCTCTAGTCTACACGTGGTTCAATAAATGTGTCGAAGCATTGCAACCACTAAAATGGCGTTTCACAGCGGGAGACATTCTACACAGGAGAGCACCTGGGGATGAATCAATGTCTAGACAGCTCGTTGGCTTGCGAATTCCTAGGGGGCGCTACATGCTAATGGGGATCGCTAGGAGGCGCTACATGCTAATGAGTAAGTACATGTTGACGCAACATGTACTTACTAGATCTTTGGACCAAAGGCTATGGCCGAGAGACATGCCTTGCGTGTATAGAATGGACTAAGCCCTCTGCGTTATCATTGTGTATGTTGTGAAGCCTAATGTACGACAGCTTCACTGTTTGATGTCTTGGTCGTCATGCCACGTTCTGAAACCAATGTCAGAACTATTAGTTAAATTTCCTCAAAATGAATACAATTCAAAACAACTTATGTATGAATTTGGAACGCATGCTTCTATTCTCCTTGCGGAATAGCGAAAAGTGAATGAATGCATTATACTGAATTGAATTCAATTGAGTTTATTCAAGTGTGTAAGAATACATTTTGGAGAAAAAAGACTGGGGTCGTTTGCGCCTGAAGACGTGATTCGATATATGTAATCACAGTCCGCACATAGCCATTAGCAACAAAACAGTGGCGACCGAACACTTACATCCACAATGATACAAAGCAAAATGAATGTGCATGTGGAGATTTTGTAAATGTAAACGTCGAAACACGTCATTATTGCCGCAAGTGATTTCTAGACGCCTGTAAAACAAAATACACTAAATATAATTAATAAAGGCTGTGAAAGAAGTATTCGACCTTCTTCTTGTTTTATTATTTTGCCTGATTTATGGTTTGTTGCAAAATCTTCATTATACTTGTAGATTTTGAAGAGTGTCGTAATTTAGTAGTGCAGCGTTTTTGAACCACAGTATGCGCCGTTCATAATATACTTTACGTAACGTACCTAACTGTAACAGGCAGAAATATATGAGGGTCATTTATGTTGAATGAAAAGGGAGTCATTCTTAAAAAAATAATGCCTCCAGAGCCAACCGAACAACCTTAAGGTTATGAATGTTCAGAATGAGCAGTTTGAGCAGTTTGTTCCAGTATTTTTTCCTGGCTGTCCTGATATTTAATGTTACTACTGCTTTATTCGCCTAGAAAATATAGAAATTCTGAAGGCTCACTTGTCGGAATTTATTACTGAACCCCGCACAAATCATGCTACTTAGTTTTCTTTCAGGGAAGGCATTGTCATGTACATTTCAATTGTCCTGTGACCTGCTGTGGTGGTCAATAGTTATGACACTCAACTATTGACGCAGAGGTCGAGAGATCGAATACGGAGGCGAAATGCTAGAAGCTGTGTACGTAGATTTACCTGAACGTTTCAAATTTTCAAACTCTTACATATGGTGTCCCTGAACAACAATATGGTGTTAGCATGAAAATGTCCTACCATTAATATAATTATTTATGGTGTACAAATTTGCTGACAAGCTATCATTATACCGGACTGAATGATTTATATACGCTATCAGTGCATAGTGCATCAGATATGCTCAACTTATTTTTGTCTTCCTGGTTGGTTTTCTCGAATTTTGTTTGTTTTTAGCCAGAGCATGCTTGTGTTTTGGCGATCACTTTTGCTTACCATCTTTTTCTGCATCTGTGTTTTTCTCGTTAAGATCAATACATAGGAGGAAACTCTGCCCCGAGACAGGATGCCATTTTTCCAGATACAATGAATATCGGTAAAGAAGGCGGCTAACCAACGACTAAGAAGACTTCCACACGAAAACTCTTGACAAAACCTTCGATTGTCGGGAGACCTGATAATCCTCGAATAATGATCGAACATACAATTTTTTCTTGTTACTGTGGCAGAGTTCACATTGTGAAAGTGGAGCACCGGCATAGGTATGTACATGTTTACAATCGTGCAACCTTTGCTTGCCCCATGCATAAGCACCAACACTTCTATTGTTTCTTTATGCGATCGAAATATTAAAACTTGTATCTCTAACATCTACTTTTCTTCAGCATAAAAGGTCTGTGCGTGACGCAACAGGTTATATCAGGCCGATGTTATGTAAACGTGCCCAATTAGCTTCACATTGTTGTGAATGTTCCGCTATGACACGTCAAGGATCGTCACTCCCCCGTATGGCTGCTTTGCGAACTCCTACTCCCCGAGCAAGAAAAAAAAACGGTGCTAAAGTCGAAGGAAAGTTTTGCTCAGGATTCTAATTCATGCAGTTTAAATAAATCGAAAATGGTTTAGGGGAAGCGTAATGTAAAAAAAAACAAAAAAATGCTTTGCTCCAGCAAGAGGTAATATGTCCGCTAGCATTAAACCTTCTCATCAATTTTGTGCGTGTACATAAGTTATATCCCCTTAATATAACACTGTTTTTCACGTCTCGTGACCCAGCTTTATGCGAAAAAAAGATCTTTATATTCACCTTAAAGTTTCAAAAGACGGCTTGTGACCGTTCCCAATTCTGCACTAATAATCATGTACAGCGGTCGTTTCCCGAAAGCATTGGCTTTGGTGCCCTGTGCCCATATGCAAGGGATTGGTCGTACGCTCAATCTTGCTTGATCTGCAGACGTATGCTTCTGTTTTATTAGTGGCACGGAAATCTCAACAGGGCATTTGCATAACTCGGTCGAAGATTAGAAGTTTTCTAGCCTAATTTTTCTTCATTTCTGGAGATAGACGAGTCTCGCGAAACTTACTTCGAATTCGGAGTTCGGTCGCAAATCTCTCAGTGTGGAATTTTCGCTAGAGCGAATTCGCAAATCGCGCAGGTTGCCATGTATAGCTTGCTATCTTGAAAAGAGTTTACTCGACCCGCGATACCCTCAAAGTACGGGTACGATAAATAAAACTACAATATTGCGATTGGCCGACGTTCTGCATATTCCGGGATGAGAGAAAAGCGAGTGCTATTTTCGCGCAAGGTATTCAACAAAACTTCGTCTCGGAACCAATACTTCAATTTTAGCCATGCATCATTTTACCTTTTATGTACGCGTATTCAAAAAAACTTTCGCATGGCTATTTAGTGTGTTTGTATCAATTATGTATTTGTCTTTCAGTCTTGCCGTTTTATTGACCATGGCTACCTACCCTTTATTTGTGATGCGTTTGCTACTGTTTATTTATTTTTCTACAAGATTCTAAATTTTTATTTATTGCACCCATAATAAGCCACTTAACTTGTGGGTTTACATATGTATGTATGCCTTGCTCATATTTATATACGGGATAAAATTTCTCTTTTATTGATTGATTGATTGAATGAATGTTTAGTTGTTTGACGAAATTCACGATATAGTTGTGATTGATTAAGGGCTGGAGGATTTTCCGAGTGTTCTTTAACGTGCATCAAATTTCATGTATACGGGCATTTCCGATGGAGGCGGAAATGCTGTAGGCCCATCAACTCAGATTTGGGTGCACGTTAGAAAACCTCAGGTGTTCGAAATTTTCGGAGCCCTTCATTACGGCGTCTCTCATAATCATATGGTGGTTTTGGAATGTTTGGCACATATCAATCAATTCACGTACACAGGCTTTACTGAAAATTTGCCACTACTGGTCTCTAATCTTTTGGTACATCTCCTTCGCCATTTCTACGAAGTGCGCACGGAGACTTCTCAATGTCAACACTCTCAGTGTGTATTTATTCGTTCTTTTTGACCTACGGAATTGTGTTTATACGGCTTCAGGTATGTATCCGGAACGTTAGAAAAAACCTGTACCACCAATGTTTCAAGTCCTATGCTCGCGCAGAGAGCTGATTTCAAGAGCACGCAGGAAGCAGTTCTTTTGTACACATCTCTGAACGCTGTGCTCACCAGTCATCGATCGTGCATGAATGGCTGTTTCGAGCTACTAATTTAATTCATTTCTTCGAGTCTTCCGGTGATCGGGGCAGGGGTGCAGTAATAAGTAGGTTACCAAATCTCTTCTCTTAGGAGACACTCGCCAGCCGACAGGAATGCTCGCTACTAAGAAATCGATAACTCAAGCAATGACCTTTCGGGAATCACAAGAATGCAGGGCGAAAAAGAAAAAAAATCGATAATGTTTTTTTCGGCAAAGCACAAGCGAAAGATGTACCTCTTCAAAGGGAATCGATGGTCGCTTGCCCTAAGTGCCTGACGAAGCGGGTAAAACGATACAAGCGTGTAGTTTGAAGGACTTTCAATACACTTGAAAAACTGATGTTGCGAAACGGAAGTGGAAGTTGCACTCTGTTTCTAACGTGCATATAAGGCAACAGATACATTTGGAGTGGAGCTGCGATCATACAGAAAAAAAAACAAACAAACCTTTCAAGTACAAGCAACGCGAAATATCGAGTGAGATTCGTGTTCGAAGCCTGTGAGGAATTTTATCTTCTTATTTTCAACAAAAAAACTATTTTGAAAAATGGATAAGCTTGCAAGACTTCTAAAACTTCTATTGCGCTGTAGAATTTTCCTTGCTGCTAACATTGTTGTAGATCCGCGTTGCTAAAATAAGAGGAATGGCTGCCGCGTTTCACTGATACGTAGACATGCACGCATTAGTTGCAACCTATTTCACTCGTTAGCCGATACACACACACACACACACACACACACATATATATATATATATATATATATATGTGTGTGTGTGTGTGTGTGTGTGTGTTGTGTGTGTGTGTGTGATTTTTCAATCACAGAGCATTGTTAAATAACGTATTAAAACGACAGTCAGTTCTTAAGCAGTATACGCATTGGAACAACACATATATGCGTGTCATGCATGCAACCGTATATTAACCGACACTTTTGATGCATTACCTCACAACTCACCGCTTGAATACAATTTTGTTGATGGCAGCCTCTTTTACAATATATATTTGTCTCCCTCAACATAATTTTTATATTTGAAGTAATCCTTCGAGAACCAAAGGTACGTCTCCCATTTCTATATACTCATCTATGTACCTGACCAGCTACGCATTGCTGCTTTCTTAGTTGTCTCTAACCTTTGTATAGACCAAACTCGACATAGAGGGACCCGATGGTATGAGAAGACGTCTCTGGTCCGACATAATTAACGTGAACACCATGTCGTGCACGATATGAAGCTCAGTAATCTGTGCCGCATACACCTATACCACAGGCTGCAGTATGCGGGTATGCAGCTATGTGCCTATAAGTTTGTGTCTACCTAGAATCGACGACAACAATCTTCAATAATTTAAACAAGAGAACTTTTGAAAAATCCGCCCTCAGCAGCTTTGACCCGACAACTGCAAAGTATAAAAATAAGGATCTTAGCAGAAATCGAACTTAAGAATTCAGTATGGCAGTGATCTATTCTACCACATAACCATGCAAGTTTTTGATTCTGCTTTGGAAAAGGCTGTCATCAAGTCGGTGCAAAGTGAGTATGGTTACAGTGGTAAAGCTATCTAAATATATAACAAGGATATAAACATCGCGTGTGTACCGCTACGTTAAACTACCTTGTGTAGCGTCCTTTTGAAGTATATGATTGGTCTTTGATTGGCCTAAATATGCTTTGTGTTCTAGGCTTAGAAGCTGTATGTAATTGGCTGAAATGTGTTTTGTCATACAAGCAGCACCAGCTTGTTACGCGGGGCAAAAAGTGACAAGAAATAGATCCATCGCGCAATGATGCCTTGTGCACGAACACGTAAAAAATAGGATAATGAACTATTTTTTGAGCGACATATCGTTTGCCGTTTGTTCTTCAATATTTAGATATTCGTTCTTCGATATTTATTGTTCTATCGTTATTTATTGGTACTAAATATCGTTCTTCGATATTTAGTACCGAATTATTGCCTGCTTTATACATGACGTCACCAGTGTACAAAACGTCGGGGTGCTTTTTTGGAGTAGCCGGAGAGCGGCTACTTTAAAAAGACACTCAAATAGGCTAGCCACCAATGACAATAGCAGTGACTATATTTATAGCAGCTGGCGAGATCTATTATATTAGTGTATTAAAATATTTTCGCTATGCAGCATAATGGCGTTCAGCAGCTTGTGCGCATGCGCATCTCGATGAGCTCACCCTTACTGAGAAAGAGAAGGTAAGAAGAGGGCTACATGTGTGCTTCTTTGCTGTCCGAGTTCCATATCAAGATGTAAATGATAATTCAAGTTAAACTAAAACCAAATAACCAACTAGCCCGACTCCTTTTTAAGCCTTTATAGGGCTAGAAGCCATGATCTTTCTCGTTCTTCCTGGTCAAGTTGTGGTACAAGCCTAAAAGCAGAGCTTCCCCCTGAGCTAGAGTGCGTAGCTTTATTCGTCGCCACTTTGCAAGCTGCTGTCATCGCCCCAAGTTACCGTAAGCAAGACTGATCAGGTTTATCGGAAATTAAAGCGGAAAGCTTTTTTTTTTGCGCTTCTAGTAGGGCAAAGGTAAAGATTAAAAAGATTCATAACTCTCATCGGCTCACAGCAGCTTTGACAGAGAAGCAGTGATGCTATTTTTTTCAATAAATGAAAATTGTTTTCAGGAAGCAGCAAATGCTTTGACCAATCGATAAACAGTTGGCTCGTTCCCATCCGTAGCTGAACTGGCCAGTCACGGCAAAACAAAAACCTTCACAAGTGATGCATGGGGCACCTTCAGCGCTAGACTGCTCTGCAGTGCTACAGGAAGGGGCGCGAAAGCGCCACACAAGCGGCCCTTACCGAAAAGAGCCTACAAGAAATATCGTCACAGCAGAAATGGCGGAAATTTTTACCTAGATTGTAATGCTCTCTAGTAACATTTTCATTTTCTCGGAATAGTATAACTGAGCGATTACTTTGGTGAAGGAAAACTTTGACTCACTTGGTTTCCCCAGCGTGAAGCCAATAATGACCACTGTCGAAAGCGAGGGGGGGGGATTTCGCTTAGTGGGGAAGGGAGGCGGCCTTTTGCCCCCCTGGCTGGTACGCCTATGTGTATCTGGGCTACATGCCTGGTGCTTTGTGTGTCAGTTGATTGTTCACCAATGAAGGACACCGAAAGTGAAGCGCGAACCACTGTAGCCGCCAGTGCATACGTGACCATTTCAAGGATCCATCAAAACTACACTGGAAGTTGAGGCCCACGCGCACAGAACCTCATAAAAAGCAGACCGGTCCCATGCTTCGACAGCCTGCTTGGCAACGGAGAAGAGATTCGCGCTGGGCGACTCCCGAGCCACAGCGCAGTGAACAACAACACGTCCAGAAAGCGAACACATTCCTCCCGCCCATATTCGTAGAGCAGCCGCCGAACCGTCTCATCAGGTTCAAGGGTCACATATGAACCGGGCCAGTGATAAAAGACTCTGCTGCGCCAGGTTACGTGCATCATTCGCTAGAACTTAGAGAAGTGTGAGCCCTTTTTATTGGTTTGCTGTTGCTGTTTGGTCATCCATCTGTTATAGAATATTGTCTCTACATATAGGGACTTTCATGCAAGCTTAAACGTATAACTCGGTCAATTGGGATTTGAAATTTATGAGCGTTTCTTTTTGTTGAAATTATATTTTCATTTATTTGGAAATATCTTTCTTTAAATGCAGATGAGGGCGCTTGTGTAAGTGCACTATAGACAGCGCTCAGCCTGACGTAAATTAAGCTCATGAACAATGACATGGGGCATCGGTAGTTTGGGAAGCTCCAAGCACGCGAGTGGTATCCAATTATAGTTGTTTTGATTGATTGATATGTGGAGTTTAACGTCCCAAAACCACCATATGATTATTAGAGACGCCGTAGTGGAGAGCGTCGGAAATTTCGACCACTTTGAGTTCTTTAACCTGCGCCCAAATCTGAGCACACGGGCCTACAACATTTCCGCCTCCATCGGAAATGCAGCCGCTGCAGCTGGAATTTGATCCCACGACCTGCGGGTCAGCAGCCGAGTACCTTAGCCACTAGACCACCACAGCGGGGCCCATTTGTAGTTGTTACGTACCAACGTAATAAACACTTAGCTTTTGCTAACGTGTTTTGTACGTCTTTCGTCGCTGTACTCAGTTCTTTTTGTAAAGGTCGCGCAAGAAACGTTGATAATGTTTAGTAAACTAGCTCCGATGTAAAGTTTTTTCGACAAAACGAGCGCTGATATGTCAAGCCTGGGATGAAATAACTCGAACGAATGACAAATTGCCTACAGAAAGAAAAAAAAGATTCAAAGAAGAAGAAAAAAGACAATCTTATTTGAAAAAAAAAGCTCTGACAACATGGTAATTGAGCCCGCGTGTTTTTATGCAAAAGCAAGTTCAGTAACTACTGTGTTATCCACGCACGCAAGCGAACCATGGCATAGATAGCATAGCCTTGTATAGTGTATCATAGCAAGATAGTGGTAAGGAAAGTTAGGGTGAAAAAGATGGGAGACAGAAAACACAGCACATTAGGAAAAGGAGAAAAATAAAAAGAAACACGCGCTATGAAAATAGACAGATGAAGACAAAAACTTCATGATTCAAAGAAAGAGCAACTAGCCCAAGAAACTATCCTTAAAATAAAAAGAAAAAGTTTATGTACAACGTAACAGAACCTAGAACCAATAATTCGGGTGATAAACTATTCAAAGAAAGAGAAAAAGCGATACAAGGAGCGTTAAATATAAATATGTATAGGAGTAAACAGAAATAACATAAACGAGCAGTACTGGTTAGGCGAGCGCACCTGGGGAACTCAGAAAAGATATATGAGAGGCGCCAGCCCAGAGATGCTGTCAGCGGTAGAGATTCTCAATCGAAATTTTCCATCAATCATAGGTCGTTGTACATTGTCAGGCAATTATCTAGTGTGTTCTGTCGTTGCTCCCGATCACTTTAAATGGCGTGATGGTTTTTCGTTAAAAGGTGGTACCCTTGAGAAGAAGCAAGCCGCCGCTCATATGTTCGTGGACATATCACGTGCTTCTACGTACAACGTAAATAGGGAAGCATTTATACCAAAAAATATCCGTTACATAGTTCGTGTACCTGCTACATAACTGAGGTTCTGTATGTAGGACGGGAATGCAGACATGTTGATTTCAGCGTGGTGTTTGCCTTGCAGCGTAAGTTTCTTTTGTGGCAGTGGGGTGTGTAGCTACGACACTCTTTTGCAAACTGTCCTCTTTTGAAGGCCTGAAAATTCGCTGCCATTTATATCTCTCAGTTGACACATTTACGTGATAAATAAATACGGAAATAGCTAGGTACAGTCTATCGGTTATACTAGGACTTGTGAAACGAAAATTTGTCTTGCACCGGTTTTTTACGTAATTTTAACGTGACCACAGCGTAAACAGAAATGTCCAGATCATTTCAAAAAATTTTGCTGGTTGGGTATTTTTACCAGGGACCAGCGGACTTCAGAGACGTTCATTTTGTTATCTAAGCTGTCTGTGAGTTTAACACGCGTAATTAAATAGCAGTTTTTGTCAGAAAGGAAATTCTTGATTGTTAGATGGTAGTGTTGTTTTTGCTCTTCTTGCGTTGGTAAAAAAAAGTAAGTGCTTTCATTATGCAGGAATGTTGGTTCAATTGAGACAATGATATTCTCGTGCGTTTTCGCATTCCGTTGCACACTCTATAGATTGTTCAAAAATAGGACAATCAAGATAAAATAGCAGTTAGGCTGTCCACGCTCGTTTTTTTTTGGGGAAACTTTAGCGCCGTACACATTCTGGTGCCTAGGTTACGCGTCAATACACAATATATTTCATTGTTAGTTCTAACATTATCCCATTTATTTAACAGATGTGATATTTATTGAAAGGATTGCAAAACACCAAAAAACTTGATCAAAATGTCAAAGACTGCACTGCTAATGTGACTATTCAAAAGGAAATTTTCAAGCTATGTACACAGGTGAGGGTCAAGAGTAAGCTCATAGGTTTAACAATTTTAAGTAGAACCTGCGACGTACTTTGTTAAAACCTTTGGCGAAGTCGGACACACTTTCCGAAATTTTTGTTCATATATAAACTCTCACGTAAAAACGCATGCCCGAACATACCTAAATTATTGTTGCACCTTCTGCCCTCTCCTTATAAAAAAAAAACATTCCTATGATTTAGCAGAGAGAGTCAGAGATGGTTACATAGTGTTGCCTCCTTTTGCGACATTCTATAGCTTGCTTTATGAAAAGTTCCATGATACGTGTATCTATACATCACAACTCCCAAACTCGTAGACCGCCTCGCTTGCGATAGCAGCATATAACTCGCTCATCATAGTCTTTTTCCCCTTATCGTTTGATGGCTTTGTGACTGTCTTCAACACTTCTAAATAAGGCTTGCATTACTTTCTCGTCTATCGTGACTAATGAAGCTTGTTCGTGTGACTCAGACTTATGGTACTAGTTTTCAGCACATTTTTGTGAGGCCTGTGTCGCTTGCTACCCTGCCGCACCTTTAATAAAGTGGTACACATCTATTGATTCAGCCCATGCGGTCAGCTTGTGTTTACCGTAGCTGCTAAAAAAAACAAGCCTGCACAAAAGGCGCAGCACAGTCAAAGCGAAAGCTGGAAGAGTGGCCTTTCAGAGCGTTTGCTTAAGGCAAGGCGTTTGTTTTTTATAGATATGTGAGGTATAGGACAAGAAATTTACCGTAAGGCGAAGCTACCTGACATTTTGGTCGAACTTCACCCCACCCCTTACGCAACCTTTTTTTCAAATATTAACTTTTCCTGCGTGTTGTGGTGGTGAATTTTATGAATACAACCTGGTAAATAGGTGATCAGTATTTGAGATCCTTGCAATATATGGAAAAATTCAGCTGCCTACCAAAACGGATACTGCGTTGCTGTGCCAGTGCTTAGTAACGTGGCCTTGTCAGCTTGATTTCCATAGCTTTACAACTACAGCAATAGCGTTACGTGGAGAATGGTCTTGAGGGCGGACACACAACAATTTCTGACGATGAACACGTGACAATTCTGACCCAATCTAGGGGCACGTATCCTTCGAGGTTCTTGATTTCCTTTTCCATGTAAACACGTCCATGCTGCACTCTTGTCTTCATTTCATCGAGTCTAATCTGCAGGAGTGCCTATAACAAACGCCGTCTATTTTCATTGCGTGTCTTCGTAGCTGAATCTACGAATCGCTACTGGAGGCGTCTCGTCGCGACAGAGAAGCG
This sequence comes from Rhipicephalus annulatus, assembly GCA_013436015.1. NCBI lineage: Eukaryota > Metazoa > Arthropoda > Arachnida > Ixodida > Ixodidae > Rhipicephalus > Rhipicephalus annulatus. Next base: position 354,095 of record WOVY01009599.1, read on the forward strand.
TTTCTCTGTTTGCGCGTCTCGCTCAGGCGTCATTACTCACCGAAAGCAATCAGTGGGCGCAGGCGGTTCGTCCGTCCGAGAATAGCGAGATATCGTTCTCGAAGAAAACATTCACTGTGCGAGCAGCAGCGTGACCAAGTCAGCGAGAGGCTCTGCGATCCCTTGAAGAGCATGGCTCTTCGCCGGAAATAGGCGTCCGAGTCCGTCACAAAGATAACCGTAGTCGTCTAGGGTCGTTCGGAAGCGGGAGTCCTCAAGAAAATGACGTCTACCTTTACTCTGATCTCATCGCAACCATCAGAGTAGTGCTACCCACTTCAGGGTCAAAGTTTTCTCCACGTTGCTTTGAAGAACTCAATTGCATAGACACCTGTTGACAGGGGTCTTAGCGTGTACAGCTATCAATTAGAGATTTCTCACGTGGGGACGTAGACTCGAATAATTGGCACTATAGCCGGCTGCTCACGTATAATTGCTCCAGGCGAATTTCGTAAGTGCTGTTTTTTTTGCAGCAGAAGTGTTAGGCCGCAAGTTTGCCGTTTGTCGTTTATAGAAAAATGCCGTCATCAGGATGCAGCAAACACTCGATCGCGTCCGCACAATCAGAATGTGAGACATTTCTTGCGTGCTTGAAAATCATAGAACGGCGAGAGAGAGAGAGAATAAAATGAGGGAAAGGCAGGGAGGTTAACCAGATAATGGAGCATCCGGTTTGCTACCCTGCACTAGGGGAAGGGGGAATGGGGAAGAAAGATTGGAAAGAAAGCGAAGAGGGAAATAGACGCGCGCGAAAAAAAAGGGGGGGGAGCTGGGGTGCTACAGTCTATACAATAGGCCGCTGCCACGCAAAAAGTTCAGTAGGGCCTTCACTGATTTTCTGTGAGCACACAAATCATGTCTTCTTTCCAGCACTGATTGTTCAGACAAAGGTCTGTCGTCAAGGCGAGCTAACGTAGCAGCTAGTTGCCGTCTTTGAACGCTGTAATGAGGGCAGTGACAGAGAACGTGCTCTATAGTTTCATCGCTGCCGCAATGATCGCAAGCAGCACTGTCTTCCATGCCGATTCGGTAGGCGAAAGCTTTGGTGAAGGCGACACCAAGCCATAGTCGGCAAAGCACCGTTGTCTCGAGTCGGGAGAGTCCAGACGGAGGCCGGAGTCGACGAGACGCGTCCAGTCTACGCAGTCGCGTGTGCCGTAAGCACTCGGTGTTCCACAGGGATTTTAATTCTGCATTAGCGATTTTTTGGATGGTCATTGCAGCATCAGTCCTTGAAAATGGTATAGATTTTTCTTCACCATTTTCGTGTTCTGATCGGGCAGCTGCATCGGCATGTTCGTTGCCCAATATGCCGCAGTGACTTGGAATCCACTGAAACGTGATTCTGTGTCCTTCGTCGAAGAGGTGGTGAAGCAGCTCTCTAATTTCCAGCACTAGTTGTTCATGAGGTCCCCGGCGTAAGGCGAATGTCAAACACTGTATAGAACGGCATTTTATAGTATACTATAGGAAGGGGGTCTGAATAAAAATCAAGAGTGTGGAAGAGGTGAGTATGACTAGAGAGAGAAAGAAAGAAAAAAAGAAAGGTTAATAAAGAGAAGAAAAGAAAAAACAATAAAAAATAATAAGCAAAATGAGAAACAGATTGAAACAGGCAGGCGAGAAAAGGTATTAAAAGAAGAACAACCATATCCATGCATTGCCTAATATAGAGAAGAGTCGTAAAAAGAAGAAGGTGAGCGATTAAAAGACTAGCCAAGCCAGAAACAGCTGGTTTTCCACTAGCTCTGCTGTCACCCATCCTTGTGCAACTCAGTGTGGAGAGTGAAACTTTATTATTATTCATTATTTTTCATTACAGCGCAACCTGATTATCACCGGTGCATATTAGTAACAATAAGTAGAACAGGTGGTAACATTTACTTTATGGCGTTATAGTTACCTGTAAGTCAATGAGCAATTATGTCGGGCCAGTTGGTTTGAATACATCTTGATAGGAAGCGTACCGAATTATACAGGCTTGTGTCGTCTGTTGCGCGTATAATTTTTCGCGCTTCCTACCAAGACGGTTACCTGTAGACCTGCCCAATTCCAATACGCTTTTATTACATCAATTGCTTGATGTGTTAGGTGACGTCTAGAGATCATTTTAGTGGTTAGCACATGTATTGTCCTTTAAAATACCGATGTTCCCACTATGGTGCGAGAAAGTAGACATCGAAAGCCAGCTTTCCATCTGTGTATGTGTGTCATCCACTCCATCCTCGCGGTTTCTCTCAAATAAAAAAAGTTTAAAAGCACGTTAGCCCGCGAGTGGCGTATTCGTGTCGTGTACTTTGTATTAGCGCCACTAGCCACATCAACAGCGCAGTGGTGCAACAGTGTAGTGAAGAAAGCTGAATAATGTGCTACACCCTGGTCCAGCAGCGATGCCTTATCAAGCATTCACGAGTTACCAACTTGGGAAGATCTGCGAGTGTCATCCGCTTCGAATCGAGGCCGAGCCTAAATTGGCTATTTATGCTTGCAAGATTGAAGGTTCTTGCGCTGCTGTTGCGTCACAATAATTTCATTGCATGGCACCTATACAACGTAGTGTGGACTCAGATCATCAGTATACATCTGCGTGGGTCCACCAACGCTTGCGCCTTCACATTTCTAAAAACATTTTACAGCATCTTTGCCAACTTCTTATAAGCATATCCATATAACTAGAAATAACAATCTTTATGAAATTGCCGAACATGTTAACCTTCTCGGATGCCTAGCTTGCTAATACGAGTGAAGGGTGATGACTGTGATATTTGCAATGACCATATAGTATACACAAATAATACGTTCAGTCATATACACACATATATGCACAAAATAGCAATACACAAAGTTCAAACAAATAGCATGACTCACAAAAACACCAACAGCGTTTTTGTATTTCGCATCGTACAGCCGCTATCTGGCCACAGGCCGAGGAGTTGGCGCAGCTCACTAATGAACATAAACAAAGACGACGAACATAGATGATCACGCCAAAACCAATATGGTACCCGGACGATTTATATTTTGCAATCTTACTGAATTATTACGTATGAAGGCGTAATACGCAAACCAGAGCGATAACAACGATGAATGTGATCCGGGAACTTGACATTCCCAGAGCCTCAAAAATTTAAGTGACGCATTGCACGTAGGTATCATTCATGAGATTCATCTTAGTGTGGAATTCACCAGATGTTACGCGAGGACAACGTAGGGTGCAGTGACACTAGTACCAATCGCAACCACTGTCAATTAAGAAACGCTTTCACGCACTATCCTGCCTGCCTAGGTCACCTACGTGAACGACGGAAACCGGTTTCTGTAATGAATTATTTCATGACAGATCTTTAACTTGTCAGGTTGGGTTAGGCCTTTCGCTTGGTGCCAACAGTGCATCTGTGTAAGTAAAAGTGGTCACAACCTTCGCACAAAGGTTGTTCGATTGAGTACATGGCTATATCAAGGAGCGAGTTTGACGAGGCTGCATATACTCACATTACTCACTTACCAGCGGCATTTATTCTTACTTCGACTGCTCATTCGCATTCCTCGGCGAATAAAGTAACAGTCAAGATCAGGCTATCACTCAGGCTGACCTCTCCGCCTTTCTGTAAGCAAAACTCTTTTTCTCTTTAGGACCTGAGCAGTTGTCAAGCTACTCAGAATAATATTGCCTGTTTCAGCGGAAGGATATGTTTCTCTCAACTGCAGGAACCACACAGTATTTTATGCATCTAATTCTTTTCCAAACAACCGTACAAAAAGTTAGAAGAAAAAGTGGAAACCAGATATACTTTTGGTGAAAAGTATCCCGAGGTAATTCTTTGCAGCCGCCGAATATCATCAATGTGAATTTTTCTTTTCAACGATGTGCTCCAATGTGATTGTATAAAAATAAAATTTATTCAAGAAATATTCAACGTGAACTTCAAAATGGGCACTTTTTCTTAATTTACCTTATTGTACAATAAAAAAGCCAACTGTGGTGCAATTCGTTTTGAGAAATAGAATTTCAAGAAGTGAAATAAGGTAGCATTAGTTCATTAAGTAGCTAAACTTAGTTGAAGTGAAGTGAAGCGTTTTTTTTCTTTCACACAAAGAAGAAAGCTGGTGCTAAAAGGTGCTTGAAGAAGGCCTTGGAAATTTTGTGCAGTCTAACACCAGGAAAAACACTGACATAACTGAAGTTTTAAAATATTAGTGGCAAAACCAGCAACACTAATTACGTTAATATTCTTTGGAATGCTGTTTTAGTAATACACATTATATGGAGTCAGGTCCCATATGGCTCTTTCAGCTATGTTAGATTGTGCTGATTTGTAGATCAGATCTTTTTTTTTCAAAGTATTAGCCGGACAAGAATTGGCCTTTAATTTCCAAAATGATGTCTGCAGCACAAAGGCGTGGGATAAAAACACGAACTTACAATAAATCACCACGTTTATAGTTGACTAAGAAGCATCAATGTTTTAGGAGTAAAAATAATACAAAAATATCTCAATCAATGAATTATTCAATCAATCAATGAATCAATCAATCAGTGCGGTCAAGTTTCACCAAAGCAGAAAGAAGTGTGGAAAATGTGCAGACTAGTAAAAAAGCTGCCGCTATTAGCTGAATCGACTGATTCAGCTTCTAAGTCTAGACGTGGGACCTGAATTATATATGTCCTGTAAAAGCTGGCGGAAAAATGTCAACTCTGCACCCAAAAAGGTCTGGTCTGTCATGTTAGGTCAGTTATTTTGGCGTGAACGGCTAGCGCTTTATTTCGTTTCCTGTTCTCAGAAAGTATTTTATCTGTACTCGTAAACATCTTCAGAGATAGCGAAAAGAGAATCAATTATCTGCAGTGCAGTTTAGCGTACGAAGATTAACACAGCACGTCCCATGTCTGTGATTTCACAGCTTGAAGCTACCCATCACACCGTCTCATTAGCTAAAAGATCGCAGTTTGGTAATTGAAAGTGGTATACTTCAGAGTCTGACTCTGAACGCCCAAATATATATTCAATATATAAGCTAGACCTACAGTATAACTTTACTACTACTAGGTACATCATCTAAGTACCACACGCGCGACTAGAACGCCTGCGTATAGACTAATCTCTTACAAAGGAAAGACTGTGACCTGTCGTCATGTATTTTTTTTTGCACATGTGGCAGAATCCTTCAATAAACGGTAAAGCTTGTGCCATGGATGGCAGATACATTTTAGTCAGCCGTTGCGATGCTTATTAACATACGCTGAGCACAACTTCAACAGTGGCTTCACGTTGAAAACATACAATAAAAAACGCCCTTGATTTGTTGGCAATTCAGAAAAATACGGCAGCTGCTTTAATTCAAGTTTCAGTCCAGCTAACTTTACGGCTTATCGAAAAAGAAGAAAAGAGGTCACAAAAGCTGTAACCATAGAGTTTCCCAAAATTACCTAGAGGGCACTCTGGCGCTGCGATCGTTCAGTGACCATGGGAACGATGGGTAGTACACACATTTGCGTAGTCTTCGTACTTGCGGGCGGTGAATCATACTTGCGGCTTTGTTTATTACTGGTTACGGTTTTGTTTTGAATATAGAACGAACCCTTTTGAACTTAGGGACTTGAACCAAATAGTAAGCTTTAAAAAATAAGGTTGTGAAGCGCAGACGGTAAAGATTTGCTAAATTATGTTTTCGTAAAAAACAGCTCCAAGCCACACGAACACAGACGGAGCCAGAGGCAGGCCAGAAGTACGAAAATTAGACGAGTGTGTCTACTACCCATCATTCCCATGCTCGCTGAAGCTCCGTGTGTTGCAACTCCCATAGACACTAGCGCCAGAGTTCCCTCTAGTAAGTATTGTGGGAAACTCTATGGCTGTAACCTACTTCTGCAGTCTATAATTTAGTCAGTGTTATGACAATGTGGGCATTTTCTTATTCGCCTTGAAAGGCCGAACGTAAAAAAAATTCTATTTCCAGTGCAATATTTTTCTTTAACGCGGAGAATAAATATAATCGTTCCAAACTATGCATAGAATACCAGTGCTTGTGCGCGTATCTATGGGTGAGAGCGTTATTATATGCTAATCATTTCGTCTCGAAAAAAAGTAATGGTAATATCCATGCTTTAGGAACAATCTTCGAAACTTTCTCGAGAAGCACGAATGCTTAATAACATCCTCATATACTTGAAGTGTAGGTGGGATATGTATATGCAAAACGAATTGATATTCTGACCAGAAACCGATATCTCAGCGCTGTAGCTTTGCGAACGAATTATCATATTTATGCCATAACGAAAATACAGAGCAGCGTTTATATATTCCCAAAGTTCGTTCGTGAGCGATTCTGTCAAGCCAAGAAAAAGGTTTCGCACTGTGAGATAGGAGGCTAGAATCATCAACTAAGAGTGAATGGAAATTGAAAAAAAAATTATTACCATGCCTTCAGCATGATAAAGAAACCCATAAGTTTAAAATTTCACAAGTCGTTCCCCACAGCGTCCCTGAGACATATCGGGATATTAGGAAGTTAAACCGAAAAAAATATTAAGCATGAAGAATGAAAGCTGCACAAGCATTTATTGCTAGTCAATTAAATTTGCAGACACAGTGAGCGTGTATTCTAAAAAATGCATCAAGTTAGAAATGTGCATAGGCTAATTGTCGGCCTATTCTGATGCTTAGCTTATGAGTGGCGAAGCTGGCTACCTATTGACAAACAAAAATTGGGGGACCCTTAAGGTTTGCGATAGCAAAATCCGGCCCCTAAAGCGCCGTTCAACTGCTATGTGCATACCTATTACTATGTGTTGGCACACACACACCCACACACACACACACACACACACACACACAGTATATTTCACCAGCGTGCACGCGCGAATGGTACGTACAGACTTTTAATCTAAAGCACCCGCACGCACGCGCGTGTGTGCGTACGCACGCACAGACGCACACACATACAAACACACATGCACATAGTAAATTGCACCAGTGCGCGCACGCGAATGGTACGTACAGGTTTTTGATCTAAAGCAAGAGTTCTATGGCCTTCATGTACGCGACGCGCACTCGCTATCTCAGAGGCCATAAAAAGATTCCCAACGCCTCACAGAAGGCAGCGCATTATCTAGCGTTTGCTGTTAGATGCGGAGCATCTAATACTCGAGGCTTGTAGTGCGGCGCCGTCCGCAAGCTTCCTCCTCCTTCTTCCACCATCTGTGCATCCCTTCCTCCTCTACACACCGCGCGCGCTTCACTCCTCCACCATCTGTGCACCCTTCCTCCTCTACACACCGCGTGCGCTTCTCCTCTTCACGAACATTCGCTAGCTGTATAATGTAGCGCGCATGCGCCGTCACGCTTCGAGAACATCGGCAGCTGACGCGCGCGCATGCGCCGTCGCGCTTCGAGAACATCGGCAGCTGACGCGCGCGCATGCGCCGTTGCGCTTCTCCCCCTTCTCGAAGATTCGACAGCTGACAGTGCATATGCCGTCGCGCTGTATATATACTCAATGTCGGCGCTCGCTCGCTCAGTTGCCGCTCGTCGGTTGGTTTGTACGGCGCGTCGACGTCCAAGGTCGCGGTGAAATGAATTCCAACGAATCCACAAACACAATGATCGACGTCCCTTCGACCAGCGCCGCCCTTTCGCATACGTGTGTACGTGTTCACTCATTTAACACCCCCTCCTACAACCACGTTAACCAATTTAGCCATCGACCCAAGTAAGTCGCAATTTAACACCCCATTTCACAACCACGTTAACCAATTTAGCCATCGACCCAAGTAAGTCGCACTTTAACACCCCGTTAACCAATTATATGCTCCGCATCCTCCTCAGTGTTCCCCCGAGGGAAGCTGCGGGCAATTTTTTTTTCCTTGATCAACGCTTCTGGAATGGCATGTTATGTGTTCCGCTAGATGGATATGGTTGTCCATTTTTTGAGCTGTTTGAAAGTTCCTGTGTGTTTCTGGTGGTGAGGGCTGCATTATAAAGGCCTTTTTCGACGTAGTTTGGTGGCCTCCCAAATGCGCGTGCAAATCGCCGAAGGAACTCGTTTTCGTCGTGATGCCTGTTGAAAAAAAATGCGTTAAGGAGACGCCTTCTATTACATGGCATTTATGTAGTGGTTTTTCTCGAAGCAGTTGCAAGTAACTTTGTGGCTTTGTGGTAGAACTCCTGCTTGCCACGTGAACGGCCCGAGCTCGATCGTCATTAGTAACAAAAGTTTTATTCTTTTATTTTATTTGCTTCTTTCTCAATTTTTTGCTCGCGGACGATTTTTCGCTCACAACCAACGGCACCGTCACCGAAGCCAGAATTTCTGCGATACGAGCTCTCCTACGCTATCGCGTTAAAACCTTGTGAATTCGCCCTCTTAATTTGGTGCCTACAAAAGCCGACCATCTACTATATTATTTGAAATTCCTTACAGGCCTTCTGGGCATTTTTGTAAGGGAAATTCTAATAAACATCAATGAGCAAAGAAGAAATGTAAAGAAAACACCACTAGAAAACAACACAAATAATTAAACACACTTCATAATAAGATATACATAAGCCTAATACATAGTGGATAAATACATGATGTATACATAATAGTTGTGAAAGACACATACGTACACAGTTACGTATACATACACAAGTATACAAAAGCTTTGCTGTTAATTAATGTACAAAAGACTACTTCAGTAAAAATGAGCAATTAGTTGGTGCTGGACTGGGTCAAGGTTGGACAATGAAGTTATGTTGTCTGGCAGGATTTTCCATAATTTAATGGCTCGAGGGAGTGCTGATGAGTTGAATGTTAATGTACGAACATATATGCATGTAACACTCAAGGTAATATGTAGCCGTATAGGTGTCCGGGATGAGACATCGAGATGAATTGAACATGACCTGTCAGAGGGGACATACTTTTGGAACAATGTTAGTAAGTCTCTGCCATGGAGCATTGTTAAGGACTGTAGACCAAGATCCGTTTTAAATTGTGTGACACTGCTGTGGTAACTATATGTTCGGGATATAAACAGTGCTGCCCTATTTTGGATGGATTCTAGTGCGTTGACCATGTTACTCTGATATGAAGACCAAACGAGAGATGCGAACTTAAGTTGTGGGCGAACAAATGTGAGGTGAGCTAGTTTACGAATATTAGCGGGTAAATTTCTTAGGTTCCACCGTATGTAACCTAATCTCTTTAAAGCATTAGAGCAAACCGATGAAGTTTGAAAGGCCCATGACAGCTTGAAGAAAGGTGAACACCATGATACTTGTAATGTGACACTTGTGATAGTAAGTCGTCTTGACTGCGGTACGTATAATTATAATTGTAATGTTTACGGCTTATTGGAACTACCCAACATTTTGATGTGTTATGCGTCACTATCCATGTGTTGCACCACTCGTTAATAAGATTGTGATCACACTGGAGTGCCAAGTGGTAAGTAGCTGATGTAATGGGGTGGTATATAATACAATGATTCGCGAATATTCGCTTGCTTGAAGAAATGTTATTGGTTAAATCATTTCTATATATCAGAAATAACAATAGATCTAATACGCTGCTCTGCGGTGCGCCTGAGGTAACTGGGGAAAGATTAGACGAGAGATTGTTAACAAGAATGAATTGTTGGTGGTTAGAAAGTTACGAGCACATTAAAACGGTAATGAGTCTGGATGAAGTGATGACAATTTAGAAATAAACAAGCAATGAGCTGCCTGGTCAAAGGTTTTGGCGAAATCCAGAAATACTCAGTCTGTCTGCAGGTTATTATTACTGCTAAAATGCAAATCAGTCGTTAGTTTCAATAGTTGTGTTTCACAGGAGTACTTCTTTCTGAACCCATGATGATTATGGTAATAAAACCTAATATATTCTAGCTGACAAAAATATGAGATTTATTAATGTGCTCTAGCAATTTACAGCATATACATGTGAGAGATAAATATTTGACAGTAGTTTTGCACTGTGCTTTTGCTTCCACTTTTAAATATTGGTACAACTTTTTCCATTTTCTACTCAGAGGGTAGAGTTCCTTTTGTTAAGAACTGCTCAAAATCTAACGCAAATATTTTGATGACACGGTAATGGTATTTTTTATTATTTTAGAATTTATTCCATCAATACCTGCAGAAGTGGGTAATCAAAAGTCAATAATGAAACTCGCAATATATACCTTCCTCATTTATTTCAATGGGTGTCACGCAATTTTAGCTACATTCACAAACTTCGGGGAGAGAAGAACTATCTTCGGAAGTGAATACTATTGATAAGTAAAAGTTGAATGTTTTAGGGCACCCATTGTCTGGTTACTTATTGTTACATTGTAAAGAAGTTGAACTAGTGTCACGATCAAGGCACATCTGCTTCCAAATTGTTTAGGTGTATTTTTCAATGATACGGGAAGGTCATGCTCAAAATATTTATCTTTCGCAACAGATAAGACAATGCAGTAGGTTTTTAAACGCCCTTGTTGTTTATCCCATGCAGGACGGGTGCCCACACGCTTCGCAATCTGCTATAAACGCTTTTTTCTTGTTTCCTAGATGTTTAAGACTTATAGTATAAAAAGGGTTAGATTTGTTTTATTTATTGTAATCTGAGGGACACACTGGTGAGCCAATGCTGATACCTTGTTTCGAAAACGAGCTCAGTTTTTTTTTTCAATGCATCGGTCGTCAAGCGGGAGCAAATATGTATGAAAAAAGAAATTTTCAAGCTCTGTTTTTATTGCTGTGAATTTAGCTTTATTGTATTCATAAATGGTCTTAGTAACATATCGAAAAATAGAACTTGAACATCTAGGGGTATTTGAAGCAAATGTCGATCGCTGAAACTTTCCTAATGAGTTCTTTTTGTTATTGTTTTTTGCACTGTTGTCAGTACTAAATCTAGTAAGTTAGTATCACGGGTAGGCTGGTTTACGACTTAAAACACGTTGTTGTCAAGTGTCAGGTTACAGAAGTATGTGGAGATATGACAGAATGATGATAGTTGATGCCAGTTCAATAAAGTTTAATTAAAGTCTCCAATGATATAGATGCTATCAGTGGCACACAGTTTGATTGTCTTATTCATACTCGGCACAGTTCATTCACGAAAAATAACCAGAATCAGGCGGACGGTAACAGACGTCTACTAGTACCTTATTGGAAGATATTAGGCATAATACCCAGATTATTTCAAGAATAAAATTGGTATTGATTTCGTTTGACGCCACTGCCTTCTTTATTCCTGTCGAACTTATCCTATAAGCAGTGCATTTATCACCCAATTTTTTTTCTTGAATGGGGTTCTCGTAAACGTTTTTCATTATCGAATATGAACGCTTGACGAGTCCATTGAATTGTAGTGTATTATGCAAGTCCGTCCGCTGCTTTACCGACGATTTAAATGTTGCCTGGACAACAAACACGAAGCTGCTTAGTATATTGCACTCACAATACTGCCAAAAGCCTTTTTATCGATTTTGGTAGAGCATACTGGCGAGATGGTTGTTATTTGGGAATCCCCACGGAGTTATAAATGGAACGAGAGAAAAAAAGTAGGGAACCCTTAAGCTTCGCCTTTAAGATTTGAACGTGATAGCGGTACTCTATTCCTCCTGTTCAATTCAAAAACTTAGTGATTCAAACATTCAAACTGGCTATGGACCTAGTACGTAGGCTTAAGGGTGCAGTAACGTGCGTGCCTTCTGTAGTGGGTGACTAGCTTTGAACTATGACGTTTTTATAATAAGGCCCGATGTTAATGTACCCTTGTACAGCGTGAATCATTACGGCAGTCTTTCGTGTTGTATTTTAAGGCCTGTATACAGGTTGCGTGTGCTTATAAAGAACAAAATTTACTTTCGCTACATATTCAAGCACAGAAAGATATCTTCACTGTACTCAGAAGCAGTGGCGTGACTGTGTGGTAGAACATCCGCCTGCCACGCTAGACTCGAGTTCGATCGCCACTCAAACTCAGAATTTTTTATTATTTGTATCATCTGCCTTTTTCTCGAATTTTAGGTCAGCCAAAGATGATTTTTTGCTCACAACCGACAGCGACGCGAGTATTTCTGCGAAATGAGCTCTCTAACGCTATGACGTTAAAATGTGCAGAAAGATTCCTATTGTGAGATCGGTACGCAGTGAGGTACAGTTTGCAGGAAATTCAGTATAGCCAGTCGACTCCTTTATGATGTGCCCGGTACAGATTTCAGTACTTTTTGTTTCCCGTGTGGCTGTCCACGAGTTCCAATATGTCAGTTGTAATGAAGTTCTCGTTGGGTTGACCATCTATTTTAGTGTGTCTTATTTACGTAAGCTCTCATGAGATCAAAACAAAAGCCCACCCAGGTGCCGTAGTTGTCCCCGGCTGCCACTGATAACCATAACCGCTATCACCATAAGTGAGAAAAAACGCCACACCAATGTGAAACTCCCTGACAAAGCTACAAAAGTGGTCTTTCTAGAGCTTGCTGTCAGCTCTGTTGGGCCAACTATTAAAAGTAAAGCTGCAAGGTGTGCACTGTACGAGGCAGTCGATAAGTCGGTGAGCCGGGGGCGAGAAACTTGTCACGTTCCGCACAGTGGCGACGCTATGCCATAAGCCAATAATAAATTTTGTGAAGTAGGGTAGCACGTGCTATACCATTATATATTGTTATGTAGAGAAATTAGGTATTCGGTACACATATTCAATATTTGATGCTTTTTTTGCTGTGGGCCTGTAGCTGATGATGATGAACAATGAATGATATATGAACCGATAACGATGCCGTTTGTAATAGTTTACAAGCGTTCCACGACACAAGCGATGAGCAATTCAGATTGTATGATGCCCCGTTTTTGTTGCACTTTTCTACCACATTACGCTACATATGTTAACCTGATTTTCTGCTCGGCATGATGCCTTTAAAGTGCCATTTTGCGAAGGAGTTCAATGCACCACAGTGGCTTTGAGGTCGAATACTCGACTTGCACGCGTGGGACCTGGTTTGTATTATACCACCAATTAAATGCAGCTGTCATGGCCAGAGGGCCAAACTCAATCAATCGATCAATCAATCCATTTCATTACATAAAAAATGCCAAGCCACAAACATCTAAAAGGCGTATCATCCACCTTAGCAGCTCGTGCGCTTGCCGCTACGCCACTTCAGTGGCCGTTTTGTACGTAAGATAGTTCTCAATAGGAAACACATGGAAAATGCTGGGCGCGTCCTTTCAGTGTGGACTTTCACACAGTCATGTTGAACAGATTGCTGTAGACACACGCACGCACACACGCACGCACGCACGCACGCACACACACACACACTGAGACACACGCACGCGCATGCACGCAAATCACGAACAAGAATTGTTTTTAAAACTCCCACAACAATTTTCAAACCACTTGACCGAAGCTCAGTGGGAAGTTTAACAAGGTGATTTCATTCATGACGACCAAGTCATTATGCTATAGGGGTGTTTTATGACGACATGTGGCGACTTCACTGCACTCCCACGGAGTACATAATTAGGCGTGGGAATCTTGGCGTCTCATATCCCGGAAAAACTACCACCCGGCTAATTTTAACATGGAAGTGCCGGGGTCCGCCACGGCTCTGCTGACGTACATCCGTTAAGGAAGGGGTTGAATAATATATGCTAGAAGATTGCAATGAAAAAAAATCACAGCATATCCACAAAGTGCATGATGATGAATAGGGTGAAGCACCCATAAGTCCGTCCGTGCTTCCATCAGTCTGTCTGTGCGACTGTCCGTGCGTCCATCAATCCACATCTGCGTCCATCTGTCTGTCTGTCCATACGTCCATCTCTCCGTGCATCCATCCATCCGTGCAGCTTCTCGTTTATGTGTCGTTTCTTGTATCTGTGCGTCCGTGCGTTCGTTCGTCTGTCCGTCTTTGCATCCATCCATCTATGCGTCCGTCCAATCATCTATGCGTTCATCCATCCATTCATGCGTCCGTTCGTTCGTAGATCTGTTTGTCTCTCCACCCGTGCGTCTGTCCATCCGTTCATTCATCTAATGAACCCTCCAAGTACCACCATCTCACATATAATCATTCTATAATCATCATATAGAAGTACCACCATCCAGTAAACATTCCAATGACTAAACGAGAGGTGGCACGGCCGGACTAGAGGAGCGGTACATGCACACTCTCTTATTGCCTGCGCTTCATGTCTAGTTCCCACATTTCACCGCCTTCTAGTTGATGGCGCTGCGGCCCTACCCTCGCCAAACCTCGCTAAAACTAAGGAGGTTTCGCCCACCGAGCGCAATGTGGCGACCCTTTCTGGTCAGATAATGTACAAAATGCGTCCTTCTGATACTAGCTTTGTGTAGTAAGTACCAAGTTCAAGGCGAGCTCGCCGTGCTGCTCTAGTGGCTAAGGTATTCGGCGGCTGACCCGCAGTCACGGGATCGAATCCCGGCTGCGGCGGCTGCATTTTCGATGGAGGTGAAAATGCTGTGGACCTGTTTGCTCACATTTGAGTGCACGTTAACGAACCCCAGGTGGAAAAATTTCCGGAGCCCTCCTTTACGGCGTCTCTCATAATAATATGGTGGTGTTTGAACGTTACACCCCACATATATATCAAATCAAATTCAAGGCAAATTTTATTGAACATTAGGTCACCGATACTCGCCAATGTGTATTTCATCAGAAACAACTATTGTTGTATTTATGATTAACGTGCGCGGGTTTTCTCCTCAGTTCAAATGAGTGAGCACGTGCCGCTCCTCTAGTCCAGCTGTGCAGGTGGCTACGTACTACTACAACGCACCACTACTACATACATCGCGGACGCACGACCTGCGGCTTGAAGTACCACTCACCAGGTTTAACAATTTTGAGCTGACAAGCGCAATGCGTAGATAAGGTGTTCGCGATGACATCTGCCAAAATTTGCAACGCTACACGCCGCGGAAGTGGGTCAAACTTCAAGATGAAGGCTGCTCCCACTTCCTTTTGCGGGCACACCCCCAAAGATTGAGGGCATGGTGTGCGCGTATGAATTTCCCTACGTACACGGCAATGCAGTGACATTTTTCCTCTACATAGACGACTATACTCTGACGTTGTCAAAAAAAGGCACGTGACATGACAAAAATTATTTAACATGACAAGTGTGTTTATATATTTACATGCTTCATCGCTAAACAAATATTGAGACGCAATAAGAGATTGTGAGCGTTATTTTTTTCATTTTTTCCCGTTAACTGCAACGAGCTACGGAGCTAATGTGCCAGCGTTTCACATGCGTCCATGCCCCCGCGGTCAGCACATCGAGAAGACGAGAGCCGTGGAACGTTCCTACGCGTTCGCGCGCTCATTGTGCGGCTCTATTCTACCGCGTCTGAGCCAGCGTTTCCAAACCATGCCACAGAAACAGGCAGTAAACCTCAAAGCAACCACGGTCAAAAAAAAACGCCGCTTGCGTGCACGGATTGTTCGGCCACGTCATGCGCAATTGACCTCTTGGTCGAATGCCGGGGAAGTTAGGTAAGAGACTTGGCTTGCGAAGGCTACGTAGAGGAGCGGCAAGAGTTTCGACTTCGTCTCCTCTCATCTTCGTTTCGCACCGCTTCAAAAAAAAGAGCTCAGTTTTCTCAGCTCGCAACGAGCCACATCAAGAAAAAAAATTTGTGGCAAATTGTTCTTCATCGGACACCCAACAACTTCCACGTTCTAACTAAAATTTGATATGGGACCTGATGAGTGGCCCTTTAAAGAGTTTCGCCCCTAAAAAAACAGAAGGCATACATCTGTCACGCACAATCGAACCAGCAACCTCTTGATTCTCAGTGCGTGGCGCTAATTACTATGCCACAAACCGTTTATTTTCTGTATTGCTAATGGTAAGCCATTTAATACACCATGTACAATTTCACAGTCCATTAGCGTGAACCGAAACATTAGCGTGTTTTCGTTATCAGAGGTGAGATGGCGTGACGGGTTCACTTTGGGCGGCCTCCATGAAGCGCCGCGTACACAGAGCGTGGTCTATTCTGCGCACGCGCCTACATGACTAGTTATTCGGGAGAGGACTAAGGTGAATTCGCACGCTGCCACGGCCATGTTTAAGAAAGGAGCGCGCGATGCTGATATACAGCTCAGAAAGAATCGTGACAGTTGTTCGTGCCTGTCCTATGTATGCTTCTGCATCATTTCGTACTTCTTTCTTTCTGTTTGAACAGCGGGCTTTAGGTTTCGAGCTGTAACAGTTGTTAGCCCGCACTACTGCTGTGTATGCTACTTTGTGCATGCTTTCTCCTTGAGGTGAGTGCTGCACGTTTCTGCTGCTTGCCGTTTGCAACGTGAATTTGCAATTTGTTGGCTTTGTTGAAGCAATGCACAATAAACGCTCACCTTTCTCTTTATGGACACGTCTCCCTATCGTGTTGTACCGATTCCTATAAAGCGGGATCAGCCACATTTTAGGGGTGAAGCTCCTTACGCCGTGGGTCGTATGTCCCGAGTAACCATAGTCGTCGTAGTAGCCAGTGACAATGGATTGCATGTCTATAAAACCATGTCGCTGCATAACCACAGATTGAATGATGATGAGTGGGGCGAAGCGTTCGTCAGTCGGTCCGTGCTTCTATGAATCCGTCCATCTGTGCATCCGTCTGTGTGTCCGTCCTTCCATCCGTGCGTGCTTCCGTCCGTCTGTGCGTCCTTGCCTCCGTCCAGCCGTCCACCTGTGCGTGCGTCCATCTGCTTCGCCCCACTCGTAATCATTCACCTCGTGTATATCCTCTGATTTGTTTTGCTTACACTGTATCGCTGTTATTTATATGTAATGCATAAATCACCAGGCGGGTTTCTTAATTCCTCTGCCACCCCAAAACTGCGATTCATCAAATTTTGTCGTGGACTTACACTCCTAAAAGATGAAGTATTAGGGGAGTAATTCTGCTACACAACAATTATCGCCATTGGTCTTGCTTGCATTCGTTCTCTTGAAAACAAGCACGGGTCATTTCCCTGTCGGAAAGTCTATGTCACACTGACAATGCGTGCGCTGTTCGCGACCGCAAACTACCGGAACCATAGGGATAGCGCGAGAAAAGTACTGGAAATAGATGACAATTATTGTTGGGTAGCACGGAAATTCCCCAAATACTCCATTTCTTTGGTGCGTACACTCTTGATAACGAAAAGAACGATCATAAGGTGAGCTTCGCCTTAGCGTTCTGTTATGTCCCGATAATCTCTGGGTAATTCAGCGGACTGTCTGTCCTCCATAGATGACTGCACAGCTTAAAGGGACCTTATGTACTGCACTTGTAGGATAATCAGTTGATTTGCTGGTATTTTTTAAGAAACAATTCTCGGTCGGCTCCTTGCTTTTCACTCCCTAATTCATTTTCTTGAAAGCTGCACAAATCTTACCTATCCTATTGGTATGCTGAAAAGCAACATTAACGCAGCATCTGCTTTTTACTTTCTTAAGCCTGTGAGATGAGCGATTGATGCACAGTATACCTATAGGACAACTTTGCTTCTATCGCTTTGTGCAACCACGCCCGCACTTCATATAACGGACTTGTGTAAACGTTCAGCGTTCAGTGTGTCCGTATTTGTACGCCCTGTTCCTTTTAAAATGAAAATGTACCAACTCGCTCGACTCCGAAACTCTACGGAAACGGCTGTAGCGTGCGAATGCTGGCACGCTACAACATTTCTGGATTTAAAAATGTGCTTTCTGTACTTTTTTCGCGTTTTTTTGCTTACCCTTTTTGTTGACTATGCGCCACAGCCCTGCTGTTTGTTGTTGTCTTGATAATTTACAGACAAACCGAGTTATCTGAACTTCGGATCTGCCCTGCTGGCAGAGGCTTGCCGTGTAGACGTCATAAAAATG
Organism: Rhipicephalus annulatus; assembly: GCA_013436015.1. Classification (NCBI taxonomy): domain Eukaryota; kingdom Metazoa; phylum Arthropoda; class Arachnida; order Ixodida; family Ixodidae; genus Rhipicephalus; species Rhipicephalus annulatus. Next base: position 371,995 of record WOVY01009599.1, read on the forward strand.
GCAAATATTTTCTCACTCACCAGCGAAGACAACCTGAGGCAGCTAGCCACCGAAATCCGCCTGCCTGTTCGCAAATAAAACTTTAATTTTCGAGAGAACACAGTGTTGATTAGGAAGGAGGGAAGCAACCAAAAGGAGAAGGCAGGGAAATTAACCAGAAAGACATTTGGTTGGCTGCTCTACACTGAGAAATAATGGAAGGGAACGAGGAAGATGAGAAAGAGGGAAGAGAAGGAAAAGAAAGAGATAGTATATTCACAGCAGCGCATACAACTCCACCGCAAGTCAGAGGCGTTCACAAAATCACATATTTCTCAGAAACACAAGAGGGCTTTCGTGGCCTTCTGGCTGTCGATGGATGTGGATACTGTTCTAATAGCACCTGTACAGAAACAGGCCGATCATCTAGTCATCGCAATGCGTTGGCAAGTATTTGTCTGTCTGAGTCAAATCGAGGACAGTGGCACAGCAGGTGTTCGATATTTTCATCGGTGCCGCAAACATCGCTTGCCTCACTGTCAGTCGTTCCAATTAACGTGGTATAAGCTTTCGTGAAAGCAACTCCCAGCCAAAGGCGATAGAAAAGTGAAGCAGCAAGCCGATGTAGGCCGGGTGGAGGCCGAAGTTGTAGTGAAGGGTCAACGTTGTGTATGCTTGATGTGTTCCACAGAGTCAGTGTGAGACTGCGGGCCAGATGACGACGCTGCCTCGCCACGTCCGCTCTCGAAAGCGGTATTGGAACGCTGTGTGCTTCTTTATGGCACGTGCTAGCACCGTGATCTGCAGAAATATTTCCGCTTATACCACAATGCCCAGGTAACCATTGAAACACAATGTCATCGCCCTTTTGTATTAAGAGGTGGTGAAGTTTCACTGTTCGGAAGGTCAACTGGTCGTGGCATCCGCGTCAGAGAACTGACCGCAGGCACTGTAACGCTGGTTTCGAGTCAGAAAGCACGGCCCATATACTTGGCCTTTCTCCAGAACTGATTAGTTCTAGTGCACTGCGCAGATCCTCGAGTTCTGCCGTTGTGGACGTTCTCACATGTGAAGTCTTCAAACACCGAGTTTCCCCTGGTGATGGTATAACCACTGCTCCGCCTGAACTAGACGGCGAAGCCGAGCCATCCGTGTAAATGTGCACGTCGTTACTGTTTTTTTTCCAGTAGGAACAGCCTCAGTTGTTTTAGGCCATGTGTCGGTAAGTTTGATTTTTTCCGCATTCCTGGGATCATCAAGTAAACTCGCGGCCGGCTCAAGCTCCAAAGAGGAAGCAGTGGCTTTGATGCAGGTGCGTACGCCTCAGTAAACGACGAGAGATAAAGAGAAATAAATTTTATTGGCCAATTATGCGTGGGGAGAGTGGGAGCACTGCGCAGGGTTCCGCACCCTGCTGTCTATCTATAACTCAACGACGACAGGCCCAGCGCGAGCTACTAGGAGTTTGCTCCGTTTTCTTTTGCCGAGCCAGGGCCGCGTCAAGCAGCTAGATGGCGTGTGATGCTTGCAGACAGTGACACTGTATGTTGTGCGGGGCCTTTCAGCAGCGAGGCTCGACAGTTGATGTGAAGAGCCTCTGGCATAATGCCTAAGGTGCATGTGCCTTTTCTCGGTATGAATATGCGTCTTGGTTGAGTGATATTGAATGATGGCACTGGTTTCAGCCGTTGAAGCACTGCAGGGTGATCCAAGGAATATCTCAAGTGCTTGGGCTTGAATGCTCTAAATTGTGCGCAGGTTGGTCTTGCCGGTGTTAGATATATCAGATAAGCTGTACCACAAAAGTCCAGTCATTAGCTTTGAAAGTGAGTGGCGGGAAAAATAAAAACACGTGCCACATGTACTGAACCAAATCTCAACTCAAACACCCCCACGTTTCCGAATGAGGGAGACCCTCCCTATTTGCACGAGATATGTGCACCGTAAACATGCACACAAGTCATACACTGTCATTTATTATTTTCCAGTGCGAGTGTAATATTGGTGATATACTTCATCAATCCACCCACACTAGTGATTCAAACAGGTCAAGTCACCTTCGTGACTAATAATATGGAGGGTGCAGGTTATGGTCGTAATTTTTCACTTTCTTTTGTTCAATTCAAAATGTTCACATACAACATTTTTTCACTTCATTGACACGCGTTGTGTCGCTCAGACATAAACTTTTTTGTCACTCGTAGAGGGCTACTTCTGAAAAAGTAAATTCTCACCTGTAATTTTAGTGGACTAATTTTATGTCCTCAATTTACACAAACAGAGTTTATTTCCCAGCATATAACCAGGCAAATATTGCTATTTGTTTATCATGGATTCCGACACGTATCCGCTTTTATGTGGGAATGAGATATGGGTCCGTAAGGTAGCCAAGGAAGCATAATTGCACATTTGGACAACGATCGTTGGTGTTGGTTTTGCACGCCAAGACTAAGTTGATGCGTTATATAGAAGCACGCGTATATATTTATGTATTTATATGACCTATATATATTTATATGTATTTATATTACCTTAAATGTGTGCTTTTCTATAAAATCATGCTTTGAAATATACCTATCTCGTCTAACTTTCAGAAGCTGTTATGATTCTCTTTATTCCCGCAAGCACTTATCGTTATGTGCCGCTTCCAGGTGGAGACGTTGACTTTCCTGTGGATTCTGTTCGCCTGCATTGTCCTCGGCAACAGTGCTGTGCTGGCCGCGCTCCCCAAAGGACAAAAGTCTCGCATGAACTTCTTCATCATGCATCTCGCCATTGCAGGTAATGTTGATTTCTAACGCTGCGGAAAAGTTATATCTGAGAGGCGTTGACAGCGAATGTATCAAGTCTAAAGGGCTCAAAGTAAAGAAGAATAATATTTTGAGTCTAATTAAGACGTCAATCTGAGAGCCAATTAAACGAATGTATCACGCCTAACGGGACACTAAAGAAAAAAATAATATTTTATGTCAGAGTCAGACGTCAGTGTTGAGAGCGTCGAAAACTTTCGTATCATATACATCCTTGCGTTGCAACGAAAAAAAAAATTGTTGTAAACGCAGTACGTGGCTTCCGTAAGAAGCCTAGAATTCTGCAATGAAAATTCCTAATGTAGCAGGGCCTCAGAATAATTATTCTCCAAGGCACAAATAACGCTTGATCAGTAAAATAATCCAGCAGTGGTTCACGTACGCTGCTGAAACAGCGATGTTGATAGCGTTCCCGTCCTCAAGCTAACGCATTTCAGTTTTGCAAGTGTCTCATGTATGCTGTGTCAGTGCTCTTCAATACGCCAATTTTGTTAGGCTTTAAGGCAGTAGTATAATTTCATGGCATCTTTAACGAACGTTTTACGATGAACGCTTCGCTCCAGATGCTCCGACATTGTGTATCACTGAACTTTATGAAACACTCTTTGTTAAGCTTAGAGGTTTCCGCATAGCAACAACCTTTTGTTATTACAGCAAACTATCACGTGGCAGTAGTCTGACTATAATAACGCACTGGTCATTTGTTAAACTCACAGTTGTCTTCTTCCTTAATTGTGCCAGGTGTTTGTAGTCCACGGTTACCCAGTTTATGTGGTACATACGGGTTTATGATGATGATAGCTATTTGATAGGCCACTCAGATATATGTCGCATATGCCTTTGTGAAGGCAACTGTTGCTTCCACAATTAAGGGTATTATTGAGACGTCGGATTTACTTATTGTCTGTGGCAAATACCCGTTTACGACACACAAGCGTTACCACGGATCTCGGACATGATAGGCTTGACGAAAAACAGCTTCAATGTACAAGAACGCGTCAGTGCATTGCGATAAACAGTGACATGCAAATATGGCCTGATTCATGCCAACAAAAAAATTTGAGTTTGGGCTGTGGCCTTCGACGGCAATGCAGAGCCAGCTGTCACCAAGCTGCACACACTCACACCCACGAACGCACGCATGGAGCACTTCTGCGGAGTTTTTCTTGGTATCGAAGAAATTCGATGGAGTTAGAAGAGAAAGCATAAAGAAGAGAAGAAAAGCAAAAATAAAACACGAAAAATCACAGCATATCCACGGAGTGAATAATGATGAGAGGGCGAAGCGTCAATTCGTCCATCTGGTCGTGTTTTCATTCGTCCGCGCATGCATTTATGTATCTGATCGCGTTCGAGTAGGCACACAGCGCGCAGGTAACACCGACGAGACGTGAGTCTTGGAAGCTGAGCGGAAGCGCCTTCAAAGCGCCCGCCGCTCTGCTCCGTCAATGCCCCACCAACGATCCGCCAGGTACGGTGACAATCCAGGAGACTGAGGGAGGCACTTGTTCACGCATTCACGCAAAGCGTGCGCGCGGCAGCCAATCAGACAGTAGCGGCATTTAAGAGAGTAGAAGTAGAGTAACGACATCTAGGAAATGAAAAGACAAATGGTCATTCATTTCTTCTAGCTTTTTTCGTTCTCGTCTCTTTTCTCTCGCTTACGCGTGACTAGTGACAAGGTTAAACTATAAGTAGCGTCGTCCCTAAAAAGAAAGAAAACAAATGAAAGGTGTGAACGGTCAATATTCGTGAAAATTGAACTTCTGGTTATGGTCTCCTCTTGTCTGCTGATTCTCGTCGTGCACAGGGTCACCTGAAGGTTCTGCCCTAGAATTCGGCAAGTATGACAACATGCTCAGTATTCAACATTGCATCATGTAGGTCTCTAACAAGCTCTAGGGTCTCACAGTGTTGTAAAAAAATATGGCACTGTTAAACATGCTGAGTGGATTCAGCGTGATACAACGAGAACAGGGGTGGATATAAGACAAACACTAGCGCTATTCCTACAACAACTGTAATAATCGCAGAATCAGATGTCCTAAAGCAGCAGCTAAAACCGCGTGGACCTCTAACGACGTTCATTGTGTGACCAGCACTAGTGCTCGTTTTCCTTAATTGCCTTGGTCCTCGTGGTATCACACGCACTGCACTCAACAGCACCCAACTCGCCCAAATACCACTCCTTCTGCAGCACTGTTATTATTTATTTTCTATTGGACATTAAGAATATCGCAATAAGTAAGTGATCAGTAAGCAATAGCACTAAACCAGAACATAAAATTCTATTTTCCTACTCACCTAAACTGACAGATCAGTCAGAGAAGAAGTATCACGAAAGTCATATGAAGAAAGGAGGGGCGAGTATGGTAACATAAGGCCCGAGGGTTGATGCAGCCCTGAATAAGTAGCGTTTTGGCGAGAGACTGAACTTGAATCTGGAATAAGGTATTTGAAATGTTTTGTAGCAAAACAAACACAGCCCAAAGCAACGCATGCGGATGTTTATTCAGGGAGGCTCGTGATGGCCTACCTGACGATAATACCAGGTATGTGAGTGTATAAGTTACCGCTGGGTGATTAAAATGAAGTGCTACAATAAAACAACGCTTTGAAAATGTTTCAATTCAGGACCACCACCTATCGAACGTCGCGGTTTGTGGAGGCGAACAATATAATAATACTTAACGGGAGAAACTTTTGAAATGAAAGATTACCGTAAGTAATAAACGCAATGGTGCAGGAATTCATTTGATCTTTTTTAATAGCAGCAAATATAATATTTCATTTCAGATCTTGGCGTGGGTCTGGTGAGCGTACTAACAGACATCATCTGGAAAACTACGGTTGACTGGCATGGAGGCAACTTCGGTTGCAAAGTTGTCAAATTTGCTCAGGTGAGACCAAAAAGAAAAACATCAGTCCAACATTACATACAACCACAAAAAACGATGTTATTATCAAAGACTAGAAACTGTCAAGGTTTCACTGAGAAATCTGTTAATGTAGCGTCTAAAATACCGAAGCAAACAACGCTGACACAACTTCATAGTCTTTTTTTTCGTTCCATCATCGATCTTCTAGCATAAAAATACCATTTAGTACTGGTGCATTCCTAAAAAGTTGGGGCTTTATGACAAAGGGTACGAGAAATCGTAATATTTTTCACTTGCATCCTAATAAAAGTGGGTCTTCTTAGAAAACGCGTCTTAGGGGAATGGCGCAGAACATATTGCAAGTGACGCGCTGTCAATCCCCCTTATGTTTCATTGTATTTCGCTCGCCCTTTACCACAGAGTTGTCATTCTAATTATTTTCTTTAGTTTCGGCAGTGTTGCATCCAATGATATTCTTTAGTTTCAACAAGGTGCTCCATACTTCGGCCATTTCGTTCATGTCATTAATAATAAAGATCTCCTACGCTAGAACATTTTCGCCTCCATCAAAAATGCAGCCGCCGCAGCCGCGATTTGATCCCGTGAATTCGGGTTAGGAGACGAATGCCATAACCACTAGACCACCGTGTTTGGGCCAACGAACAGTACTCTTCATTCTTCTCCTGGCAGTGTGGGTCGATGCTCGAAGCAAACGAGGGAAAGTTTCCTCATGAGGAAAAATCTGTATTGCAGCAAGTTATATGTGAAAGATTGAATTGTTGTGAGCTTTCGGTGTGGGAGTGGTTAATTCCTTCACCCAAGCTGATAGTGTTTCACTATTTAGTGAAAAAATAGTGTGGGTCAATGTTAAGCTGACCACCGAAGATTAGGATTAAAGCTTTATTGTAGCCTAAATTGGTAACATACACATGAACTTAGCCTGGGCTGAATCCTTGGCGAATATGGCATCGATAAGCATATAACAATCGTATTTGATATGCACCCGTTCCAAGCATCATAATTGCGGCTGAGAAACACTAAAGTGTGCGTTTTCTAGTAATAGGATAATCTACGTTTGCGCTCAAGCGTATACCACACAATTCTTGGTAAATAGGTGAGACGGAGCTTGGAGCTTCAGCCATGGACGCGACAAGAGATTTCAGCTCAATATGTCTCGCACTTAACCGAAAGCTGAAACTAACTGATTTTATGGGCCAATAATTCACTTCACTGATTCGAGAAGGTGATACCGCAACTGTGCGAGGGGGGGAAGAGTTTCATATATAAAGCGCGTATGCAAAATTTCAACCGTGATCGTCGGTAGCAGTTCAGTGAATAAGGAAAAAATTGTTGGTAAATCAAAAGGTAGAGGACCAAACTATATCATCACAGACCCTGGGGTTGTTTGTTCGACAACAACGTCATCAATTCAACGAAGATTTTTCTCATCTGTGTCATTTGTATCTGTGCATTTTGAAGTCATCACTTGCGTGACACAAATGACGTCAGAGAAGTCCTTGTAGATGATAGCCAAAAGCAGTTTCATGATGAAATGCATAAACGCGAATAGCACATTCACTTCGTCCGCTTCTTCTTTACCCCGTTCGCATTGTCAACAGCATTGTAGCGGTTTGAAGAAAGCTGAAACGCATGGGCTCTATCAGTCTGGCAGCCACACTCCATGGCGCTGCCAAGCAATCCCGATGTATAGGCGCTAGTCACAATATCTTCTATTCCTCACCGGGCCCTGTTTCGCTTCCTCTACTGAACTGTGGGTTGTTGAGGTCCTACCTCATTTCAGTGTTTCCGTTACACGGTGCCCATGCGTTGCCTCATCAGTCCAGAGCTTGATTCCACATCGGCATGGGTCCCACTAGGCTTTGCTATTCTCATTTTACAAAAGTAGTAAGCCTGCCTGTAATATTTTCTTCTATTCACCCGTATGCATTTTCGCTTTGTAATGTCGAGCATTTGTTTTACTCGTGGGTTCATTGGCAGCGCGTGCATATACATTTATTCTACGTTTAACAACACATACTCTACCAAAGAAATGTATGAACAGCCAACAAAACAGAACTAAATATTAAGGCAACGTCTCTCTTTTGATGGTGCAAGAAAACCGACCGAGTGTGTCTACGCATATATTTCAATTCTGTTTTGCTAGCAGCAGTCTCATAATAATTTCTGCTATAATGAATAAATGGTTTTAAGCTAGGCTTTTCTTACAATGAATTACATAAATGAAAGAAACATGCCTTCTATATTATGCTTTCTTTCATTCATTGAAACGAGATAATTGCTAGGTACGAGCGGAATGCACAGTAGTCGCAGCAACAGTTCGCTGAATTGTCTTTTTCGAGCTTTTTTGAAACTCTCGGGGCAACTAATAAAGGCACAACTGTATGGTACTTACTGCATCATAAATCATAATAACTTTTCAGTCGTGGGGAAGCGCACACTACACCACTCATTGATATTTGGATAATTGTGATACCCGCTCTACAGCTGCAAGGCATTTTAAGAAACTTGTTGATGCTGTGGCTGACGACGGTGAAGAGTAACGGGTAAATTTTTTAGGGTGGGGGTGGCCTGAAAGCATTCGGCGACCCTCTTGTTTCGCAGTTCGCATTGTGTGACGTGTGGTTGTTATGACACTCTTTTAAAACGCTCTACTACGCATGTTAACGTGATTCCTTCGCCGACATGATGTCTTCATGGGCATGTTGCAAAGTGTCTACAAGCACTGACGTGGATTTGTGGTAAAATGCTGGACTACCATGCATAGGACCCGGGTAAGGGTCTTTCACGAGGGGATGTTTTCTTATTTCGTGCGGCAGTGGTTAGGGACACTTGTGTCAGCAGACAACTAAAACTCAAAAAATAGCCCTTGCAGTCGGATAACACCTTAAGCTATAAACATTATCCTGCTTCTCTTCGAAGTGTTTCTGTGGCATGCGAACAGCAAGTGCGAAAAGCACCAAGACATTTGGAGCTTCTTTTGTACCAGCACCGTTCCGAATGTATTCGCAAGACATTTAGTTTTCACTCGAAAGAAGTGTTTCCTTTTTTGCATTAAAAATGATGCTGTATCAGTTTCCCTCAAACTGTGTGTATTGCCCTGTAAGTAGCGGTGCATATATTTCAATCTCCATTGGAACTCATTCTTTTGTTACAAGAATCTGAGTGTGAGAGTGCTTTTAATTTATTTATTCCTTCGTACGCACTAGAAATACTTGTATGTGTTGCCTAAATACGCGCTCCTTTTGTATTATATTTTATTACTTGAACACAGACAATTTCTAGCGCCACTGCTAAGAGCTGGTATAAACACCTGCAATTTTGTCTGTAAGACGATGTGTGATGAATGGTGAAGTCAGTAACAGCATTCGTAAAAGTTTGTTCCCCGGGATTAGTGACATGCATATATATTCAGGAAAGCAGCCATGATACTTTCATGTAAAGATACCTACAGGCCGTTTTCAGCTAGTGCACCAGGCTTTGTTTGCAGGTCCACCATTCATGGAAGTTTCATTGTCCCTATCTCTCATACCATATGTAGTGTTCAGCGTGAATGGCGTTGAAAGAATCCAATAAATAAATAAATAAATAAATATATATATATATATATATATATATATATATATATATATATATATGACACAACGGGAGCGTTGTTAACAAGGATAAATATATTTATTTCCCAACAGTTTTGGTGGGAGTCCTTCCTTCATAACTCATCCCCTGATGAAGGGAGAGGACCCCTCCCGAAACTGTTGTGAAATAAATATATTTATCCTTGTTGACAACGCTCCCGTTGTGCAATATCCCATACCTTCACGAAGACTAACTGGCCCGTTGAATTATTATTCCCACTATATATATATATATATATATATATATATATATATATATATATATATATATATATATATAAAATAAGGAAAAGAAGTGTATACCTAAGGGCTCGTTTTTCCGTGTTTTAACACAATATTAATAAGATATAACAGACAGTAATGCCAAGGAATGTACAGGGGAAGTTATTAAAACCAATGGAATGTAAATAAGAAAGAAAAGTGGATGAAAAATTACCAACTGTGAGCAGGAATCGAACCTACGACCTTCGAATTACGCGTTCGGTGCTCTAACCACTGAGCTGTCACAGCGGTGATATAACTGCCTGTTATATATATATATATATATATATATATCAGACATGGCGCCTTTAGGTTCTATACGAGAGACTAGTGGTCAGTTGTCAGCTCGTAATAAGTTCACGTGCTACGTGACGCCAAACAGGCTCATAAAATGTGTGCCACACTCGCCGCCGTGGCTACTGGTGGTGCTGACTGACACTCCCACGGTTATATTCACATATATACCCAGTAAGTGGCTGAGGGGATGGCCGCCTTGGTTCCTTAGTGGTAGAGCAGCGAACGCGTTATTCTAAGGTTGCAGCTTCGGTTCCTGCCCACGGCAAGTTATCTTTTCACCCACTTTTCTTTCTTCATATTTACTATACGATTCGGTCTAATAACTACCTTATACTATACTTTCCTTTGTATTAGTGTATGTTAGATCGCATATATATATATATATATATATATATATATTTAGGTTTCGGTGGTGATGGTATACACTATGTTAAGTTAAAGCTATGACAAAAAAGTATCCAATGTTTCTTTAACACACACAGGTCCTGGTTACGTACTCTTCCACATACGTGCTGGTGGCACTGAGTATCGACCGGTATGACGCCATCACTAGGCCTATGAATTTCTCCGGAAGCTGTAAGTATCCTATCGGTAGTTGACAATAGTAAGATAATACGCATGTCTGGAAACAAGAAAAAGAAAGAAATAACGTGCTTTTCGAACTGATTCACAATACACCATTCTTCTGGGCAACTCTCGTTTTTTACTGATATGCCATACTCCAATTTGTTCTGAGGATTTTTTTCGTCGCTTGCGTTAGTTTGATGATGATAATACTTTTTTTATTTTAATGAAAATAAAACGTATCCACGCTTTCTTTCCAGGGACCGTCCAGTCCCTACTTTGAGACACCTATGACATTCTCTACGATAGCCAGGGCCCGCTGAACAAGGCTTCTTATTTCCATGGCTTCTCACATGATCTTCGTAGGGTTAATTTAAGTAATTTTGTAAAAGAATTATTGTGCCAGAAAAATTCTTTACGTCCGCTGTTTTACTCGTACCCAGCACTTGCATACCTTTCATTTACAGCCATGGGACTCAATTGATATAGTTTTACACAAAAAGGTATTAGATGCGAAGCTTTTTATGGTCGATGTCAACTTGGTGTGTGGCGTGACCACACTTATTGCGCATGGACGGCCCTCTGGCTGTATTCTCTACAACAATTGCTCCCCCTCTCTTTTCTTTAGGCATCTCTCCCAGTGGCGTTTACACCTCCATTGTGCATGCACGTTTCTTGCCCTCTCATTCTATCCTCTCCTATGCTCCCCTGTCTCTCGTCTTGCAGCTTCTGCTCGCGAGTTTCTTGATAAAAAAATTGTTCTGTATCAGCATGTATTCAGCAAATATCGTCGAAAAACGATAGTCTTGCATGTGGAGAGAGTGAATAATTAATTTGATATTGTCACAGGTCCCGTTAATTAGGGAGGTGATCGCCGGGTTAATTCCAAGGGCCGGAGTATTGGCCCCCCGAACTGCTCCAGGAAAGCGCTGACAATTTAGAAGGGGTCTTTTTTGGCGCGCCAGCGGACGCTGACTGTGGTCCAAAGAACAAGTCAGAGCCAAAAGTTCATAAACAAAACAAATTTATATTCTCAATTATGGCAGATCCAACCGATAAACAATTATGCACACTCGACAATAGTTGAAGACGATATGTCACCAATCTAACAACGTACTACATGGTACAATCAGCCACACTCAAAAAAATGGAAACAAACAATACGCACTCTAATGCAATCGCATGCATCGAATAACCAAGACACTTAAAGAATAAAGAGTTCGAAAACATATTAAGTCCAAAGTTCTTGAAACAAAAGACTGAATGATACTCTTCCGAGATTCACTCACCGAAAGTCCAGCGCTGTTGTCCTACCGCTGCCCCCAAAGTTTCTCTTCCAGGAAACCTCGCGTCTTCAATTGGCCGCTCTCCAACTTCGCCGGTAACACGTCGACTTCCCACGCGTTGCGATTGCAGGACGCGTCTTCGCTATCTGACGGTAGTCTCCCACTCTTCTGCTTGTACTACCAGTCTTCACCTCTCAGGTGGAAATCTTGTTTACCTGCTTTGTCACTAAAGACAAAACCTTCGCCGATACGATACGGCGGAATGACCCTACGCACACTTGCGCAAAACTTTGGCCTACGCACACGGGTGCAAACTTTCTTCTTATCCTTTGTCACTGAGAACAAAAGGCTTCGCCGACAAGGCGGAATACCCTACGTACACTGGCGCAAAATTCCTTCTCCTGATCTCCCATCTCTGCTGCTCGGTTTAATACCCTTCGCGCTACATTCCAGAAAATTCTCATCGTTTCCGTCGGCGCGATGCGCAGCGAAGACTGGGGAAATCATGATACGTTTCGAGGGCCGTCCGCGACACATGACGCAACTCTGCATCACCAAGACCCTTTCCCTCGAGAACATTCGAGGGCTTCCTCGGCCGCCGATGTGAGGAGGTTAGTCGGCGAAATACGCTTCTGAGGGGAGGAGAGACGGCGCACCCGGGGAGCCTTTGGATATTTGTTTTCTTCTTTATCGCGGACCTTGAGGCGCCTCTCTGCGGTTGGTATTGTTACTGTCGCTTTAATTCGGCGGCGCGCGCTTTTTCGGAGCGCTTGTTTGTGACAGATGGTCTTCGCAAGAAATCGGTGAATGGTATTTTGGAGGCGCTGCGTTAGAGTGCCTCGAGCGTGCAGTGGAGGCGAACGAGCGCATCAAGTCATATTCCACGTGAGACATGAGTGCCATCTGGCAGTGTTTTTTTTTTGCAAAACGAAGCGCGTGGTCCTGAGACGGGCGTGTGCCCGTCTCAGAGGTGATAAGGGGTAGAACGCAAGGCGAAGGGTAAAGGCCACCACCGTGTCTTCTTAGCAAAGCGTTGGAAACACTCGCATTTCCGTGCAAGCGTTGCATGATCAGCACAGCGTGATAAGCGCTACGCTCCTTGGTATAACTTACGCATGCCTTTTCTAGTGAAAGATGAACATACAGAATATATACGTGTTGTTATGGTGCCTCAGGCATGCGCAATAATTGCTTTTTAATTGACAATCGCACACGTATAAACGCTCATCCTTGAGCATCATTGGTGGTCACTGTGGATGAGGTCGGCCGTTTGGGGTATCGGCTGGTGCTGGTTAATATATCCCGTTTGCGGTAACTGTGGACAAACAGACAAACGTACAGACAGACAGACAGACAGACAGACAGACAGACAGACAGACAGACCAATGGTTTTGCGTTGAAGGTCGCCAAGAAAGACTATCTCCTTAAAAACAGACTGCTCGCGTGACACAACCGTGCACTGGCCACTCCGTATTTATATGCACTGGATCTTGACCTGCATGTAGCGCAAGGTAGTGCTCTGCTGGTGAGAGATTTCTCTGGTGCAATGTTGAATGAAAATTCGCAGCGTGCGGGTTAACGAAAAGCAGGCTGTGGGTAGCTGTGTCCAAGTGGAACCTTCTGTAAATTGTTGGCCATTAGCGGTGATTGGCATGTTCCAGTAGGAGACACTGGTTTATCACTGCATGCTTTGCGTCTCCTCAGGCCTTACTCGGGCGCAACGCCGCGATTAGAGCCACTGTCAATGTCGGCTCTAGCGTTTACACTGGCGACAGATTTAAGATATACACTATCTAATATTCTTGCACCACGTCCTGACCCTTGTAAGCCCTCTTTGGGTACCCGGCACAAGCACACTTGCAAGGTACGCGCTGCACTTTAAGTCATCCTAATTTATTTATAGTAGAGAGCCACTGACTATCCATTCTTTGTCATTGTTCGGATAAAGATGGTACGCGATAGATACGAGAACTTTTGTAGAATTCTTCATGCTGTGGCTGATGACAATGGACAACAACGGCTAGCATAATTTTATAAGATGGGAACACCCGACGACCAATTAATTACGCGATTCGCATTGTGTTACGACTGGTTGTTTTTTTACTCTTGTAAAACACTATAACACTCGCACTAATGCGATCTTGATTCCGACACGAAGTCTGCCTAGGGTCAGTTTGCAATGAAATTTCAAGCACGCGCGTAGCTCAGTAGTAGCATACTCCTCTGGCATGCAGGCGACCCCGATTCAAATTCCATTGTGTCAAGTGTCTTTTCTACATTACTTAGTTTTTCTTAATATTCCGCGGTAGTGGGTACAGACATTGGCGGCGCTGGCGGACAACTACAGCGCATGTGATATCATACAAGCTGTCGGCGCAAAAAAACGCACTGTCATTGGGAAAGGATGGCAGTACTTGCAATTTGAAGACTGCACTACTCTAACGTACTTACGGCAGGTATCACGTGCTTACTGTGGAATTCCGTCACTAGTTCGAAGTATGATAATATCGGTATACACTGGCAGCCATCTTTTGAAGTTTGGGTTACCTGGTGGACATCAGGGCGAGAAGTGTTTAGTTTAGCGACTCCCATAATCTTTGCACATTAGTACGAAAGCTGTAATGTATCAGCTATATTATTTCCAGTGTAATTCAACAACGCAGCACCATCAAGTGCTATAAAACTTGCCCGCAGGGAGGCGTGCGCGCTGGCTGGTAACTCTAGCCTGGGCTGCATCAGTGGCCATGTCGCTGCCCTCCATCTTCCTCAACGGCGAGGCAATGGTGCACGGCCGTCTCCAGTGCTGGATTGAGCTCGAGTTGTGGCAGTGGCAAGTGTACATGACCCTGGTTGCTGGCTCTCTCTTCTTTATACCGGCCTTGCTAATCACTGCCTGCTACAGCGTTATTGTCTACACCATATGGAAACGGAGCAAAATACTGAAAGGTACAGATCCATAAAAAGTTAGAGCAAGAGGAGGATGTTATCCTTTCTATGAAATGCTACTCAGCGTTTGTAATGCGTTCGCTATCTTGCAAGAAATTAAAATTATCTCTCCCATGGTGGCGAGGTATTTTGACCGCGTATAAAAGGCACCTGGGAATGCAGGTTCCATTTTTCACCGGGTATACGCTATAGATTTTGGCATGAATTATCCTTGCGGCAGTTACGAAATATCAACCTGTTTGTCGAGTTGTTTCAAGCTGCGCTAAACATCAAAACAATCTCTCGAAAATCTATAGCTAGATGGCTTGTGCGTCTATTCTTTTCTACCTTACTTTGTGTCACAAAGAGAAATCGCTTCAAGTTGCTCGCTTTTTTGTTAGACAGAAGCAAATGATTACACTAGACAATTAAGCCACGGAAAGTACTGATGGCGTTAATTTTCATTCTAGATAGTGTACTAATTTTAGCGTAAATAAATTTGGCATTTAAATCGAAGCGGGCAAAAATAGTTTTTCTGTCAATGGGATTTGAACCAATTTGGTGGCTGTTGGAGTTCAAATCTTTTCGACAAAAAGGATGTTTCTTGGTACACTAACTCATTTTATTGTGCTTTATATATAATACGCTGTATTTACAGACAACAATTGACGTTTGTAGTGCTTTTCCTGGTCTTACTGCCAATGGTGTTTTATTGGTGGCTAATTTGCTATAACTTTTCTTGCATTGAACCTTCTTCCAGTTAGCCTACAGAGTTTTCTTCTAAGTGCCTACAGGTGATTGTGTGCTTATTTGCTCATCTACTCCTTAGTATAGGACTAAACGTCTCGATTTTCTTAATTGACTGAAGTCTCTAAGTGAAGTCATTGCAATGCCTCTCCACATTTAATGTTAACTACTTAGATTCTCTACCGGCTTCCTGGGTTGAGTACTCACTGCCCTATGCAAGAAGCACTGCTTGTTATGTCATTATTGGTTGCCTCCTGCGAGATATTCGAATAAAGATTTGATCTAGTTGGAAGGTTTCGCAAAGCCAACAGCAAGAATCAGTTCTCTGCTACATTTATGTACATATACTCTGAATACATTTACAAAAATCAGTCAGTACACGGTAGAACCACGCGCATCTTTACTGCTACTTTGATAATCCTGAAAGCCTCCAATATTTACCCTGCTCTACTCTGTACGTTTATTGATAGCTCCAGTAAGAAGCATGCTATAGTAACAGTTTTACCCAGAGTATTATTTTTTATATCGGTTACTGGGGCAACGTTTTTTTCACTGGGGTCATCTCCGGTGAATTTGTGCATTATTTGCCAATTGTCAGCCCATTTCTGCTGCCCTTGTCATGGTACTGCACATACAAGCTGCGTAATATTCTTTGCACTTTTCAGGAGCTCATGGAAAAGATATCGACACGAGAAGAACGAGCTCTCGAGGAGTGATTCCAAAAGCAAAGGTCAAGACAGTCAAGATGACTCTGATCATTGTTTTAGGTGAGATGTCTCATATGTAAAGGTTTGCTCTCGTAGTTCCATTGTCGTTTGGCTGTGGAATGACTAACTCTCTAATGTAGTATTGGCGAAGAGGATAATCGATTATTAGCTCAATAAAATGAAACACCTTCAACATAATAAACTCAATTACGTGCACATTCATACTGTACAGTAGTTCTTTTTAAACTTACGAAACGAGCTTCAGAGTAAATGCACTTTAGAGCGTAGCGAGAAAGACATAAAGTGTGACAAGGGTGCTATGATGAGATCTAAAACATTCAAGCTTGTGGGCTGTGTCTTTCATGTGCCTATGTGTTTCACGTAATCTGGTAATGGCTGTAACAAATAAAGGTGGGATCATTTTTAACCTCCTAATTTTATCAGTGATGCGAAAAAATATCACACATAAAAACAAGCATTACTCAAAGCAGTGTTTCACGCTTCAGCTGTGCTTTTTCACCCCGAAGATGGTGGTACAATAGAGCTTATTCATGACGCTAGCTCAATTATATGGAAGATAAGAGAATATGATTTCAGATACCAAAGCATAATAATTCCAATATTAGTGTGGAAGATTTTCATCCAACAGCAAGTTTTATCGGCCTTTCATTATCTGAAACAAAGACATTCATTGATAAAATTATTGGGCCCAGGCTAATCCCAAAACCCCAGTTTTATTGAATCACATTTTTTATTGAACTCACCTTACCTAATGCCTGACAGCCGAAATTTTTTTCAGGTTGATGCTTTAAAGCTAACTACAGCTGCAAAGCTAATATATACCAGAATAAACACACTTTGAAAGTGTAATTACATAGCAACGGCTACGCACATATCTCTTTGTTAGACTAAAGAGCAACTGCATAATAAAAAAACAGTATTGTGAGCACGGCTACCCCTCACACGCCTTCAGTGCAGTTTACATTGGAGAATTTCACCGGGCGAAGCAAACCACCCCAAAAACAGCAAGAACATGTACGCTAACTCGCCGGTTGAGTCTCTATAAGGCAAAAATGCAATATATAGCACTTTCCTTTTGCAATTCGTTTAGGTCATGTGAACACTGTTACACACAAATTGACAGAAAAATGTTCCCAAGAAATAAAATGAAGAAATCATCACAGGCACGTTGCTGACTGAAAATGAAGACTATGCCGAGTAATCCGGCCACCATTATTAAAAGCGCAGATTTTGCAAGCTCGCGTTTTGCAACATTGCGAAGAACGACACAATAGCATATACAGGCCAATGGGCTTATCGAACGTGTTGCTCTTGTTCACGTTTTTCTTTTCAACATAATAAGCCTTCCGTATAACTCCATAAGGAAACAGTCGGCGATGTTTACATTAAAACACGTTGTTACAAGATAAATCTTAGAGACGCAAATAAACAGATGTTGGTTTTACATCATTCAGCACAATCCTAAATGTTGTTACACAGCCTTTGACGGCTAATAATGATGCGTGCTAGTTGGCATTAACATGCTGGTTCTGTAACGTCACCGTAGCGCAATAGTCGATGCAAACAAGTTTTTATTTTCTAGAGAGAGCGTGAAAACATTACAATACTAGTTCAGCATAGTCTCAAACTACTGTATTCTCAATTCGATTATTCGATCAAAAACATTGAGTGAATCAATAAGTTGAAATGTTGACCGTTGTCGTCAGCGGTGCTAACAAGAGTGATAACAATTATCAACGCATGATGGCGTCACCATGTGAGGTCATCGTACCGTCATAAATCACACAAATGTTCCAGCATCGTGACGTTTGGACGCCGCCTGGTGACGTCTTCAGATGACATCGTCACTTCATCAAAAATAGGCTGATAACAGACGCGTTGCCAAACCAGGTAAATTCGCAGATGCAATTTTTGTGATCGTATTACAGCAGAGAAGCAAGTTAGCTGCTGAAATCTTTCATGGGGGGTTTAGCGGTGTCAGTACGTAGAATGTAGCAAAAGAACAGGGCTTGTGCCTTGTAGTCCTGTTAAGGCCTGACCACAAGTAAGTCATGCAACTTGTTAGCTCGTGACTTTCTGGCGCGCCGCAGCACCCACTCTTTACAAAGAGAAAAAGAGGCGCAGCTTCGCATAGCCACGCGCCCTTTCTCTCTACGTGGAGAGGGCATAGCACCACGCCAAACGCGCTGAAACGTTGTAGTGCGTATGCGTGGCCAGGCCCTCATGCGAAGGCGTGGAGTTGCCTGCCAGTTTATTAACGCCTTTATACCGCATTGAAGTCAAAAGGTATGCGTTTCGAGTATTCATTGGGATACAACGGTTCACAGTTAGACTCTCTTGTCATGATATGTTGAGTGTCTTCTTGAGCTTCTTTTTTCGTTCCGCACGCAGCGTTCGTCTTCTGCTGGAGCCCGTACTTCATCTACGACTTGCTCCAAGTGTACGGCGCGACACCGAAGACTCAGGCGGCCATCGCCGTCGCAACGTTCATTCAGAGCCTGGCACCACTGAACAGCGTTGCCAATCCACTCATCTACTGCTTCTTTTCGAGCAACATGTGCCGCCACATACGACACGAGGCCCTGCTGACATTGTCGCCCCACGAACCACCGTCTTTATGATCCGTGCGCAGCGCCCGCGTCTCGGGCAAGAGGTCATGTGTGACGCATTCGACGGCGGTATCCAACTCGGTGCTCTGAAGACGACCGACACAGTTGAGAATTGAGAACGCAGGCTTGCATAGAACATTGACTGGAAAGACAACAGGCTCTTTATCACCCTAGACATTGTTGTATTGATTCGCATGCGTGGTAAACTGTTGAAATGTGTGGGTGCGTGCAATTTTGATGTTTGACTACCATGGACTATACCAGCTGTAGTACCATCGACAAGCGCTGGTATAAATCTGGTCTTAAACCCACCACCCGCGCACATATGACTGTCCTTAATAGTTTGCCTTAAGTAAGTTCGCTAACTACCAGACGTTTTGGGTTGCACGACTTTTTTGGGGGGCACTGCCTGCATTGAACGCAAAGAAGTTTAACAACTTTGTGGCAGTTTTCCCAAGTAGCCCAAAGCACCGCCGTGCTGAACATACAGGGAATGGACAACGCCCGTCCTGTATGCGTCCTCTCGCGTCTGTGGTTGTTTATTCGCACTGACTTAAAAGTAGCTCACATGATCACAATGCGTTAAAAGACAACCGCGGAGGTCAACTCTTCATTTCAAAATGCGTGTTCGAGTTTGAGTAATTTTTGACCTCCGTATCAACACATTTCCTAAAACCTTACCTAAATTCAAACTCTCAAATGCGCGATATGATGGATATAA
Organism: Rhipicephalus annulatus; assembly: GCA_013436015.1. NCBI lineage: Eukaryota > Metazoa > Arthropoda > Arachnida > Ixodida > Ixodidae > Rhipicephalus > Rhipicephalus annulatus. Next base: position 391,454 of record WOVY01009599.1, read on the forward strand.
AATAGGACCCTAGTTTCAAATCACTCACTGTTACTTGCTCACTGTTACTTAGTTCAACACCCCCTCGTTTTGTTTCGTATGTTTGCCTCAGTTCTGCAGATTAGTTTCCATTATCTGTTCAAGGTTTAACAAAATGCGTGTCACGTGAATTATTTGCGCATTCGGAATACCTAGGGCACACTGGTATACGCTGAATAAAAGTTTAAGCCTAATGTTTCTTCCGCGTGCATTCATGAAAACGTCGTAGTACTTCGTGGTTTGAATTGTTACCATGTATCTTTAATATATGATTGTCCGACTTTTATATGCAATGTTATTGTATTGAGTATGGTACCTCAATTCTCTCAAGACTACTTCATGTACTTAAGATCTCGGACGTTCACACATTGTAGGCAATGTTGTGTCTATCAGTAGCACTAAAGCAACTCATGAATGAGATGCTTTAAAGTTTTAGGTTGGTGAGTAGCGAGAACTGTGTCAGTATCTGAATATGGGCGGTAAGCAACGAATGAGATTTACAGTACTTTTTTCAGTGTGAAACAATGCCATAACCGCCTAGGGTCCGTGTTCGAGTCCCAATGAACTCAGCTCAACTCAATGGGACTTCGATCCAAGTTTTTTTTTTTTCGTGTCAAGGTTGAAACTGCGCACAATTGATCCATTGATTGATATGTGAGGTACAACGTCCCAAAACCACCATATGTTCATGAGAGACGCTGTAGTGGAGGGCTCCAGAAATTTCGACCACCTGGGGTTCTTTAACGTGCACCCAAGTCTGAGCACACGGGCCTACAATATTACTGCCTCCATCGGAAATGCACCAGCCTCTGCTGGGATTGGATCCCACAACCTGCGGGTCAGCAGCCGAGCACCTTAGCCACTGGACCACCGAGGCAGGGCTGAAACTCCGCACCAATTCAGTATATGAGTGGATAATAATGTACACATGTCTTAATAAGCATTGTTGTTGTTTTTTGCCGAACAGCTTTAGATAGGTAGCATTGATCAAATGCGTTAAAGCTGTTAGTAGAGCGATTGAGCATCCAAATTTGCTTGGACCACACGAAAATGTCATGATCTTGACAACAGTTAACGCATTCGCTCACTGTTTCCTTCGTTTTCACTCATAAGAAGCGTTTAGATTTGGACAGGAGTACTACGTAATTCTATTGAACAATATGCACGACTTAGTCTACAGTACCAGTCTTCAAATAAACACGGTAGTTGTAAGCAGGAACGTTTTTTTATCATAGAAATGAACAGGTAATTTTAAATAGCATTTCACGCTTTTGCCCGTTAGGAACTTGGAGCGTTTGCACTTTGTCAACTATGTTGCAGTTTTGGCAAGACACTTCAAGCTGGCTCTATACAACGTCACAGAGTGACCTTACCGTAAATGATCTATCACCGATTCAAACATTGCTCAGCAGCTATTTATAATGACTGGTTTTCTTAGCTTTCCAGATATAACGGCATCACTATTTGTAGCCTATCAGAAAAATAGCAGAATCTTATAGGAAGAAAAAAATTGTTTTTTGTTCTGTATTCCACAGCACGACATTGAGCTTGCAGTTTGTCGTTTTCTAACCGAACCAACTTTAAAACATATTAATCTCACGTTACAGGTGAGTCAAATTGAACTTTTGTTTTACGCCTTCTTAGTTGTTGTTGATTTAGTGTGTAATCAAAGTATTGTCCTTTTTGCATAAATTCAGTTGCTTAAAAGAATAATGGACATCATTTCTTTCCCTAATGCAGCCATTGCCCTGCCTAGGCAAGTGCGAGTGTGCTTTTTCATGAGTGTAGGGCTTCTAAACATTTTTTTGAAAATTTCGATGGCAACGTCGGTGTTGTTTTATTCTTTATTGTGTTGTCAAAGTTACCTTAAAATGTGTCTAAACCAAGCATAACTTCAATATCAGAATGATAAAATGATGTCGAGTGTTTATTACGTATATTGTGTTTTTTGCACTTTATGCCTGATCTATTTACCAGACGTTCTGTGTTGCCTCGAAACGAGTGCTTCGATTATCCATTGCAGTGTAGCTCGTACTTGTTACGCCAACGTTGGCAACCCTGACTCAAGTTCCTAGCACGTGAAGCGCGTTGAAGACCATACTCAATCATTCATATGTTGTTGGTGGCTTGTATGGGGACTTTTTAATCATGTTTGTATTGCTCAAAGATTAAATTGTTCAACGTAAAACAGCCTTTGTCGGTCATAATTGTGTCGCCGTGGAGTGTCGATAACCTAATGCAATTTATTTGAATTACCTTTAACGCCAGGCTGCTTGTGTGCAATAGGTCGGCTGGAATCTTGACGCATTATCGGAAGCACAAAACGTTTTACAATACCAGTCTTTTATTCTTGTTTGTATCAAACTTTGTGTTCCGGGATTACTATTGAAGCTTCACGTTCAGTATTGGCGTCAGTTTGTGACGTTGTCTTCTCCCAGGACAATGTCGCAATAATATTGTTGCTACTTTCCTTCGCACGATTATTTGATGCTCACTTGAGTGGAAAGTGCTTAAAAAGTACTGTAAAGCCTTGAATCGTTGCGTTCTTTTTTTTACCATGTTTGTCATCTGTGGAAATATTGTGTGAGTGTGTGTTTCTTGACAAGACACTATCACTATCACGCCTTCTTAAACTAATAGCTATTATGTACAATTGATTCATTTAAAGTCATGTGGTTTATATGACTGCAATGCCTAGAACCACGAACAAGCTTGTGCCCAAAGAACTCAGTAAAAACATGATTGTTAAATAACATGAAGTTTTCCTATGACATTTTTAAAGTCAAATCAATGAGTGATAGACAGAACGTCTCATGTGATCAAGTTCCAATATAGGTGCGTAACAAGGTCTGCTGTATATCATCGATAAGACTTCATTTACACATATCTCCAAAGCCTACCACTTCCATCTTTCCTAAGTGTATGAGACTATCACCTTATGTTCCAGGGACGCAAAAACATGTATTTACTGTGAACTTCTTGAGTTCTGTATAGCGAAGAAAGTTAGCAGCCCCATTTGAATATCTTATTTCGCTGCCGACATTTCCCATGAATGAAAAATATTTTTCATTTTTTAGGATATCTTAACTTTATCTCGCAACACTCATTACGTTCACAGTTATATCACAACTTCAACAATATTTGCTACGGCTATATACAAACGCAACTATAAAAAAGCGTGCCCTGAGTTACTTTGTCACAATCACAAAAGGGCATTGAAACCTCGCTTTACTTGTTCATTTTTTTTCAAATGAGTGTAAACCTATGTGTATTTATTTTTGATGGAGAAAATTATATTGTATGTAAAGTGCATCTATCGAAACCAGTAAAGTTGAATATTTCTAACAGTATTGTGCCAATAAAAGTTTATTGATCAAATAATCTATAAGCATGGGTCACTTTCATTACCTCGATCTCGCAGAAAGCTATCATTTTTAGAAGTATTTTTTTTCTATAAAATAGTAATCAATTGAATAATATGCGTGGTTTAACGTCCCGAAACCACCATATGACTATGACAGATGCCGTTGTGGAGGGCTCCGAAAATCTCGACCACTGGGGTTCTTTAACGTGCACACAAATCTGAGCTACGGGCCTACAGCAGATTCACTTCCATCGAAAATGCAGCCGCCGCTGCCGGCATTTGATCCCGCTACCTGCGGGTCAGCAGTCGAGTACTTTAGCCACTAGGCCACCACGGGGGCGCTTCATTAAAACAGTAAAATAATACAAAAGTGTTAAGCATAAACGAACTCAGAATATTGAGTTCTCAATCTGTGCCATTGTAACTGAATGAAAATATTCTTGTTTAAAATATGGGAGTACTTTAGGCTGCAGGGGGCAGCAATTGTACATTTCGTAATGTGATTGTGAATGCAGGATTTGATTTCGAAGGTGAAAATTGCAAGTATATCCAAAAGAAATGCCAAAAATGTTCAACAGTTAATAGGCTGTCCAAGGCTCTTGTCTTGTTTGGAGGAAAGCTGCGCTCTTGTAATTGAGTGACTTTGTTTTGCGACAAGGTGTATATAGCGTGAAAATGCAGCAGGCGTTTCCGAAAAAAAAGTATTGGTTTATACTCAATCTTTACTCATTAATTACTAAAGCAAAGCTTATTGCATCAGCAGTTGTAAGGCGACAGCAGGCCGAAATCATAGAATGTTATAAATAATAAAGTTTCAAAGTTTGTGCCACCACCATCGGTGTCATGACTCCTAAAAAGTCTAAATCGACAAGCTAGCGCAGCACATCTAACGTTCTAAGAACGAAGGAGAGCGTGAATGAGCTAGGGACAAATGTGCCTGGAGCAGAGATGGAACGAGCCTACTAATTTCTATGTAAAGCGCATGCGGCAACTTCAGCTTTCTTGTGAGGCCCCATATCTATTTCTCCACAAACCAAGAGGAAACGCATAGAGTGTGTTTCTTTGGGTGAAGGAGCGTGGTGAGGCACAAGAAGGGAGGGGATGGTGAGGCTTAGCGGCCAAGCTGTAACTGCTTACGCGGAAGCAATTAATCATCATGTAACTGTGGGAGACTTATGAGCCCTTGAGACAATCCATTCGTTTCTCACTCAGGTCAAAATACCACACAGATGCTTCGTCATGACTCTCATTTGTGCAAATTATGAGGCATACGACTGCGATAGTTATACCGCGAGAACAGAATGACGACAAAGAGACGTTCTGCTGTCGCGCTATAACTATGATCATGTCATACCAACTAACCCAAAGTGCCACACTTCTAAGATATGGCATGTGGCCTCAAAGCAGCCCAATAAATATCTGAGTACATCGCTAGCACTTGGTGCCACGTTGACTGCCTAATGTCGAATGCAACCACAGGGCACTTTGTTGAAAGCGTAGCAATTTAGTATCACCATTATCAACTGCTGTCACTTGCACCACGAATGAAAAGGATGACCACGGACAAAAAGCCGTTTTGGAGAAAATGTCAGCCTGTCTCTTTTTTAGGGCCTCTACAAGAACGAAAAATGGCAGATTTCACGTATGTACAGTGGGAATCGAAGCACAAATGAGAAATGTTGATATGTCGCTTCAACACCCGCACAACTTTACGAGGCCGGCGTGAATAAGCCATACGTAACATGCAAAATATGATTATGATGTTTGGACATGACATTTACCTTCGTCGTATTTTCACGTCGCATGATACAAAATCGGGTATATGAGGAGCTAAACAGCTGCAAGCGTGCTGTGAGCGTAGCAAGTAGTCTTAATTTACATGACACGCACGTCATGACAATCAAGTTTGGACGTGTCATTCACTTTCGTCCTCCGCTCAAGTCACGTAATACCAAATTTGGTATATGTGAAGCTAGCGAAACAACCGCGAGCGTACCATGAGCGCGGTGTGTAGTCATGACTTATAGGGTTTTTAACTCATATTCGCCTTGCAGTCATGTCACACGATGCCAGTTTTGCAAAGCGTCATCTGCACAAAACCACCGGAAGGACAGAAACACCACGAAATGTAAATCTTTACATTCATGACATACATATGAAGATTTTCATGTAATGACTAGTCACTTATGCTCGTCATACAGTCATGGTATTCCATACAAATTTTGGTATCGATACCATTATCGAAATAGCCGGGAGAGCTAAACGTCTTAGGTGTCTAGATAGATAGATAGATAGATAGATAGACAGATAGATAGATAGATAGATAGATAGATAGATAGATAGATAGATGATACGCTCAAAGTCGCCGAAGTTCGCTAAGAATGGCTTTGCTTTCAGAAGCGTTTCTGGCATGCCGAACAAGTGGTCACAACAAGCTTTTCTTTCTTTTTTTTGATGCTGATGTCTTGTATATCTCTAAAACAGTTTAGGACCACCCGTGTAAGTATCTGTCGATACGGCCAAAAGTATAGCACGTCCCAAAGTAGTCGTAAACGCCACAATCCACTGCCATTTCCAGTGAATCAGCGAACGTTTCCTTTCTAGTAAATTATTTGTGGTGGCTCCTTCGATTGTAGTTTTTGCCAATAGCAGACCGGCAGCGGTTTCTCCCTGCGGAGCATTTGGCGGCTACATCAACTTCTAGCCGCTTTATTACGCGCAGTACGTCGCTTTCTTAGAGCGCCTTCTTAGAGTGCAGTAAGTCCTGTCAGTGCACCATGAGCACATCATTTGCAGATGATTGAATACTAAATGCAGATAAGTTGCTATTTTTGCAAATAATTTCTATGCAATGCGACTAATTGCAGAAATGTTTAGGAAACTGAAATACTTAACTCGTTCTGCCACTTTGTAGCATAACACAGAGTTTATGTGAAGGAGTACGAGGAAACAATGTTGAGGTTGGCTGTGAATACGGTCTAGGTTATCTACAGCCAGCTTTATGGCTAAAGTGGCCACCTTCGAAACGTCGTTGGTGTCCCGTTGGATTCTCAGACCTGCTAAAAATTTGAGGCAATGAGCTCTTTCTTTTCAATGATGAAGCTAGTTGATGAATTCAGGTTTTTATGTATATATGCAAAAACAACACATTATAAAGTGAGAATGAACAATATGCCTAGAAAAGAAGTGTTTAGTTTTAGAATAAAATAAATGTGCACTTGTGTGGATGCCGAAAACACCAGCTACACTAGGTCTATCATCGTTTTCCTGGTGCAAGGGAGCTTTTCTTGCCAACGCCTCCATTTGCATGCATTCGTTGTTATCGTCACCACTATTGGCCATTAGCAACGAATTCCTGATCAGTTGAAAGCATTCACCACTACCACAAACATGAATGTTCACGTGGCCACTTTAAAACCTCTCTCATTCAACCCTTTCATGATCATCGATAGTTATCGTCACCGTTCACGTTAATTCTTATGTTCAATACTTCCATCATAACCATCATTATGGCCATTCAAGGCTCATGTAGTTGCTCACAGCTCTACTTGAACGTGTTAGCAGTCACTCCATCCGTGATGGTGGCATTCGTCGTTACGTTAAAATTAAATGACCTTGGGGCCTATGCCCACTGCACTCTGTCCTTGTTTGTTGGCGGCTGTGCTCCAAAGCGCTATTTACTGGTGCTCTCCGAACAGGAGCATAAGCTTCCGCTACTCAGCTCGAAAATTATGGCGTGCATGTCTTCGCCGCTGAATCCACATCCCAAAAATATTAGGTGGCTCTCTAGATAACTTCTGAATAGTGTATTGTCTTATAATGCAAGTAATCTTTCCTGCAGGGTGACAAATCGAATCCGGCTACCATGCGGTGGTATGTCAGCCTCGTACTGAAACTATGCACAGCTGGTGCCAACAAATGTGGACGCTGCCATGCAAAACTTTGCTCACAATGCAACAAAATACCTCCAGAAGCAAGATAAAACCTTCCAATTCTCACATTTTAGCCAGATGTAAAATTTTTTTTATTTGATTGCGAGCTTCTAAGACAATTATGCGAGGTAATTCTGTCAAAGCAATTTGTACGACAAGAAAGTGAAACGCCTTACAGAAAAAGCTGAGCACTTATTATGCATTATTTCACCACAATGGAGAAGGAACGAATGCAACAGAAGAATATTTTAATGTCACGTGAAGAACGTCCAGCGGCTGTCATTATGCGACGCTCAGGTATACTAGAAATGACGCACGAAAAATTGTACACAGGATGAACGCGAAATAACGAGTGTTACAGTTGTCGCTTCAAGGGTGCGGCTTGAACATAAAGATGCACAAAACGAACGCACAACTACGTACAAAACAAGAACGAATAAAAAAGTTTTCGTACGTTAAAACGTCTTTATGTGTCAGCCACGTGCTTTTTTAGCAAAAAGTGGCCGCTGCGGAGAGCGCATTGAACACCGTGCTCTGGGTAAAATGCGTTACAAGCACAAGGCATATACAAAGTGCTACAAACACAATATATATATATATATATATATATATATATATATATATATATATATATATATATATATATATATTGTTACGAGACTACATCATGCTAAACAATCAAGACAGACGACAGTGAGAAAGACGACGTGATTCTGGGATGTGGGGCACGCTCTGGCTTGCCATCTCGTCTTAGGCTTGGCGAAATATATCTTAGCTGTAACCTTGTTTCTCTGTGTACCCTCCCGTAACATTTTGGTGGAAGTTGCGGGGTAGCAAAGCACGACGGAGCTTCGCAGCGGACGTCAAGTTGCTGCTTCTAACATTTCTACCGACGGGTATGCTGCGCCAATAGCCACGCCTCGCGCATCAACGGCGCCCACCTCACATGTGGTCATTATGACCAATCCACCCCGCGGTCCTAACCACTTTTCGGGCACTGACGGCAAAGACGTCGATGAGTAACTTCAGCTCTACGAGCTCGTGAGTGAAAACCACAGATGAGACCCAACCATGATGCTGGCAAACCTTATCTTTTACTTGAAAGGTACGGCCAAGGCGTGGTTCAACAACAACGCGGAAGAGCTCACCAGCTGGGACGTCTGTAAGACGAACTTGCGCGAGTTGTTCGGCCAATATGCCCGGTGCAGGCAGGCCGCTAAGAAAGAGCTTGGTAACCGTGTCCAGACATCCACGGAATCTTACCTGGCCTATATTCAAGATGTCTTGACCCTCTGCCGTAAAGCTGATAAATCCATGACCAAAGCCGACAAGGTTGCACACGTACTCAAGGGCATTGCTGATGATGCCTTTAGCCTTCTTGTATTTAAAGGCTGTTCGACAGTTCGAAACGTCATTAAGGAGTGCTGACACTTTCAAGAGGCTAAAAGCCGTCTCATTGCCCACCACTTCGCCCCTCTTCCTAACACCGCAGCAACATCAACTTGTGAGGACCTCCATTTTGGGACCCAGCCCAATCCACCCTCTGCTAACATTTCGAAGGTCGTTCAACGTGAAAGCGAAGCGATGTCCCCAGCACCCTTGAGGGTCCTGACGCCGGACGACCCTCAGCACACTATATCCCTCATACAGAGCGTTGTGCGCCAAGAATCGGCAAACGCGGGCCTTCAGACGATTTGTTCTGTGCACCGACCCGATGTCCATCCGCCTACCTTGAACACACGTCAGCACTACCGGCGTCCCGCTCCACGTAACCGAGATCCAAACACATGAAGGAGGCCTTACGACAGGCCAATTTCCTTCCGTTGTGAACGAGTGGGACACATTTCGCGTCATTGCCGAAGCACTTGGATCTCGCATCGCACACAAACTCTAACTTCGCGAACTTCGACACATCAGTCCGCCCTACTGGCCAAGTACCAACCCGCCGTGATGACTCAGATCATTACGACATGACCGCCACGACCGATGCCCAGTACAGCCGCTCGCCTTCACCACGACGTAGATTCTCTCGGTCTCCTCCGCAATCTCGTTCCCCATCCCCGTCCTTCGCCCGACGGTTTCCTTCGGGAAACAAACTAGTGCAGCTCCTGGAGGTGACGCTGCTGCTACGACTTGCCCTACAATTCCTCTGTTGACCCTCTCGACCAACCAGAACTTGATTGAGGTAAAAGTGGATGGTTTACCTGTTAAAGCTTAAGTCGACACTGGCGCCGAAATTTCTGTTATGAGCTCGCACATTCGTGATCGCTTAAAGAAAGTCTTGACTCCAGCACCTTCACGATGTGTTCGTAGTGCTGATGGCAGTGCAACTGCCGACGTTGGTGTCTGCACAGCACGCGTTACTATAGCCGGACATCCAACCTCCGTCCTCTTCACTGTTCTCACCAACTGCACCAATGATGTTATCTTCGGTCTTGACTTTTTGTCTCCAATTCGGCCCTCATTGAATGTTCAGCTAGCACGGTGCAACTTGACCTGCTCTGTACGCCTGATACGCCCAGTCCGCCCCAAGTTCATCTCTGCTCTTCTGAACATGTCCGTTTGTCACCGCAAACAGTTACCTGCATTGCCGTAACAGCGTCGCCACCTCTACCTGAAGGAGACTACGTGCTCATGCCCATTATATCCGTCCTTCTGACTCGCAGTGTTACTTTTCTACACACTATTATTACGTTACGGGAAACCGTGCTTGCATCCCTTTGCTGAACTTTGCTTTGTGTCTGCAAGTGCTTCCGTGTCGAATAGCCCTTGCCACGCTGGCACCCTCTGAGGGTTGCGTCATCTCAGCTTTGTACCCAAATGATGTGCGTCGGCCCAACTGCACGCAAGCCTGTTCTTCGACAGAGAGTCCATCTTCTAATGTGGAAAAAATGATAGCGGTGGACCTTTTGCCCCATCAAACTGACGCGCTCCGTCATATCCTGGAATCGTATTTTGACGTATTCGACTTCTGTGACCGTCCGCTAGGTCAAACCAGCATTGTGAAGCACCGCATTAACACTGGCGATGCATCTCCGGTAAATCGACGGCCGTACCGCCTTTCTCCTGCGGAGCGTCAGGTCATTCAAAATGAAGTCGAGAGATTCTCGCCAAAGACATAGTTGAGTCATCTTCCAGTCCATGGGCTTCCCCTGTTCTTGAAAAGAAAAAAGACAACAGTTGGCAATTCTGCGTCGACTACCGACATCTGAACTAGATCGCTAAGAAAAACGTCTACCCGCTACCACGCATTGACGACGCCCTGGTTTGCCTTCATGGCGCTAAGTATTTTTCCTCCATGGACCTTCGTTCAGGGTACTGGCAAATTGCTGTCGACGACATGGACTGCGAGAAGACTGCTTTTGTGACCCTTGATGGTCTTTACCAGTTTAAGGTCATGCTGTTCAGATTATGCAATGCCCCAGCCACCTTCGAACGAATGATGGACACTCTCTTGCGCGGGTTCAAGTAGTTAGTTTGCCTATGTTACCTCGACGACGTCATTGTGTTTTCCCCGACCTTTGAAACACACCTCCACCGCCTTTCCTCCGTCCTTTTGTTTTTTGTAACGCAGAAATGCAACTGAACTCATCGAAGTGCCACTTCAGACGCCAACAAATAACTATGTTAGGTCATCTTGTGGACTCTTCTGGCGTACGCCCTGATCCTGATAAAGTTTGAGCTGTGCGAAACTACACCGTCCCAACCAGCACTAAGGAAGAGTCCGAAAATTTTTAGGTCTATGTTCTTACTTCCTTCGTTTTGTAAACAATATTGCGGACGTGGCCCGACCTCTTACGGACTTGCTGAAGAAGGATCTTTCATTCTCTTGGGGCGCTGCACAGGCTTCGGCGTTCTTTAATCTCATCGCGTTGCTCACAACACCACTTATTCTGGCCTATTTTGACATGTCTGCCTCAACAGAAGTCCACACTGATGCCAGCGGCTATGGAATCGGTGCTGTTTTGGTCCAGCATCAAAGCGGCGTCGCCCGCGTTATCGCATACGCCAGCCGTCTGCTCTCTGCGGCCGAGCGGAACTACTCTATCACTGAACGGGAATGCCTTGCTCTAGTTTGGGCGGTTGGCAAATTTCGCCCCTACTTACATGGTCGTCGTTTCACTGTATGGATGTATGGATGGATGGATGGATATGGCTGTACCCTTTAGATTGGGCGGTGGCTAGCGCCACCAAGCCGTAATACCTAATGAACCAAAAACTATATTTATTTTTTTCCTTAAAAAGTGAGTTTGAGGATTCGTACTTTGTAGTGAAAAGTTTAATTTTCACTCGTGCCTTGACTTTAGCCACCAATCAGATAACCTCCTTCTAGTTTAGTCTATCCGCTTATAGTTTATTTTGCCCTCCCGGTCCCTAAACCCCACTGCTTTGAAAAACTCTGTGCCAACATCCCGAAATATAGGGTGAAGCCCTTTACAGAACATTATCAAGTGTTCGGCAGTTTCTTCTTCCTCTCCAAACGCACTGCATACTGTGCCTACCCCTTCGTATTTGGCCCGATATGTCTTGGTTCGCAGTACTCCTGTCCTGGCCTAGAGTATTATCTCAGAGTATTATCATAGATCCTTTCCTTGGCAATTTCCTGCTTAAATGTTCGATAGATCTCTAGGGCGGACTTCTTAATCATGCCCATTCTCCACATGTCAGTCTCCGCTTCCTTCACTTTCTTCTTAACCGATAGTTCTTTTTGGTTTGGCCGCCTGCTGTTTTCTAAGTATTTACCAGTCAACTTCCTGGTTCGCTTCCTCCATTTTGTATAGACATTCTTCATGTACAAGTAGCTGAAAACCTTCCTAGCCAATGGTCTTCCCCCATTTCTCTCAATCGCTTCTCAAATTTTATCTTGCTGCTAGCTTCCCTGCCCTCAAATGATGTCCATCCCATATCACCTTGCACTCTCTAATTTGGTGTATTCCCGTGAGCTCCCAAAGCAAGCCTACCTATTCCACGTTGCTTAATTTCTAATCTTGCTTGAACTTCTGATCTCATGCTCAAGACCGCATTGCCGAACGTCAGCCCAGGAACCATGACCCCTTTCCATATTCCTCTCACAACATCTTACCTATTGTATTCCACAGTGCCCTATTTTTCATGACCGCTGCATTCCTGTTACCTTTAGTCGTCACGTATATTTCGTGTTCCCTCAGATACTCGGTCCCATTGCTTACCCATACACCCAGATATTTGTATTTATCTGTTATCTCTAGCGTGACCTCCTGTATTCTAAGCTCACTACCTTCGTTGTCATTGAAAATCATGACTGCTGATTTTTCCTTACTGAATTTAAAATCTAACCCATCTCCCTCATTACCGCAGATGTCCATCAATCTCTGCAAATCTTCCTTGTTGTTGGCCATTAGCACTATATCATCTGCGTACATTAGTGCTGGTAGTGTCTGATCAATAAGTTTTCCCTTGTTTGACTAAAGAGAGGTTGAAGCCCAGTCCACTTTCCTCTAATTTTGCCTCTAATCCTTGTAGGTACATCATGAATATAAAGGGTGACAGGGGGCACCCCTGCCTAAGCCCCCGTTTTACCTCTGCAGGCTTGGATACCTGTTTTTCCCATTTTATAACTACCTTGTTACCTTTATAGATTCCTTTAACAGATTAGTGACTACATGTCCACGCCTAGTGTGTCCAGTATTCCCCACAATTCCTCTTGAACCACGCTATCGTACGCTCCCTTGATATCCAAAAATGCTAGCCACAGGGGCCTGTGTTCCTTTTCTGCTATTTCGATGCACTGCGTCAGTGAGAACAGATTGTCTTCCAACCTCCTGTGTTTCCGAAACCCATTCTGCAGTTCACCCAGCACCCCCTCATCCTCTATCCACGTTTGCAGTCTTTCCTTTATAATCTGCATCGCCAGCCTGTAGACCACTGATGTCACTGTTATAGGACGGTAGTTTTTTATGTCAGCTTTGTCCCCCTTTCCTTTATAGATCATGCTTATCCTGCTAAGTTTCCATCCATCGGGAACTTCACCATCGATTATTATTGTGCTCACTGCCTCTCTCAAAGCTTGCTTAGACTTCGGACCTAATGTCTTTATCAGCCTATTTGGAATGCCATCTGGGCCTGTTGATGTACTACTAGGAACCCTTTTCTCAGCCCTTTCCCACTCTTGTTGTGAAAATGGAGCCATTGCACCACTTGATTCGTCCTTGTCTATTGTGGTGCATAAAGTACTGTGGATGGATGGATGGATG